>VXBS01003901.1:92524-179249 GCA_013400255.1 Sitta europaea | reverse complement strand
TCCAGCAGAGATCTTGATACTACAGGAAGGAGTATCTGCTTCAAAATTGATTGACCACTTGTGATCTTTCATACCAATGTCCAGGATACTTAATAGTAGTGGGGTTTTTTTTGTTTTGTTTTGTTTTTTTTCTGTTATTTACATACCTAATGATTATGACCTATGCTACCACAGCATTAATTAAATAACTTTTTTGAAAAATGTCCTTAGGAAAACTGATGCAAAACATTTCTCAAACTAGGTTCACATCTCTGAGACACAATTATTAGGTTTTTTTAATTAAAAATTGAGTNGTTTTGTTTTGTTTTTTTTCTGTTATTTACATACCTAATGATTATGACCTATGCTACCACAGCATTAATTAAATAACTTTTTTGAAAAATGTCCTTAGGAAAACTGATGCAAAACATTTCTCAAACTAGGTTCACATCTCTGAGACACAATTATTAGGTTTTTTTAATTAAAAATTGAGTGATGCTCTTTTGACAGCATTTTCCTTCAATGTTTATTTCCTTTTTCATGTTTTTTTTTTTGCTTGTAAAAAAGTTTTAGATATTAGTAAATTTCTTCTTGACAGAAAAGTAATAGCTGAATTTTATGCACTTTACATAGCTAGGAGAGGACTTATAAGGAAATAAACCAGATTTTTCTGCATAGGAAATCATCTACTCTGACACCTTAATCTTCATTTCTAATGAGTAATATTTTGAGAATAAAATAGAATTTAGTTACTTTTTTTACAGAATCTAATATAAGGTATGTTGTAACATGTACCGCTGAACACCTACGACATTAAGATCTTTTAAAGAGATGTTTTGATGATCAGCCAAGCTGAGGTGAATCTGTCATCCCAGTCATTTAACCAGCAAGCACACTACGCTTGAGAAATATAAATAAATTATTTTGGTTTACTTTTCTGTTGTTCTTGGGTTTTCTAGTACATTTTGTAATAGGTAAGTTTAGTCAGAAACTGAAAAATATTCTTGAGACTTACAAATCTCTCTTAACAGCTGGCAGTTCCCGTTGTCAAGACCTTCACCTTGGTTCTGAGTGCTTTACAGGAATGTATGAAATGCAATTTGTCTTGTTTTGTTTTTTAAATTTGCTTCATTCCTAGACTGGAAGCCAAACTTGTGAGTTTAACTGCCCTTGAAAGACCTGCAGTCTTGTAATTGATCATAAAGAACAATAATTATTTTAATTGGAGCCAATGCGGTGCCCATCTCCCAGTTTGAAAATATGTGACACTGAAAATGAACATTTAATTTGTTTGCCTAAACTTAGTTGTTTAATGCTAGGTAAGATTCCTTAAGGTGTCTCACATTCTTTACAGTCAGTGCTCCAGAAAAACCCTGATCTCATTTAGTTCACATTTGTTTCTGTTAATTATGGATGCCTTAGATACCATAATTACCTTAGTTGCTAATAGACACTTTTAGATAGCTTGGAAGTATTGTGAGTAACAAAACAATTTTTGTATTCCCTATTATGCTGGTACAAAGTCTAGATAAAACTCCCAAGCCACCACACCTTCACCATGTTTCCTCATATTTACTTGAAAATAAGAGTTGCGTGAAAGTGTTCTAGAATTTGTTATTTCATGTTTAAGAACCTCCACTATACCAATGAAAAGTTGCCAATTTATATAAAACTTTATAAAGCAAGACATGTAAAATATATGCACATTATCTGTGAAACTTTGAAGACTTTTGTTGCAATGTTATCTTCTCTTTATGAATGAGCAGAAATTATTTATTACTTATCTGAAAATATCACCTTAGAATAAAAGTGAGATGTGTATTCTGTTCATTGAGCTTCAATTATTAAAAGGACATGTCCATTAAATGAACCTCTGCCTATCACCTGTTATAAAAGCATGTTTAAAATTTGTCCAGGATAAAAAAAATATCTAGTTTCCTTGAATTTTCTTGACCTCTCTTTTTCTTTCCCCTTTTTATTGTCCTGCCTCTGTTAGACTTCCTGTGCTGAAAAATGACAATGACACATCTGAAGCCAAATTGCCAGCCTGACAGTAGGGAAGAAATGGACACAGAGGCAAAATCACTTTTGTAAATATACTTGAACTTTTCAGCATAAAAGATCCTGCCTGTTATTTGACAAATTTCTTTTTTCCCTTTCTGTCTTTCTGTGTTCAACTTTCTCTTTGTAATGTTAACACTAGAAATTTTTGAAATGCATTAAAACATAAAAGTAAATTGGAAGCACTTAGCCATTGGTGTGTTATAAAACTCTCTTCTGAACTCTAAGAAGAAATTGATACTCAAAGGATGATAATGGGATTTAAGTTAGTTTTAAACTAATGAACAAGAGCTGCAGTAGCTTCATCTGATAAATGCTTCAAGGAAAAGGGTGGAATTCAGTTAATAAATTCGTTATCAGAACCAGAAGGAAAAAGGAATGTAGACACTTAAATTTTGATCCTGAAAACACATTAATCTGCTGTTTCAATAGGTGACTTAGAGCTGGAGGTTTTAGTTCTTTTTTTCTTTTTTTTTATCTTATTGTTCTTAGGCAAATTGAAGATCTATTCTGACTCATATAGAGAAATGTGTTGTTTAATTAGAAGCAGTATATCAGTGTTTTACTCTTGTCTGTTCCTCATTGAACCATCACAGACTAAAGAAGAGATGAATTTCATTTAACATTGGTCATCCAACAGATAGTATCTAATTTAAACTTGTTGTCAATAGTGATTTGTCTCTTCCTAAGTAAGATGTCAGACCCAGTCAGGATGAATGTTATTTCCAGGTTCTGACTTTTCTTCACAAATTGTGGAGGCAAAATTAACTTAGATTAGATACAAAAGATCAATTATAAAACCTAGATCATAAAGAACCCCACTGCATTTGAAAGGCTTATATATTTTAAGATGCTGAATCGCATGTTTTTGATTTGTACCTAATTATGCTACGTTACATAAAAGCAATCTGTTCCCTACAAAGATACCACTTGGGTTTTTTTCTTGAGACATAGGTAATGCTATTCATCTTTAACAAACATTCCCTGTGATTCCAAATTGTGAAGTATGAAAGTTCATCACCATTTTACTGCATGTAATTAATTTTTATTTTTATTTGAATTTTATTTTTCTTTAAATTCTCCAAAGTAGTGAACCAACCATCTGCTACTCTACTATAGAGATAACCCATTTGGAGTACTGCAGAGTCCACAGCACATTGACTTTTGGAGGGTAGGTCCAGACCAGGACTATGAAAACTATTAGAGGGCCAGAGTGCTTCTCTGAGGAGAGGCTGAGAGAGTTGCATTTGTTCAGCCTAGAGAAAACAAGACTCTGGGGGCATCTTATAGCAGCTATTCCTACTTAAAGTGAGTTTGTAAGAAAGATGGGGAGAAACATTTTAGTATGACCTGTAGTGACAGGACAAGGGGTAATATTTTTAAACTGAAGGAGAGCAGATTTACAGTAGTCATAAGGAATTGCAATAGGTGGTGAAACACTGGAACAGGTTTCTCAGAGAGGTGGTAGATAGAATTCTAGAATCATTAAGGTTAGATAAGACCTCCAAGTTCATCAAGTTCAATCAATGACTGAAGATCACCTTGTTAACTAAACATAGCTCTAAGCGTCATATCCATATGTTTCTTGAACACTTCCAGGGATGGAGATTCCACCACTTCCTTGGGTAGCCTGTTCCAACCGAATACACTTTCTGTGAAGAAATTCTTCCCGATATCCAGCCTGATCCTGCTCTGGCACAGTTCGAGGCCATTTCCTCTTGTTCTGTTGGTGGTTGCCTGGGAGAAGAAGCTGACCTCCACCTCACTAAAATCTCCTTTCAAGATAGTTGTAGAGAGCAATGACATCTCCTGCGGGGTCCTGTGGGAATCACAAATTCCTTCTGAGTGTCCTGGGAAGAATTATAATAAACAAGAATTTAGATAGAATAATAATTATTATATCACAGGGTGAAAANTTATATACTAAAAACTAAGTGTAACATATTTACAATTATTCCCCAATACCCATCACCTATTTTGAACAGTGGACTTCTACTCTAAACCAATTCAAAAGTGCCAACAGCATCAATGAAGATGGAGGTAGAGAAGAAGAAGAAGAAAGGCTAGACACGCCCAGATCCCTCCATCTTGTCCCCAAAAGCCCCTATACAAAAAATCCTAAAATCTACACTTACACCCTGTGATACACTAATTAGCACACTATTTAAACTGCTGTGGCTTTTATCTCCTCATGCAAAGGTGGCAATTTGCTCCATGGGTCGTACTCGAACCCGCTGGTGTTCTGGGCTGTGTGCCAGGGTCTCTGAGCTCCCTGGCAGGGATCCCGGCAGCTCTGGACTGCCAAAGGGATGTCCCGAGCTCCAACAGTCTCCCTTGAGCCTTCTTTTCTTCAGGTCAAACAACCCCATCTCCCTGAGCCGCTCCTCATAGGATCTGTTCTCCAGCCCCATCATTGGTTTGATCGCCTTTCTCTGGACACACTTCAGTATCTCAATGTCTTTCTTGCAGTGAGGAGCTCAGAATCACAGGATTCAAGGTGTGGCCTCACCAGTGCTGGGTACAGAGGGACAATCCCTGCCCTGGTCTTGCTGGCTATGCTATTGCTGAAACAGGATGTCATTGGCCTCTTTGGCCATCTGGGCACACACTGGCTCAAGTTCAACTGTGTCAACCAGCAACCCCAGGTTTTCTGCTGGGCCATCTTCTAGTCATTATCCCTGGAAACTTTCAAGGTCAGACGGTGAGGACTCTGAGCAACCTGACCTAGTTAATGATATCCCTGTCCACTGAAGCAGCAGTTGGACTAGATATCCTTTACATGACCCTTCCAACCCAAACTGTTCTACAATTCTATGATACAGATTTCCAGGTTTCCTCCTGAACCACCAGTATTCCTATAATGATTTTACTGAATAATATCAAATATTACAATGTCAAAGAAAGGAAATTATTTTATCAGTTTTCTAGTGTTAGTGCAATATTTGTTTTCATTAAATTATTTGGATATGAGGATAATATATATCATCAACCTGTCACTTCAGCTAGAATTCTGGCCTTCAGCTTCAAATATTATATCAAGGTAGTTCTGAATGTTTCTAAGTATATAATTCTTCATCTAATTAATTGTTTCTGCACCCTCATAAACATGGACTTTATTTGTTTATTCTAACAATGTTTGATTTTACTCTGGCAGTAAAGCGTCTGGAAAACAGTAAGAATCATTTCTCTTCATTTGCAATTTTGCTCACGTTTTTAACTGAAAAAAAATATAATGAAAAATATACATCTTTGTCTAATTTTTACTATTTGTGTAGGAGAACTGTTTGTACAAGCATTAATCATGTCTGTCTCAAGGTCAATAGCAGATCAGGAATTAGCTCTTATATGTGAATAAGGTTGGATGAAAAGAAATATGAGTTGCAATTTCAAAATATGACTTTTGTAACCTTGATACTCTGATACTCAGAATCTCAGTAAATGGAATTTATTGATCTTGGTATAAATAGTCATGAGTGAAAAAAACCAAAGTATGAGAGGACTAATTCAGCTCTAATGAGTTGAACATTAAGCTATTCAAGAATGGAAATACAAAGATAAATGATCAGAAAAGCTGCCAGGAATAGCAAAATGATCTTGTATTATTCAAAATTGTTTTCTACTTATTTTGAATTAGAAAAAATTCTCTCAATTTCTGTGCTATTTTACTGCAACATTGTTGTGAATTTTCTGGAAAAGTCCTTGATTGGTTAAGAAATTACATTTTCATTACTGAAATTTTGATAAAGAATTCAGAGTAAATGTGATAATACACCTATAGTGTTTTAGTAGAATGTATGTTATTTTATTAATAAGTTACCAAAATCCATTTGGGGTTTTATAAATTGATTGATTTTCAAAAATAATAAATATTCAAATGCATTATGTGTACAACTCAGATGTCTATTTTCTTCCTTGCTTTACATGCATGAATAAAAGATTACAAGGCATAATGTAGTCCTTGTGGAAATTTCTAAGCCTCTGCATGACTTGTAAACTCACCTGTACTATTATGAAACTTGTGTCGGGATTCTGCTGGAAGACATCTGAACACCATGCAAAATTTCAGAATATAAATGTTGAAAATTTTATCATGTCACTGTATGGTATATCTAATCCCACCTCTTCAATTTACACCTTTATTTACATTTCCATCAATCTAGATATATTATAAATATAAAAGTGACTAAGTTGCTCCATTAAATTACTAAGATGTAGGAAATATTCACTGGTAACTTTAATTACATTTATTCATTGCACACTCTAGAAGTGTTAATATATTTGTGAGATTTATTTTCCTTAAAATAAGAGTAAAATCACTGCAATTTTGAGGCAACATATTGATCTTGTCAGACTAATATGCAGTGCTGAGTGTGCAAAGTTAATGATTGTCATATTTTAATTCCTTTGAAAAGATAATGATGTTTACAATTTCATCTACAGTAACAAACCTGTAGGGTATTTGCTATCTGACCCCAGTGCTTTAAGTTCTGACTGAAAAATATTCACCACTAAAATCAGGATCATGGCTATCAGAATTTTATTTCATACCTTTGATGTTTCTGCTGACAGGAGAATTGAGGTGGATTACATTCTTCTACTTTTTTCCCAGAAAAAAACATCTAAAGTATTTTCTTAATTCTTTAGTACCTCATCATGTATAATATAGCATGTGTACAACATAAAAGAGTACAATGGTTTACTAATGAAAACCTTGCTTTAACTTTCTTATTAAGAGCGCAGTAAATATGTATTCAAAATCCAGGTAATTAAATAGTATGATATAACAGGCATAAATAATTCAACTAACTTTACTGAGCTTTCTTGGAGTTTCCTATACAGAATCACTCTCATTCCTTGTGAGGTGTTTATAAATAATTATAATATTCCATTTGTCTATAGGATTTTACATTTAGGTTTATTCCTTTTCAGAAATGGTTGTCTGGGGTACTTTTGTGTGTAGTGGGTAACAAGAATATGATCAATCTTCTAATAGCCATTTCTGCATCAATAGTCTGACTATCAAACCACCAAGATACCAATACAGTACCTGAATCAAGGAGGAATAGAAGATCTCTGAGGGCATTTGTACATGTCAAAACTAAATCACTTCTTCTCTTATCAATGTTTTAAACATTTTTCTTCTATACAATATAACACCATATTTTCTTTTTTCTTCTCCTTTTCTACATTCATTCATTAAGTTCATTGTGATTTAAAAGTCATTGAAAGACAGATAACCAAAAACCTGTGAGCCTAAGCTGTGTTAGGAATTAGAAGATACATCCAATAGTTTCTTATTGAGTCATACAGAATTTTCAAATAAAAGAATATGGATCCTAAACTACTTTTTCTTGGCATCCTTGCTTACCACAGAGTTTGAAACTTATTTTCCTTCTTAAAATGAATTTATCTTTTAGTCTTGTTATTGCAAGGAAGGAGAGAAAAAAAAGAAAATATAAAATATTGACAGGAAACAAACCCCAAATTTGTTGAAATACAAACCACACCTGTTATCCAGTGGCCACCTATTGGTCACACTGTAATGGAAGGGGATGTTTCACTATTAATATCTATGAATTTAATTTGAATGGTCCATTTAAATCAGTTTATCTATTTCACAAATTTTTTTATACGTAAGTATTAAAAATTTATAATATTTTATTCAGTGGGAAAATACTTACAGTTCTAAGGAACTGACAGACCACTCAGTATCTTGTCTGGAAATGGCAGTGATTTCCCTATCTTTGATATTTTATTTTTTTGTGTGTGTGTGTGAACTTACACCATACGTTGAAATAAAAAGGCACAGCATAACATACCATTACACATTTAATAATTAATTTTGAACAATTTAGGGCTAGTATAGTCAATATCTGGACATAACTTATTACCTTCTGTTTTAATGCAAAGTAAGCATTAACTCAAACCCCACAGATAGTTAATTTCAGTTTTCAATTAAAAATAGTGCTTAACTCCTATTAAAAAGCTTCTGTTTCAGTGTGACTTTCAAAACAGGATACAAATGTTGCTGTGCATACTGCAATTTTAAAAAGAGAATTATATAGCAAATCTATTTTTGTTTAATCTTAGAACTAAAATTAATTTTTGAGAAAGCACCCTAATAATGTCATTATATTGTGGTCCACGTACAAAAGGACAAGTATTAGTAATTCCTGATTGTGTACGTAAAAGCAGTATAAATTAGAATTAAATGCCCGGCTCTGATTATATTTATTTTGCATCTTTATGCTTACTTCCATTTTGTGATGCTTAAACATCAGTAAGGACTCTTAGAATTATACAAGAATTTTAAAAGGTGTGAGACATAAAAATTAGATGTCTCAACATGTGTATTTTGTTCATTATTTGTCCCTTCCTTACATATTTTGCCCTTGGATTCTTTTACTGTCTTTTCTATTTTCAGCAAGTCAATAGGATAGATAGCCAGACTTCAAAAAGGTAATATAACCCTTCCTGCAAGCAAGGTCATTTCTGAGGATAAAATATCACACAGTGTAATTTGCTTAACTGTATCAAATGTCAAACTATAATTTACAATGTTGGAAAACTTTCTTTAGAAAACTGACTGAGTACACACCTGTATACACACTGCATAATCCTGATGATATCCTTATTAATGGTATTGCACATTAAAAAAAAAAAAAAGTATAGCCACATAAGTAGAAACAACAGCTCACATCTGGGAATACCACCAAGGTATTATACCAAGTGGGGTTAAAGAATTATTTTTTCCTCTTGCATTCTGTGTCATAAGCGCAACTTTTAAAGAACTTTATCACAGCCTAAAGTTTCTGAACAAGCAAGTTTAAGTATGAGCAGTAGTTTTATCTTGCAATAGGGAGGATATTTCTTACCAGAATATTCTCTTAAGTCAATGTTAAGATTCAACAAAAGTTTTTTTAAAAGCTATTTAGTTGTTTGTGTTAATTTATTTTGATTTTTTGTTTTGTTTTGTTATTGAATATTTCTGAGTGGCTAAGCTTATGACACTTGCTTTCAAAATGATGTCAACATTATTTTGCTTCTACCTTGATCAGAATAAAATTAAATCATGCTTTACTGTGTCTTATCTGTACACTTCCCCCAGAAGAATCCATAAGAAATGGCGAAAGCCAAGCTGGACAGTGTTAATAATTTGAAAAGACTGTTAAGTCTAGAAAATTCATTTAATAGAACATTAGCATATATAGCTTAAAGACAGTATTTTTAACTCTTTGTGACTAAGAAAGTAATCTGGAGTAATGAAGAACCACAGGGATGCCGAGATCCACCTTCAGCCTATGGAGGAGACACACTGGAGCAGGTGGATGCCTGGGAGGAGGCTGTGAGCTCATGGGAGGCCCATGCTGGAGCAAACTACTGACAAGGGAACTGTGGACCTAAGGAGAGAGTATCCCACATTGGAGCAGATTTCCTGGTAGGACTTGTGACTCTGGGGGATCCACACTGGAGCAGGCTGTGCCTGAAAGACTGCACCCTGTGGAAGAGTGACCCATGTTGCAGCAGCTTATCAGGAACTACTGTCCATAGAATGGACTCACCCTGGAGAAGTTCATGGAGAATTGTGTCCTGTGGGAGGGACCCCATGCTGGAGCAGGGGAAGGACTCCTGTCCCTGAGCAGCAGCAGGAGCAATGTGTGATGAACTGACCATAACCCCCATTTGCTGTGTCCCTGTGCTGCTGGGCTACAAGGAGGTAGAGCTGGGAAGGAGGGAGGGGTGGGGAAAGGTACTTTTAAGGTTCCATTTTACTTCTCATTTTCCTGCCCTGATTTTTTAGCAATAAATTAAGTTAATATCTCCACTTTGAATCTGTTTTTCCCATTATGGTATTTGGTGAGTGATCTCTCTCTATCTTTATCTTAACTCATGAACTCTTTGTTATATTTTCTCTCCTCTGTAGAGCTGCAGAGGGGAGGGATGGAGAGGATTTGTGGGTGCCTGGCATCCAGCCAGGGTTAACCCAATAAACCAGTCAATGAGAGTCCTGCTTACCTGGATCTATGATGCTGGTCTGAACTGGATTTGGAGAGACTTTGATCCTGACTGGTATGTGTGAAGTGCATGTCCTGCAGAACAGAAATCTAGTTTTTGGAATCACTATCCACCAACTACACACACCTCACATATTGAACAAATTTTAGACTACATGTCACTAATTGGTGTCGTTCTGTTCTTGCATTTACTCTACATAAATCAGAGAATAGAGTCATTTGTTTGGAAAATACATTTAGGTTGGAAAATACCCTTAAGGTCAATTTCAGCAGGAAAATGCTGCCAAGTCCATCATTAAACCATGTCTCTAAGCATCACATCTACAAGTCTTTTAAGTACCTCTTGGCTTGGGGCCTCCATTACTCCCATGGACAGCCTGTTCCAATGCTTGATATCCCTTTTGGTGAAGAAAGTTTTTATGGTATCTTATCTAAACCTCCACTGACACAACTTGAGGCCATTTCCTCTTGTCTTATTATTTGTTGCTTGGGCAAAGACACCAATCCTCTTCTCACTGCAACTTCCTTTTAGGGAGGAATAAGGTTTCCCCTGAGCCTTCTTTTCTTCAGGCTGAACACCATAACTCCCCCCCACTCCTTACATGACTTGTGTCCCAAACTCTTCACCAGCTTCATTGCTCTTCTCCGGACATGCTTCTGTGTTTCAAAGCTTTTCTTGTAATGAAGGGCCCAAAACTGTATCCAGGACTTGATGTGCAGCCTCAACAATGCCAAGTACAGGGGAATGATCACTGCCTTAGTCCTGTTGGCCATGCTATTTCTAATGCGAGCAATACCTTTTATTAGAAATGCCACTTTAACAGAAATGTCTGGAGTCCAGTTCTGGACTAGATGTAGCACATTCCCAGACCTGGATTTATACTATATTTTATATTTAATGAAAGTTTTCATTAGTTGGTGAGGTTTTTGGTTTTTTTTCCAGCTGCAATGTTTTTTGATTTTTGTTTTGCAGAAGTGAAGCCAGTTAGTAGTTGAATGGTAAGCAGTAAAATAGAAATTAATTTGAAAACCCAAAACAATGGTTTTTAAAGAGCACACCGTAAAAGCATAATAAAATCAATATGTTGTTTCTTACCAAATCAAGAAATCTAAATCTAATGTTGCTCTTTCATAGCCTGCATAAAGGTTTTTTCTCCTGTGGAATAATAACCATTTTAAGATATTAGCTATATACCTGCTATTTTCGTTTAGTGCTTTCTTGTCTATTGCAATAAATACCATGACATACCTCTGTAAGAAAGATAGTGAGGAAGGTGCATCCCCCTGATTGAACTAATTCTTTTTTTTTTTTTTTTTTCTTTTCATGTCTGGGAGGCTTCCTTTGGGAATGCTTCATCAGTTAACAGAAGCTCATGAATCATTATGTTGCCCATGGAATGATCTATTTTCCCAGTTGAATTATGCATTATCATGCTGTCTATATGACTATTAGGGCCTTACTATACATTCATTGGTATTCTTAAGATTAGACAACAATTAGAATTTAAAATAAAACTTTTGCAGACATAACACTTGATTAATCCTAATTTCAATACTGATAATGAACTTCCTGAAATATATCTCACTACGAATTAGTGGCATTATAGAGAAATGAACTTGAACAGGTGAAGAATTTGATGTGACACTTTCATTATCTGTTAGTTAACATGTTTCTTCCAATCCAAACTAAAACGAAGTTATACAAACATGTGATTTGCAGTCACTGGCAATACATACAAACATGCTGTATTCATGGAGGTAAATGCTCGGCAGTTATACAAGTTTCAACCTTGCAACTCCCTTTCCTTTAATAAGCTTTCGTTTTGTTATTTAATTAATGAAAGTGCTCCCTTCTTTAGTATTATGAAAAAAACCCTTTGCAATTCAAGACACTGAATCATTATTCATAGCTGTCTTATGTCATTGTCTTTCAGAAAGAAATTTGCCTAGTTACCGGATAGCAATATGTACGACACTGTTCATTTTATCCTTTTTGCTTTATTTATATTATTTCCACCTTAAGACTGATCATCTATATTGAGTTTTTTTAACAGCCATGTTGACCTAATTTCTTTAGACTATTTCATTCACCTTCATATGTGTTTTTTGTAAAAATGAAATTGCTATTTCAAATTTATTTCTATAAAATACAATGATAACCAGGCACTTAAGTAGTAAACTATATTCAATGACTGGTTAAGTTTGCTGAAGGTTATATGCAGAATCCACTCAAGGACAGTAACATCTGAACATAAGTTCAAGGGCTTCCAAACTAATAGTCTCACCTGTGTGTGTTGCTTGGGAATTTGCTGGCCACACTAAAACCTGTCAGAATGTGTCAGCAATTTAGATAGATAAGTGTCTATGTTTGTTCCCTTTTCCATGACTAGTACATTGTAGTGTGTTTGTTTGTTAATGTCGTATAATCTAAGTAATTTCTGTTTATTTCCTATCATAGCATTTAAATCAAGGGGAAGAAATTGTCATGTTTGGACCAATATGAATATAACAATGGAGAATTTTCCTGATAGTTATAATGCCCAATCTACCCAGCAGCTTTCGGGAAAGGTAGTTGGATTTACCCTGGGCAGTGAGCGGGAGAAACTACAAAATTCTCCACAGGTTCAAACCCAACTTTTACTTGCCAGTTAGCCACTCCTCCGGTCTCCTTCAATAGTAATTTTTAAGGGAAAATAAGGCAGTATTTTTGTTGCATAATGGGTATAAAACAGAAGCTAAAAATACTTTAAAAATTTTTTAAAAAGTAGTATTGTAAAATAAAACAGGACATTACAGCCAAAAGAAAGGCTTTCTTTTCCTTTTCTTTTTGTTCTTGACTGTTGAGTAATCATTAATTCACATCTTATTTGGGATTGGTAGGCTACATGAAATCATAGAGTCCTTAAGAATTAGATAGTCTTCATGTGAGAGTTTTGCCAGGTCTGTCTTCTACATACCGTTGTACTCTTCTTTCTTATATTGATGGATGGAAAACCAAAGTCTGCATTGGATAATCTTGGGGACAATCTCAGTCAAAACTATCAGCTTCTGTCATCATCTGGACAGGGGTTTTGAAGGTCTACAGCACTGGAAAAGGCTGGAAGGAGGAAAAATAACACTACCATTTCCAGAAAGAAAGCAGAAAAACTCTTAGGTAGTTCTTGGGAGGAGATAAAGGTTGAACAGGTCTCTGGCCCTCACTATGAGCAACCTTCACAGATGTGATTTGGGATTTCCCAGAGAAAAATAGGGAAAATAATGTAAATAAATGTAAAATCAGTATAAAATTGAGTATCATTCTATGTTTCTATTTAAAGGATAAATTAGATAAGTATTAAAGTGATAATGGTGGTGGTTGGAGGATCTTGAAAGTGGAGGGGTTTTTATTTCTGGTAGTAATGGAAAATAATTTTTTTTCATCTAATTAAAAGAAATCCTGATAATTATAGAAATCATTATGCTTGGGTTGTGAAGAGAGAAATATCAGAATAAATAAGTATTTCATGTATTTTCAAGTTAATTGCAGTGTAAAGTAAAAGCACTCTCAAAGAGTCATCCTTCCTCTTCATGTATTTGCAAAGTACAGTACACCACACCACAATGAGCCACAAAGGAATAAACAGTGAGAGAGAGAGAGAAAACCTGTTACTAAAGCATTGGTTCAACAACACAGTACTTCTTAATCAACAGTTTAAGTAACGGCATGTAATTAAGCAGGAAAATTTTTCAGAATATTCTGAGTTGGAAGGCAACCTCAAGGATCAAATCCAACTCTTAACTGAATGACCAATAGAGGGGTTAAACCTGCAACCTTGGTGTTATTTGCACCATGCTCTACAGAACTGTGATAGTCATAGAATTGAAGTTCTTACTTTTCCCATTCCCCTCCCTACACTCCCCCTCCATCACTAACTTTGAGATTAGACAATGAACAAAGGAATTAACATGAAAATATGATATGAAATTAGTAGGTGTTTCTAAAATTCGATTGGATTGACGGCCACCACTGTTCATAATCTGTCTCATTGCATTATAAAACAGCAATGGCTTGACTTCTTTACAAATTGAGAAGAGATATAAGAAAAGGTTCTCCAGATCCTTGACTTGTGTTAAAATGAAAACTGAGAACAACAGCAAATGTCTCCAAAAGGCATGAAAATATTTCTTCTATTTGCAGAGGTTGATAAAGTCTCTGATAGTATTGACAGATGTAGTTTTTATGTCTACTTCCATGTTCCTAGTCATAATTTCCACTTCTGAATTTATTACCAAGGACAGATAACATAGCATTCTATTTGCTTTTACCAAGAAATTACTATTTAAATTTTAATTACTATTAAAAGTCTATTAATTTGTGTCAACAATTAATATGCTCATACTAGCTTTTGTTATTTTAAATTTTTTATATTCAGAAATATTTTAATTTCTGATCATGGCCACATGAGACAATGGACAAAAGCTTGATGAAGGCTACCAAAAGCTATGTAATTTTTGACTTTTATATCCTGTACACTACTGTGATTTTGATCCATCCAGTGAATTTCCAGGGTTATACTGTACATGAGTGATTCTGGAAAATACTGAAGAACTGTAGAATGATTTTCCTCAAATGGTACAGCTGTTGTGTTTACAAAGCCAAGTACATATATCACATAGGACAAGTCATACCTCCATTTTTAGTATATATATAGACTTGTAATACAAGTGGTGTTTAAAGTTAATGCATGTCTCCATTTCTTTTAATTGTCATACAATAAAAATTGTGCTCTTGTAAGAGATCTGTGAGCTAGTATGGAGTTTAATTTGATCTTTTAGCATGTAATGAAGACACAGTCCTTAGGGATTCTGACATAATTGAACTTCATCTCTAATGTTGCTGAATTCAATTTATATGCTGTTTTCTTTTTTTTAATGAGAAATAACTAAGACAATTATAAGATGCATAAAGAGAAAGAAATAGGAGAAAAATAAACTATATAAATTCTCTCTTTTATATTTAAACACCAATGCTGACTGAAGTTGATGGAATGAAAATAAACATTCTACAATTTATACTCACCCTTCAATGTCTTGAGATAAGTATGAATTTAGTTTAAAATGTATTTTAATGAGGAGAAACATCTAGACCCATTAAAATATATCCAGAATATTATCCTTTTAATAAAGTTGAAAAAACACTTGAACTTGAGTACATAAGCTTCTGATGCATGTTTTAATTCTTATAATTACTAACAATGAAATGAAACTCGTATGACAGTTATGTGAATTGAATGTGGTTTGTTAAGTTTGTTTATGTTCATTTACTATGTGTCAGACTGCCATATGATAATATAAACTTTACATAAATAAGGATAAAAAAGGAAAGAAAGAACAAAAAAAAGGGGGATGGGTTGAAAATAAATTGCCGTACTTTCAGATATANGAGGAGAGGAGAGGAGAGGAAAACCAGAATTAACAGAGCTACTAAGAAGGAAAGGAAGTATACTAGAACAAAGTAGATATAAAAAATATGAAACAAGAGACCTTGGTAGGAAATGGCTTTTTATTTAATTTTTAATTCAGATTGAGTTTTGCATAATCAGGGGGAGATTTACCTTTAGCTACTTGCTATCATTAAATTAGTTTTGTGTTAGTATTTTGTATGGGTTATTTTTTCTTCTTTTTCCCCTCTGAAAAGCACATTCTGGTAACTTATGAAATAGAAGTTTCGAGAAGATGGACTGGCACCAAGAACTGAAAGAAACAAACAATCAGGACTGTAACAGCACTTGAAACAGACAGTCGTCAAGCTAGTGCATGCAAGTGTGTTTACACTGTCTGTAGATCCACATCCAGGCCTTTCTTCCTAATGCAGTGTGTGCTTGCAGCTCAGAGAGATCTGGTCTCATGAGGGACCTGCTGTGAATTTAAGTAATAGTTGTGGACCATCAGTGGGCTCTCTCATGTTACACAGAAGCAGCTCAAGTGCAGTTGTCTGGGAAAGGAACATTGTATNTAAATTAGTTTTGTGTTAGTATTTTGTATGGGTTATTTTTTCTTCTTTTTCCCCTCTGAAAAGCACATTCTGGTAACTTATGAAATAGAAGTTTCTGCACTCATCAAGATTTTTTTTTTCCTTTGAGAAGATGGACTGGCACCAAGAACTGAAAGAAACAAACAATCAGGACTGTAACAGCACTTGAAACAGACAGTCGTCAAGCTAGTGCATGCAAGTGTGTTTACACTGTCTGTAGATCCACATCCAGGCCTTTCTTCCTAATGCAGTGTGTGCTTGCAGCTCAGAGAGATCTGGTCTCATGAGGGACCTGCTGTGAATTTAAGTAATAGTTGTGGACCATCAGTGGGCTCTCTCATGTTACACAGAAGCAGCTCAAGTGCAGTTGTCTGGGAAAGGAACATTGTATGGCAGACTTAGAGGTATGAGATCATGTTAAATCCTGTTTTAAATGGTTTAAAGGTCACAGCCATCCCTGTTGAGCTTCAGAGGCAGAGCAGTAGTGGAGAGCTGAAGTTCAGGGAGAGACAGCCGTTAGCACTACAAAGAGATGACAGCCAAGGGAGAAGTGAAGATTATGAAATAATGAAGGTAGGTTGGTTGGTTTTAAGAGGTTTCTTGTATGGTTATTACCTGTTCAATGCATCCTGGTTGACATGACCTCTGCTCCCATGGACAATGACAAATTAAACCAGTAACTGATTCATATTCTGTCTATGCTTAGCAGAAACAACTACAGCAATACCAAAAAAATACTCAAAAAACCTAAATGCAACACCTGTGAGTAAGATAATTTTTGGAAGTATTTCCTTGCCTCTAATGGAAGTTTTGATATAGTGTTTTCCTGTAACACTCCATCATATATAGTATAACTTTGTAAATACTTGAAAAGTTAATCATGTTACATATATGGTGAAAGTTTCAGAAAGAAAAACACAATCCAGAAAAAGAAAGTCAGGGCTGGATTTTTTTCATGGTTGTTGTCTGGTTGCTTGTGGTTTTTTGTTTGTTTGTTGTTTTAAGTAACACCACAACATGTTGCTATATGTATTTTTCCTAGGCAGAAGTTATCAACCTGTTCATCTCCAGACTTCCTGTATTTATTTTAAGCTATCTGAAGTCTTCAGCACCTTATCAGAATGATAAAAGAGTGCTGTAAGAATTAACAATGAATTGTGAAACACTACAATGGAAGTTATAAATATATGAATAAGCAGAACCCTGGGCAGTTTTATAATTTACAGACTAGAATAGAGTCCTCTAGAGATAAAAGAAAAGGTGAAATGAACTCAATATCATTTTGCAAAGATGAAATTCAAAGAAAAGGGTATAATCCATAAAAGCTAATATTGTCAATACCCCAGTGATTTTAACATTCTTCCCAGACACTAGTACAGATATTTGTTCATCATAATATGTATATTCATATCTTTAGAAATTATTACATTCCTACCATTTCATAAGATCTTTTTTGTTGTTGTTGAACTACTTAACCCTTACTTTTTTTGATTAATCAAGTCAAAGCAGGTGAAATGGAAAATTTTATGTATGTTGGAATTCTGACATAAGTTAAATCGACATGTTAAATTATGGCTGTCAATCAATTCCTTTATCTGGATGGCGTAGTGAACATACCTGTAGTTTAAATCCCAGAAGGCAGCTGATTCCATGAAATCTGTGAAATATTTCATGCTGATATATGCGCAGCTTGACAAAAGGAAAAATAAACAACATAGATATTCTTTGTCATGTTAAAATAAAGAACAGCACAAAAGAAAACATACCAGGAGAAATAAAAATACCAAATTCATTTGTATTGTCCTAGCTGTGAAGGTTACAGTGAACTCCTTTAAATTTAAATTCTTGTCTTGCAGTACTTCCGGCATAGTTATTTGGAGTACTGCTTAGAACCACCTGAAATATTTACCCAGACATTGGCTTTCCACATGTCATATAGTTGAACGTGTTTTAAATGCCAGAAAGTGGATCTTGGCATAAGACTTGTTCTGTTCTTTAAACATTCCTTTCAGTTCTCATTTCTGCTCTTCCTGTTCTGTTAAATGATTGTGTAGCTCTTCATATCCAAGAAAGTAAATGAATCTAAAACACTCTCTTGTTTTCTGCCTCCCTCCTAAATGCCACACATCTATTTAACTAGGACAACAGGGTGAACATTTCCAGAATAAATACAGTTGTTCACACAAGGATATCTATATTCCCAGAAAGGAAGTTCCTATTTGGAGATTTGCACAAATTAAAAATGTCTGTACAAATAATATTTTCCAACCAAAACAAAGATTATATTCTGCATAGTTAAATCAGGATTTGCATTTTGAAAAAATATCTTGTCTTTCTTATTTCTGTTTACTTCTACATAAAAGCAAGTAACTCTTCAGTGGACAAGAACGAAGGAATTTTTGGCAAGGGCAGAATGATCATCAACTTGTTCTAACTGTTACTGCTTGAGCAGGGGGCTTGGACTAGATCAGCTCAGAAAGAACCTTTTAATCTAAATGACTCTTTTTCTATGTGTGTAATGCTGATGATGCAATATGTAATTAAAAAAAACCAAAAAATAAAACCTGTTGTATTCTCACTTGCAAAGTTACTCTTAACTGTTTGATACTATACACAAGAAGAAAAATGTCAAGACCTTGCTCTGAGATTTTGCATTGCACTCTCATTAGAAAGGCATTCTGACCATATCAAGATATTCCTTAGCTTCTCTTTTGACAGTATTACGTCAGGAAACATGAGTGTAAGACATTTGGAATTAAGGACCCAGCTACTTGGCCAGCATATTTTCAGAGTTTTCATGATAATTGAAATTTTTCACCAGGTTACCTAGAATTGGGAAAAAGAAATTGTCTCTTAAGATGCATTCTTGAAGTGACTTTTGGAATTATAACTTTTGATGGAAAAAGCTTAGGGAACACATTTTTTTCTGTAAGCCCTAGCTTCTATTGCGATTCGAGGCACTTTAGGTATAATTAATTTGATATCGCTGTTCCATTTTCCATTCCATCCTAATTCTTTCAATAATATCATTAAGATATTTAAGTAACATAAAATATTATCCACATCTGTTCTGGAAGGAGAGAAGGGTCACAGAACAAAACAGTGACTGCAGATTTTATTATTAATTGTTAGATTCTTAAAAAATTTAAATATAATATAAATATATATTTTTTTAGATGTTTTTTCTTTCTGTGTTCTTTCTTCTTGGTGTTCTTTCTTCTTGTTGTTCTTTCTTTCTGGCCTGGGCCTTTCTGGTGTTTCTGTGTTTGTGAAGGCTTTTGCTTTCCCCAGCCCTGCGTCTGAAGAAGAGACCGAGTCATCTGCTCTCATTCTCAGGAATTTGTTTTTTTTTTTGTTATCGCATATTCATCCCCTGGCCTGCCACAGCTTTCTGCAGGCCAGTGTTCTCCTCTTTGGTCTGTCCTTCGTCGTCTTCTTCGGTCTGTCATCTGCAGTCATCTCTAGTCATCTTCAGTCGTCTCTGGTCTTCTGACATCTTCGTTGTCGGTCTGTCATCTGCCTGCCCTTGGGAGGGCACTATCTTTTATACAGAAAATTATGTGCACTTTATTTACAACAATTATCCAATATCTACTAACTATGTTGCACAATGTTCTTTTACTCTAAACCAATCTAAATGTGCCACACCACCACAGAAGATGGAGAACAAGAGGAAGAAGAAGAAGCTCAGGGACACACCCCACTGCCTCCATCTTTTCCCGCTGATCTCACATTGTAAAATCCTAAAATCTACTTTTTCACCCTGTGATATAATAATTATTATTCTATCTAAATTCTTGTTTATTATAATTCTTCCCAGGACACTCAGAAGGATTTTGTGATTCCCACAATTAATTACTATGTGGAAATAATGACAAGAAATTCACTTTTGATAAACATATCATAGTGTAACTTAGGCTAAAATGAACTGTATGCCACAATTACAATGTGAATGGATAAATTTTTAAAGTATCTTGGAAACCATGTACACTGCCAAAGTACTCTTGAAATGTCCCTATATTCTAGCAACAAAGGAAAGAAAAAACAGCAGAACCATAAATTCAATAAAATGTTTGAGCTGAATTTCAGTGCATAGGAAAGCAAAGCCCTGGCTTTGCCTCTTCCCAAGGATCCACAATTTACAAAATAAAAGCTCATTTATGTCACACAGCTCTTTACAAGATGATCCTTCATGAGCCTTTTTTTAAACCTCCATTCAACAGTGAAGTTGTTCACATTATTGACTTTCAGCACAACATGCTTTCATTGTAATCTCAGAATATCATTTGAGATGTCATGGAGCAGTTTTATGTCTCAGCAATAGTATTTATGAATTTCATTGTGAAATAATCAGTTTAACCACTGCATGTAATACAGGCTCCTTACAGTATTGAAAATCAAATTAGATTTGTGTTTTTCTGAGTATTACTCTGATTCAGCAGATTCTCTTATCCTGAGGCCTTATCCTCAACTAATAAAACCCAAAAGGAAATTACTTTTTGTTTGTCAACATCATAGATCTTTCTACTCCTAGATATCTCATATGCCTTCTAGTTATTTCTTTTAAAACAGCTAATCAAGTTTCCAACCAGGTAAGTTATTACATAGAATTTCATTCTATGCACAAGACTGCAAGTGCTTAAAATCCCAACAATGACCCTTATATCAATAGAGATTGAAGTAGCTAAAATCAATATGTGTTTTGTATTGCAAAATGAGTAGATTTTTTACAATTATCCATTTTAATTCCAAAATCTATGAATTTGTGACCCATAAATTAGTAAAAAGAAATGGTGGTTGCTTCAGAGTAAAATATGGGAAAAAGGTCCAATCATAACTCATGAACCCTTCCCAAATTAAATTTTTTCTCTTTAGAAATCTAGTCATTAGGCATCAAAAGTGAGTCATCATGAACTTATAGAATAACTTGATTATTTTCTTTAGTGACAATAGATAGACTGTGGAATTCTGCTTTGTCCCCTGCAATTTAGTGTTTTCTAAAAAAACAAAAACAAAAACACACTACAAACAAAGAAACAAACAAAAGATACTGTGAAAAAAGAAGAAGGGGATTAAGGAAGCTGAGACTCAAATTCATAGTTATGTTAGTGATATGAATATCAAAGATATTTTTTCAAGCTGTTTCAAAGGTATAATTGAAATTAAACTACTTTCCAATACCTTGATGAGCATTGTGGAAAACAATACTACAATATGAAGATATATTCTCTTACATGTTCCTTTAACTTCAGAAAGGAGATGTTACTAGTAAAAGATATCTGATGATATTTGATACAAAACCAGAAAATCAGTTGTCAATTTAAGTTAAAAGTATCCATGTAGGTATTGTGAGGTTGACTGCAAACAATATAAAGTAAAGATTATATGCTTTTCCTGAAACCAAAAGAAATACCCTGTGATGGTTTTACAAAATTAAATTCTTAGCCTGTATTAAAATTTAAAGAGTAGAATGTACTCTGAAAAAAAAAAAAAAAAAAGGGAAGTAATTTCCAAGACATCTTTCCATTCTTAGCATTCTTATCCTGACATTGTTTTCATGCAATCATTCATAAAAGTGGAACAAACACAGTATTCTATATTGCTTTCTATCCAACTCTGTGAAGTTTTTAGGACTAGGCATAAGATTTCAGTCAGAAGACAAATGAAACTACATCTGTTATCTTCTCTTCAGGTCAGAAATACGTTGATTAGGAAAGTCATTGCTGAACTTGATTTCAACTAAAGGAACCAACTGGTCTCCTGCAGCAAAATATAAACCATGTTCTAATACCATTCATCCTGGATTTACACTTCTCTTTCACCAAGACCTAGGCTTCTTTTCTTTTTCCCCAATCTATAAACATCTTTTTCTGTTAAGATCTTGGACAACCTTGGTGATAACTCTCTGCTATGGATGTCTGTCTATCTGCAGAATGATTTCCTGCCAAATTCAATTGAGACCTCTGTCTTGAAGAGTGACCAACAACTTAATATATGGCAGACAAAGTGTAGAAATCCCACTTTCACAAATAGTGAATCAGGACATGCTCAACAACAGCAAGAGGTTCAATATTCTACCTCTTCCACCACCTCCTATGTAACAGGTATTTGTGTTCCAGTAAAGAATAAAAAAATCATCCTAAAAAACCATTTGTTGGAGTTGATGAATAAACCTCGTTTGCTTACATTCGTATTGTATATTGTATTTTATTCAGTATCCTTTTTCCTTTCTATCTCAAAGGCAACTAGAGGTAGTAGAAATACTAGATGTCTATGAAGATTTTAAATAATTTTATTTTCAGGGAACTCCCAGCACAGTCATTTGAACCACAGGAAACAACTAAGAGATTACAAGATTATGTTCTTTTCCTATACTTCCTGCAAGTTGCAAACTGAACAAACTGAAGATCTATTAATCTCAAAATATTGCATTTCCTTTTAAACTAACTGTGTTTGTATACTTTATGTAAATGATAAAAATAACTTCATGGTATTCTGGAAACTGACCCCAAAGGATGCTGCATGGTCAACAAGGGAAGACTAACTGATGTAACTTACCTAGACTTCTGTTTGTTTTTGACACAGTCCCACAGGTCATCCTCATCTCCAGGTTGGAAAGCAGGCTTTGAAGGGTGGACTATTCTGTGGATAGGAAATCAGCTGGATGGACACAGCTGATGGAGTCTGGTGGTGAGTGGTGTTGCCCAGGGCTGTGTCTCGGGACTGGTGCTTTACAACAGCTTCAGTGACACAGGCAGTGACATCGAGTGTACCCTCAACTTCCCATACAGAGCAGACTCCTGGCAGGTTAGGTCAGGAGTTGTTTCACAGTATATATTTGCTAATTTGCTGGAAAATTTTCGGAAGTTCAATTCAATAAGCCATATGATATTTCATAGCAGTTTATTTTAAATGCATGGCATAGGAATGTAAGTAAATAGAACTTCAGAGGGTATTGTGAATAATTACTACAACTAGGGTGCAAAAAGTATTTATTCGAAATTCCATGCTTTCCTGCACTTTAAAATAATTCTTCATAAAGAAGATTTTTTTTAGTTGAAATGCTATTTTCTTGATATTTGCATAAAAACATAATTATTAACATAAAACATAATTATTAACATGAAACATAAAAATTACATAAATAAAATTCCCTACTAACCACCACCTGTGATCCTTTCCCTGGTAAAAGTAGAAAGAACCATTTTTTGTCTAATGAAGTGAACATATTTAGAAGATACAAACATCTACACATATGTTCAATCTATGTGTGCTTTTGAAAGCTCTGAATGATGATGACATAATTGATAAGATGCTATATTCAAATACTGAATTGTCTGATATTTTGAGGTGCTTAAATGACTTTAAACTCTTGTGTTTACATAAGCTTGTACTGATATGTAAAGAAAATTTGAAATAAAAAGATGAACAGGAAGTAATTTTGGTCTAAGATTTCTTTTCATATTTCGTTTTCTACATCAAAGTTTGGTTAAAATTCAAGGTTAATTTCAAAAACTGATTTTGCTTTAACTGTAGTTATTTTTTTGTACTTTGGATTTCTTCTTGTATCACAATGTCAGTCATGAGACACAACAACTTAGCATGTTACTTCTATAAAGCGTTGATAAATGGACAAACTTCAGAAAATGGTAAATTAATTATCAGATGATATACTGTCAGTTATTCTTCCAAATTTTATGTAAATATGGAAATCTTTGCATCAGAAGAGAATTTTAAATTTAAAAAATACATTAAGGAAGAAAGTAAAAGACCTTTGTTGATAAATATATTTGAAGTCCTCCTTTTTCTCTTCATACTCAGCTACTTAGGTAAATCCTGAAGCAATAGTAATATCAACATCAGTTGCATTATTATAGTACTATGTATAGTCTGCCTCTTCCATATTTTTCACTTTGTGTTCAACCTATACATATAGTTGGAAGTTATTCCAGTCATATTAGTTTTCAAGAGTAATAACCTAGCACTGGCAGAACAGAAATGAAAAAAAAAAATCCTCAATCTTGCAACAAATAAAACCACCACTGTTAAGTTTAAGCTGTCATTTTTGGTATAGCATGTGCATTGTTCAATAAAAGATCCAAGGTGCACAGGTGCTGGACTTGAGATTTATTTTCACTTTCTATTTGGTTAATAATCCATAAACTCTATCTATTATATAGCTGCGTCCTCAGGCCGCTTCAGTGAGTATTAAAAGATTTCTTTTTCCAGGCTCTTGTACAACTATAATATCCTAATAAACTTCATCTACATCAGAACGAAGGTTGAAATTAGATGTGGAACTCCTGTTTCATTCAGTGCTTCATCTTTTTCAGGATCTATGCAACGGAAGTTCTTGATTAAAAGAAAGTAAGGGTATCATCTATTACTTTAGCTTTTCTAACAACAACTTCTTTTAAAATTTTTGGTGTAATTTTTACTTGTGATTCTTTATTTGTCAAATATGGATTATTTTTGAAGGTGAAAGCATACTGACTCTAAGTCCAACAGAAAGACATTCAGTTAAAATATTTCCTCTAAACTAAAATGCTGATGAATGAAAGGCAATTTTACATCCCCACTGGGGAGACATGGAGGAGTTTATGGTGGACTGCAGGAGTGTAGTGAGGTAGGTAATGGGTTCTGACTCTGAGTTATAAAAGATGCATCATTTGCAAATACAATCCATTGAAATTCAGATTTGCATACCTGTGATACCTCTGCTCTCCTAGTTCTTGGCATTAGTCCTGATTTAGGATCCTGTTGACTATGCCAGTTTGCCAGGAATGAATGATTTAGATTGTTTAAAATATTGCCAGCAAAGGTATTAGCAAAAGCCATTTTAATATGATGTCAAAGAGCAGTTTGGCAAAGGTTCACTATATTACAGCATGGAAGAAACATACACAGGAAAATTGGATTAGAATTGAGCTAGAATGATTGATGTACAGACTGTAGATGAGAAAGTGTAAAGGGCACACTTCTGTTGAGTTGTGAGATTCGGAGAGGACTCTCAATTTCTAGACTCCTGATGGAGTAGTTTGTGGCTGGGTCCTATCTTAGTCTCAGACTTGGACAATGGTTCATATGTAATGGAAGAAATGAAGACAAGGGATACTCTACTTTATATAAGGGTTTCTAAGTCTGAGTTACAGAAACTCAAAACTTTAGTAATTTTGCTCAAGGACAGAGTTACATGGAGTGCAATCCAGCAGCAATTCAAGAAGAGCTCAAATTTGGTTAACCCAAAAATCTGCCAGTAGTAGAAGTTATCTTTGACCAAAGAAAGAGCAACCCTGAGAGGCATCCCATCTCAAGAGGATATTGCTGCCATCCAGCCACACTGCCTAGAAGGGATAGCTCAATGTGTATATTGTGCATCAAACTACTGTATGTTTTCCTAAGGGATGTTAGCTGAGTCTTTAACTTATCATGAGTCTGGACACATGAAATAAATTAAAATGGGAATAATGTGACCACCAAAATATAACTACAGGAAATATGGTAAAATATTCAGCTAGGAGACCAGTTTTTAAAAGCAAGGTATGCTTTGGAATATGGTTTACATAACTGACTTTGAAATCTCTTGCGGTCTTCAGCTATTTGGCTGTTTGATACAATTGTGTTTTCCAAGCTTACTGCCACAGGCAACTTTGAAATATAAAATCAAAAGCTTCCTCTCAAAGTTGTAAAAATATAAAAGGAATACAATGTCATAATATGATGCTGAGTATTTCTTTCAGCCAGAGGCCCTTGAGTTCTGATATGTGTGGTAGCACAGGCACATTCTCACCAGCTCCAGTATTGCTCTTTTCAGAGTTATAGGAGGAATAGCATTTTAGCCACATCCCTGTGGCAGTGTTGCCGTATATTTAAACAGTTCCTTACCATTTGGATTCTGGGAAACAATTCACTATAGCTTGTAATTGCACTTCAAGTATCTTGATATGCTTGAAGAAAGAACTAGACACATTTATATGGTTTTATTTTATATATCTTTACAGCTTTTGATTTTATATAGCTGCACACTGAGAGATTAGTCTCTATATATGTTTAGGATTATTAATTTTATTTTTTTTAGTAAATGAAACTAATCGTGGTGTATCATCATGCACATGTACCTATGTTTATATATGTGCTTGCATAAATATGCACATCATGTTTAATGAAAACATTAGAATTAATGTGCCAGATTGTGAAACAAAAACTAGTTTCATGGTCCTAACAGAATGTATGAGAACTTCCAAATCAATTGACTAAACTGATCATGAGAAGCTCCTCTAACAAAACTCTGTTCTTGGTCCTGGAGAAGCTATCCTCCTGCAGAACGAGAAGTTACGATTCATAAGAACAAGTTTCCCACTCTTAAATGTGGGAGTTTTTAAGTTGTTTCTTCTCCATATTCTAGTTTTAATATAACCCAGCTCAGAAGTGAACAAAGAGGCAAGACAAAGTAGTTGAGAAAAGTTGAAAGAATCTTGATGTACTGCCTCAAAAATGTCTTAGAAGGAATTACCACATTAGGAATTGCCAGTTCTGTTTTGCAGTCTTAATTACTATTCAAAAATGAGAAGAAAACCTCCTGCTATGCTTTTTCTTACAACCCAAAATAAACCAGTCCATATGTTCCTTGACTTTTGCTAGAGAGTTGATTCTTAAGGAAGAATGGAACTACCCACTCATTTGGTTTGAACCCAGTCAGCAACCAAGCCCCCACAGCTATTCACTCACTTCCCCACCAGCAAGACTGGGGAGAGAACTGAAAAAGTAAGAACACTTCTCTGTTGAGTTCAAGACAGTTTAATCGGGAAAGAAAAAGCTGTGCATGAAATCAAAGGAAAACATGGAATTTATTCACTGCTTTCCATGGACAGGCAAGGGTTCAGCCATCTCCAGGAAAGCAGGGTCCCATTACATGCAGTGGTGACTTGCAAAGACAAACACCATCATTCTGAGTGCCCACCCCTTTTTCCTTCTTTCTCCCACTTTATATGGCTTGATGTCAGTTTGCTTAGTTGGGGTAAGCTGTGTGTCCTCTCAAATTCCCAGGCACCCCCAGCCCCTTGCCAGCGTGGCAGTATGAACAGCAGAAAAGGCCTTGGCTCTGTGTCAGCCCTGCTCAGCAATAAGTAAAACCATCTTTTTTCCTATCAACCCTGTGCTCAGTACAAATCCAAACTCAGTCCTATATCAGGCACGGTGAAGCAAAGTAACTACCCCAGCACACTTGCACAAAGAGCAATACAGAAAATACAGCTACCAAAGGAAAAGCTGTATTCAGAGAAGAGTTTAAACATTTGGTAGTAAAACAATTGAGAATCTTTTGAGATAGCTTTCTGTAAACAGAGACTGTATAGACAGAAACTGTCTCTGTAGACAGAAGCTGAAGAGGAGGATTTAAAGAATCACTTGTACATACTCAGGGAGTACTGACTATCCTGAATACTTATGGAACTGGGTTCCTAGGGGGAAAAAGGTGCATGCAAACAAAATATATATATATGGATATATTATGACAGGAGTTGGGAGGTTATTAGATAGATAAGCAGCCATTCACTCACTCTCTCTGTTTTTTCAAGGCTTGACTTTGTAAGGTTAGTACTCATACAATATTTTGTTTTTCATATCTTTTGGAATTAAGTAATTCCTTCACACTTTCTCTCAAATATTTATAAAGCTGCTGCAAAGAGAATAAATAGAAATGCTGACTACAACAGAAGTTCTTTGAGTTTTCAGTACTTTTGGTTCATTGAAAAATGTAACTGATAAATCCAAACCCCCTCTGTGACACACACACTCACACTCACACACGCACACGCACACATATATACATACATATATGGAAAAAGTGCATCAATATCATATTGATCTTCTAGCAGTCCAGAAGTTGGTGTCCACATGGAAAATTCTGTACAGGGAATCAAAATTAAAATTAATTAAAAAAAAAAAAAAAAAAAACAGAAAACTCTGCTCAAAGGTAATAAAACAGTAAGTTCTGCTGTGTGGACATAGTTAAGGATTGTGACTTTGTTCCTGACATTGTTAAAAAAATACTTGTGGAGTCCATGTCGACATTTCCTCAAACATATATTTAAAGTTATTGGATAGGATTTCATAAACAGACCTGTCAAAATCAGGGGATATCTTGCTGCATGTACTCAGGAATAATTATCATGCTGATCATGTTGGAAAGAGTTTTCAATACAGAAATGTAACATGTCTGTGTTATATATTAATTTAATCTAGTAATAATACTTATTATTTCTTTTATTTTGCATATTGCACCTATATTTTGTATTTCTTTCCTAAAAAACTGCAACAAAATGTTTACCCAAGATTGAAGCTAAGTAATCAAATTCTTATTCTTTTTACTCAAGACAGCAAAAAGAAAGGTCTTCTTAACCTTAAATTCTGAAGAGTGGATAGAGACCAGTAGGGAAATCTTGAAATATTAAAGACATGATTTAGGGGTGTCCTCTTTAGTGCTCAGGAACAGAAATTTCCATAAAGAGAAATTACTATCTGAAAAGAAATTAATTGATCTTATGAGATAATTTAATTGTTCTATTCCTTATTAGTATATTCAGAGTTTTACCTGACTATCTAGTTCTAGAATTTTGTAATCTAGGAAAAGATTTTCAAGGCACAAAAAGCAGTCAGTCATGTAGGCTTAAATGACATTTGAAAAATTATATGAAATTCTTTTCCCAGTATAAGTTCTTATTTTCTTCTGAAGAACCTTGGTTCTTGGAATGCTCTGCTCTGATTTTTACCTCAATGTAGAGTCTCCAATTAAGTACATATTACAGGTAAAAATAATTTTTGTTCTTTTTCTGCTGCTGGTTTTATTCTTTATCAACATTTTTTCCCTCACGCTTTAATATTTGGAAAGGGGTGTTTTCCATCTATTTTTCCAAGTAAAGGCTATTTCCACCAAGTACTATTTTTTTTTCTTTAAGATATCCATATGCAATTCTATGAGAAATGGCAGCAAAGTAGGTGGAGGATGCATTTGCTTTGCGGAATCTCTATGACTGATATTATACAATTTAGACAGAAAAGGAGAGGTAAATAAATGGAAAAGCAGACAGTCTAACAGAAAATTCTGCTTTAGCTAATATCCTTGTAATTTTTCAGCTGCTTTGGATTTTTCTTAATTTTCTTATTGTTTTCTTCTACTGGAAACATGTTGATATGTAGAAAAAGCAGCTATAACCTGAAGAAATATCAAAATTCGCCTTGCTTTTTTAGACCTGAGCACTTCTGTTTTCATGAGATATCAAATATGTCAAACAATTATGTAATTGCTTTAGAGATTTCTGGAGAGAGCTGATTAACTTACTACTTATCTTTCTGTTGAATAAATACCACAGCTGAGTCAGGAATTCAGTACGAGAGGAAAATTTCATAAGACTGGCAATTATGAGTAACTTATTATATTCCCACAGCAGAGGATGAATGAATTAGTCCCTGGATCTCTAAAGACATCTTTGAGTAATCTTGCAATACAGAAAATGTATTCCTCAGCTATTGATTTTGTCCTAACAGTTCACATGGGCCTTGCTCCAAGATAGTTCTTAGTCAGATAACTGATAACCAAGAAGGAATGGCTCACATAAACATGTTTTTCTTGTGGCCTGATTCAATTTAAAACCACACTTACCAAAAACACTCATTAGGACTCCATGAAACTGAGTAGTACAGGGACTACTAAATATTTATTTTACTTGGCTGAATTATTTTTGTAGAACCAAAAATTTGAAAAATAATTTAATTAGAAGAGTCTTTTGGATGATATGCAATCCTCAATTGTCACTTTTTTTTTCTTTCAGTCACTGAAAGAATTTGGAAATAAGATCCTCTAATTTTTTCTCACATTTAATTTCCTAAGAACACTTCCTAAATGATTTGCTTATCCCATGTACTGGAAATTTAAACCTCTGAAATTCTACATTTTATTTGGTTCAAGTAAAACTTCCTATGCAACCTATTTTCATATATTTAAAGCATGTACTATTTCTCTGTTCTGTATTAGAAACATGACACTGACATATACATATAAATATTTTTATTCTTTTTTATTTTTTTTGAGTATTGAATTTTTGTCTGGTGACTTTATTACACATCCTTTTTTATGCATAAGAAAATAGTTTTTCTATTACAAAATAGATTTTGAGGTATTAAATAATTTTTTATTAATGTGGTAAGAAAACATTTCTTGCTACTTTATGAAAATGTGTCTGGAAAACATTTAGGAGAACTTAATTAAATACTATGGTATAGTGAAAATACAAGGACTTTTTTTTATTTTTTATTTTTTTTAGTGCACCAGTTACTGAGTCATACTGGTAATTGCATCAAAAGCTTTAAGTGCTGCCAAACTGACTGTTCAGTATAGTGCAGTCAATGACGTTTTTGTCTTACTTATATCTTTGGAAGTTGTACTATTTGCTTCAGGAGACTGAACATCTAATTTTTAAAAATTTTTTAGTCTTTTTTTTTTTCTTTTTTTTTTTTTATAATTTCCATCTTCTATTTAAGCAGTGTTTTTTTCCTAAGAATTTTAATTATGGATCTGATCCCTGGCACTATATGGCACATAAACAAGTGATTAAAAAAAAAAAAATTGTTTATGAAACACAATTCAAGAAAACACTGCTTAAAAACTACTGAAGTATTTAATTAGGAAGCAATTACCTAAGATGTCTGTCATGTGTTTTCAATTCCTTTCTCTTTATCAAGGTACTTTTTAATAAAAACCTTTGGCTGTATTTAGACAAGCTATGTGCAAACATTTCAGATAACTCAGGATTTCAAAGTAAGCGGCAGTAAGACATTTTCAACAGTATCTTTTATCCTTCTTGAATTACTCTTCTATTAAGAGAAAACAGACCCTAAGACATATTTCTTTCTTTGAAATAAAGGGACTATGAAATAAGGAGTTTGATTCAGCTCGTAACTGGAACTGTCAAGTTAATTATTTTTAACAAACATTTGGAATTCCATAATGGACATTCTGAAATTGAAAATATTGTTAAAAGAATAGCAACAACTACTTAGCTTTTCATCCACCCAGATCTACTATTTATGTAGTTATCAAACATCTCAGGCTAAGAATATCTGCAAAAACATAGTCTAAATAATTCCTGACATATTTGTTATAACATCTGGTTTCTTTGTAAACTGCTGTTAAACCTTGGCCCAAGGTTCTTCTCTACACTCCTTCCTTAGATAAAATACAGCAACATATTTCAAAATGATAGCACTTGCTATGTTTCTCAGATTTTTACGTTTCTTTTCACCGTTTTTATGCACTGTCAAAAGGCACAAAAATATTTCTGCAGTAAGGCTCATATATGAACAGTGTACATATATTATTAAGATAAACACAGAACAAGAGGTGCTATGTGTTTTTCAGTTCTTGCTGTTGCTGCACTATCCAGCTGTCAAATTCTGAATAATACTCTAGCATTTTAGAAACATTACAAACGTGTTATGAGTGCTTTAATATGTCACAAGACAGTTTTATATTCCAATAAAAGGAGCATTTACATTTTGTTGTTTGTATTTTTATGCTACTTAAGTGCCCAGAGAGTGAATATATGACGCTTGGTATTTATTGCAGCAAGGTCAAGAGAGAGGCAATCTCTCTGTAAAGCTGCTGTACCTTTGCATATCACGGTTTCATAGGTGCCCTTAGTTTAACCTTCAGATAGACAGCTATTCCCTGGGCAAGCTAATCCAGACAGGATGTCCCTCAGCAAACTGTCAATTATGTTAAACGGTGTCAACCTGTATGTATTGTGTAATTTTCCATTCTGAATTATTGTCTACTAAATAGAGTCAGCTGCAAATATTGAACTCTTGCCATACACTCTAGGGGAAGCAATGTAGAAAATTTATGCATTCTTTTAACATCAGCCAACTGGCCTCTTGCAGAGATGTGGCGGGTTATAAAAGTTGTACAAAAGTATTGCATATACTATAAAGCTTTATGAAAGCAACAAATACATTATTTTTCATTTACTATATCAGCAACCCATTTAGTGCACTGTTGCTATTGAGACTGAGTAATGTAAACGCTTAACAGAAGTATCTCCATATTTTCATTATACTGCAGGACGATCGCATGCTTTCATATCAGGATAATTAGACAAGGAGTGGTCTGATGCCCAATTCGAGTAAATTGCTATGCAACTATCAACTACAGAAACTCAGCCTGCAGTTCAGTTTAGCAATTGAGTATCTAAAATGCGTTACTCTGTTTTAGGAGCACAAATTCTGTAGATGCAGTTTACAAAGTTATTCAGTTTAGCTGTTACAGTTATAGTATTCTATAGAAAATTCTTATATAACTTATTTTTTTGAAAAATTAATACATCAGTTACACAATTTTACTGGCTTTAAGATTTCATTAGCTGTAAGGGGGAAAAGCTATAAAAAACATTTAGCCAAGAAAATATTAAAAATGAGACAACTGTAAATATGAGTTTAAAAATAATTTTATAAATCTGCAGTAGGTATTAATTGTCATATTGTTTTGTTTAGGATTAGCTATTTCCCCCCCATTTCTTTTATTGATTACTTACTTTACTCCATTCTTTGCAAAATAATTTGTAGAAATTTATTCATCTCTCTATAGATATCTTCTTATGGAATGATCAAGCAAAATGTACCTTGAAATATTTTTTCCATGTTCAATGAAACAAATACTTAAACCATTTTATTACATGTATTTTTATTATTTTTAATGTGTAAAAAATAATTAACTACATTATTAGCATCCAGAACACAATTTCTCAATTTTCCTATTAAGAAGAAAATAATTAACATGCTCACACATGAGTTACTTGAAAGGAAACTATTGAAACCACCAAGGATAACAATATTCTTTTGCAGTATAAACAAAGGAAATTCAATAAGTGTAACTTGTTAGCAATTAACTTAACCTGAACACAACTTAGAATACCTTCAAAGCAATATGTGGCTTATAAGTACATTCAGCCATGCAGAACAGGAAATGTCAAAGGAAAAGGCTAACAGTTTCATAGGAAACCTTAAGAGAAACAATATATAATAAGCATCATGAGGCTTGACAGCTCTAATCTGTTGTAGGTAACCTTGAAACTTGCAAGGACAGGCTGGTATATAAGAACGTTTTATTTGAGCAGTCATAAAATAAGCTGTTCAGACTTTATCAATGTATTTGTGTAAAAAATTTTGTCAAATCAAGTTTCAAAAAGGTAACTTAAAATAGTGTCTTTGTATAGTTATAGAGAAAAGTAATTTTTTCTTTAGCCTCAGCTTGAACCTTTTGTTTCCTTCTTTTCTCCATGATGCAGATCTTAATAGACATTACAAAAGCCCTGTTAATGAAATGGTTATTTGTGCTTTGAGGCATGACACTTTTATATAAAAAGTTGGCTTTTGATGAAAGCCATAAATAAAATACGGTTGAAAGACCTCTCACCCTTTTCTCAATGCACTTTGGACTTTCTGAAAAAAATAAATTAATCTTCCTGTTTCCCCTGATACCTCCTTAAGCTGCAAGGCTTTTCTCCTCATAGGAAGAATTAACCTAAGCAGTTTCAAATTTCTTAGGTTAATTCCAAGAAAGATTTTAGACATGGCAGAGCCTAATTTTTGGGCATATTTTCACTTTATGAAATCTATTACCCAAGTTGTATGCTGCTCAAGCAGTAAGCAGCCAAGGATCAATGCCTATCTATAGAAGGAGAAATTAAGTTCCTAACATTTTATGTGTACACTGATAACCAGGGCTGGTGGAAAACACAAACAAGTTCATCTCTTCAGGACTTAATGCAGTTCTCTAGTACAGTATTTAATACTTCTGCACAATACCAAGCCGTATTCTAGAAAACTTTCCTGTCTATTTCACAGAAATTATGAAATTAAACAATGGGATGTTGGAAGAAGCAAATTGCCAGAGAAGGTAACCTCATTACAGCAGAAGGTATCTAATTGTGGGCAGCATTGGAGATTCATCTGTCTGTTTTCTTGGGTTAGACTTCTTTCCTAGACCCCCAAAAACATAAGGCTGAGGCTTAACCTATTGATTAGAGCAACAACTAGTCTTGTGGAATAGCAGACATAGGAGAATATATTTCCATTGCCATGTCTGAAACAGATGTCCTACACAAATATTTTTTATGCTATGGCTTTCCTTGAAGCTATTTCACTGGGATATATGCAGAGTAGCAAAACAAAGAAATTATTCCAGAAGTTCAACTGGTTATCTAAACTATCAGACTGTAGAAAATACTCATACTTTTCCCAGCAAGATCACTCCAACTTTACCCAGTCTTTATTTCTTTCTTTCGAGATGTGTTACACAACTTAATTTTTAAGACATTTTGCACATAGTACCTAAGAGACCAATGTTAAATAGATCATCTTCACCATGGGTTAGATGTCCTTTCTCAGTTGTTCCAAATAAGGGAGGGAAGGAAGAAAACCTAGAGGTGAAATACAATGGTCCTTGTTATCAATGTTATACAATGGTACTGGGATTTCTAAACAGAAGCTTGACCTCTACACCTCTCTTTAGAAACCACAGTGTGATGACCCACCCCTGAAAGGTAGGAAACACTTAAGATTCAAAAATGGTCATTAGTCAAAAGGAACTAAGAAGGTCAGAGGGTCCACAAATACTGAAAGTGTTTAATTAGTAAATTACACACATAACATGCAAATTGGTCTGTCAGTCTCTGAACTACTCTATAGGCACATGGCAGTGGGTTTTGGACAAAGGGTATAGTGAAAGGGAAAAGAAAAATTAAAGAGGTTAATTAAAAAGGGAGAGATGAATTAAAGGAAAAGAGAAAAAAAAAAAAAAAAAAAAGTGAAAAGGAGAAAAAGAGAAGGTAAAAAGAAGAAGTCACTAGCCCTTGTTACAATATCAATACAGATGATGGGATGCCAATCCTGGTTCCAGAGCTGACCCAGCTGAGGGATGGCAGTTCTGGTTTCAGCATCAATCCAGCTGATAAACAGCAATCCAGAGATCTTGGTCCTGCTGATGAGATGTTCAGGGTCCACAGCCACTGCCATGGCCATGAGGGGTACATTTTTACAGCCATGTCTCTCCATCCCAAGGACAGGTTTCCTTCTTTCTATGCTAATTAGTTGTCATGTGTAGTCTCTTCTTTTAGGGCTTTCTGGAAAGGGATAAGAGGGCTTTGGGGGTGTTTAGGGGTCCCAATCCCACTGTATATTCTATAGCTACTTCCACCAGTCATTCCTGAGCTTGGGCTATACTGTGTTGTTTTTCTTTCGCGTGGAGAAGGGCTGCCCTATCTCCACCTGGCCCCCTTCTCCAGCCAAAACTTGTTCCTTCTCACAGCATGTTAATGCCAACAGTCCTTGACTACTACCAACAATTCTTGTCTGTTGTTACTGACAGCCCTTGGCCGGCTTCTCAGCCATCTGGTTATCTCTGTTTGAGACATACTCAGTAACCCCTTATCTTCTGGAAACTGAGGGCTCTAAAGATCTTACTTTAGACTGCTGTTTGTAGGGCTCACTAGAAAATGTATTTTAGAATATATCAGACCCTCATATTTATCTCAAAGGAGCAATTTACGTTAATTTAAAAGTGATCATCTAAACTGAATCAGATTAACTGGTTTCTAAAAATGAAGAAAGCTCTATTGGTTATGAAAGGAGATTATCTTCCAGTAACTAGATTCTAGTAAGTACTGGATGCATATAACTAGAGCACATGAATTCTAATCTGTTTTGGGTTTTTTTATACCTGTCCTCAGCATCTACTTACTAGACTATTAAACCTTGTCTTTGTCTTTTATGTGAGTTAGACATTGAAAACTAACATTGGAAACTGATCCAGAATAAAATAGTGAATTTCTAAATCCTAAAGGGTTTTGGAAGCTGGCCAACTGATAATGACCTTTTTTTTTTTTTTTTGAGCAGGAATATGGAAGGTTAAAGGAAAAAAAAAAAACCCACTATAATCACAAGGGAAACAGAACTCATGAATTTAGATATTTACGTATATGCAGGTTTAGGCAGAAATTGAAGCTGAACTTTTAGGATTTGATCAAGTCTCTTTCTTAGAATTAGCCCCAGACAGATATAATATCTCTGTCCCCTTCTGAATTAAGACATTCCTTTGAAGCAAAATTTTGAAAGAAAGATACATGCTTTAAAAGCCCACAGTAATGAGATGGTTTAGCTAAGTATCACTCAAATGTGCAGATGAGATTTGACTGCCTCCTGATTCACATCAAGGAATAGCAATATCCAATTCCGAATGCCTGTAACAAGCAAATTAATTGAAGAGCCTTTTGTGTAAGAAAGAGATAAAGTAGATTTGACGTGTTGGCATGACTCAGTTAGTAAGCTGTATACTTGATTGCTTCTGGGTACACATGTCATTACTGTTTCTCTCTGTTGCCCTCATGCATAAAAAAAGTTTCATTTGAGTGCAATAAAAGATTTAAGATTATAAGAAGAAGAAAGAGTTGTGTGGACAGGGAGATAGAGACACGAAGTGTATTTTGGCTATGAGGGAATAGGGAAGCTAAGTGGATATCATATAAGCCTGATATTCTGCAAAGAAAAAAAGAAAAGGGAAAAATAAAAGTTGTGCAGCATATATTATTTTATAGTGTTGACTCTGCAACTGTAATTTTACAGTAGCAATAATAGTATACATTTATTATATTTAGTAAAACTACTTTCCTGAATTACCTGTGAAGTCCTTACATCTAAATACTTATCCTGTGCAATATATATATGCTTACTAAAATATATATTTTTTTTATTTATGACAGAGTTATTTAGGTTGGAAAATATCTCTGAGATCATCAAGTTCAACCTATGGCCTAAGTCCACAATGTCAACTAGACCAAGGCACGTGGCCAGCTGCGTACCACATCCAGTCTTTTCTTGAACACCTCCACAGATGATGACCCCAAAACCTCCCTGGGAAGCCCATTCCAATATCTAATCACCTTTTCTGTAAAGAAATTCTTCCTAATGTCCAATCTAAACCTCCTTTGGGGCAGCTTAAGGCTATGACCTCTTGTCCTATGTCATTTGATAATCAGTCACAAAAAAAAAAAATTCTACATACTTTAGAATTTTACATGTGATACTTTCTTTGCAAAGTATTCTAAGACAATCGAGAAATATACTAGTATGATTGGAAAATTACTTTCACATAAAATAAATTGCATGTTCTTTTCCACTGTTCAACCTGGTCTAGAAGTTAGTCCTGCATGGTTTTGACTGCAGGATATCATATAAGAGTGGGAAAATATGATTTCATGTGATCAGTACACTTTTATTTTTACTGAAAGTATGTTATCTTTGCTGACCCTAAGACAGTACTTAATTAATTTTGCTTAGAAAGGGAGAAAATTACCCTTCTGAACAGTAAGTGTACTGAAGCTCACTGGAGCAATGCTGTTAGAATGAGAGCAACCACATGTGACTTCAGCTCAACATAAGCATGAAAAGAATGGATTTAGCCTAGTGTTCTGGTTGCATTTTGATTTTGAGTCAGGTCATTAAAAATCAGCTAAGGCAATAAGAAATTTGTGTACATGCTGCAAAATGAGAGTAACAATACACCAGAGCAATTGAAGCCGTATAAGCTCTGTAGAGTACCCGTGCTGCTTTTCCAATTCCCGCAATGTGAGGGTACTGTAGAAATTGGAGAACTGTAGATATGGCACAGTGATGGATAGAAGAAATGAGAAAAGCGATCTATTTGCATTGGAGTCTAGAAGATGCAAAGCAACACAGAAGTGGTATGTTCTATTTTCCTACATACATAGGCTGTGGCAGGAAACAGTAAATTAATTATTCCTCTCCCAAGAGTGTTAATTCTCTATTGAATATATTACATCAGCTTTACAACTTTCACAGAGTGAATTTATTACCTGAAAGTGAGAAGTAGAGAATTATCTGGGCCATTTCTACACATCAAATTGACAAAAGGTTTAGCTGAAAGGGAACATGACACCTGCAAAATTAATGAATTTGATCACATGAGGTCTGCTGATTTAAGGTGGTTACTGAAATGGGATTAATCATGTGTTTATGCATGGACTTGAAGCATTTGCCGCTCATGTGTTTCCTGTCTAATGTTTTCATGAGGACACTTGGAAATTTCGTATCTTAACATTTCTGCCTTTATTTATTTTATTTTTTTTTTAAGATACTGCATAAAGTAGCCTTGTCTTGTGTACAGACCTGCAGCAATTTTAATTGTTTTACTGTTCAGTTGAATTCTCATGCTCCTGTTACTTGGTTGCCTTCAGAAATAAATACCGCTTGTAGGAAACATCTTTAGTACCTACTAAGCAAGTTACTTGTGGTTTTCTTAGCCAGAGATTTTCAGCCTCTTTTCTTCAACAATGGGTAAAAACTCAGTCACAAGTATTTGTTATGTAGCAAAGATAGCATACAGTCTCCTGAAAGTAGATATCTGTGGTGATTTGAAATGTTTTAGGAAATACTTTCCTGGCCTCCTGAAAGATACATCTCTCATGTAAGGATTTTGTCATTTCCTTCAGCTCTGGGTGGATTTCTCAGACCTGGGTTCTCTTCTGTTCCATTACAAATCCTGCAGGACTTGGGACATCTGCAGTCAAGGTTCTGAACCCACAGCAATGGACTTTTTGTATAGTCTCCTTTATCACAAAAAATGTATGCATAGCCAACATATTGCAAAGTTTTTATAATATTTATCTGAAGAGACACAGAGTACAGATTCTGCTTTGCTTTTTGAGCTGATGACAAAAAAAACCCCAAAACAACTTAGTGAGAAATACTAGAGGTCATTAGTAATAAAAAACTCAGGAAAAGTTAATATTAGATATTATTAGTTTCTTCTTAGTAGTATTATTATTATTTTCAGATTTTACACTGGAATCGAAAAGACTTGGAAAAGGTAAAGCCATATTGTAAACCATAAATTAATTGAATTTGGAACAGACCTTTGAAGGTCAACTGATACAACTTTCTTCATACTTACATCAGGGCTGCCCTAGATAAGATGTGATCAAAATTTAATTTGGATTAGCAAGCAATCTTAGTATCCAATAGTTCAATGTACATCAGACTTAAAAAATAATATTAAAACTCAGTATATGGAAAATACTTACCCGAATCACTATAGACTGGTAAGATGACTTCTTCAAGGCTTTGCAGACATAGTTTCCATTCTCTGCTCTCTTACAGCTTTCTTAGGGGGCTTAGACATCTGCTAACTGCCTTTACATCTTGCAAGCTGTATGATATTCATTTTATATTTCAAATAACTTTGCACTACCTCAATATTTAGCTACAGTTGCTGAATTCCAAATGTTTCATAGTAGTAATATAAGGAAGATTGTTTATAAAAGTTGGCTGGTTTTATTGGAAATATGGCTTGCACTGACTTTCATTCATTTTTATCGAAAATGTCCTTTTTAGAGGTAACGGCCAACCTGAAAGGCTCTCCCTAGTGACTAGAAAACTTTTGTATGATTTATCACCCACGATTAACAACTTAAACAGCTGACCTTGGAGGAAAGAGGAATGGAAGGGCAGCAAATGAAACAAACCAACCAACCTTAAACAAACATTGCCCATGTTGTCATTAAAAAATATGTATCAATAGTTAATAGGAAAAAAAAAAAAGTAACAATGCATGTGTTTAACAACATGCAAAAGGCATTCCATACAATTAGAGATATATCCTCATGTTCCTGCTACAGACAATTTGGCAAATAAGATCTTGATCATGAAAATGACAGAAAAAAACTAGGATTTATAAACAGGTAGCTGGAATAACTCAGAAAAATAATGTAGAGTGGAAAGAATGGAATAAACATACAAACACACAAAACACATCAATCAGTGAATATTTCAAACCATTAAATAAAGTATTTGAAGGCAGAAATCTACTTAAAAAAAGAACTCATCATTTAAAAAGGTGTTTTCTTATCAGATTATTATGTTCAATATCCTGTCCTTTCTGCCAAATGACAGAAATTAAAACCCATGAAAATTCTAGCAGATATTCTTGTCATATTTATGCTCAGAACACCTGATAAGATAATTCAGCATGCTAAAGGACCTGGAGTTTTTGGCCCAGAGATCCAAATTAATAGAATTCATACTATGGAGCATTTTTTCTTCAGCTAAGAGGTTGACATTGTGTTATTTGTGACTCACACAATGAAAATGTATAATGGATCAGAGGCTTTAGCCGAAGGTGTAAATTTTTTTAGATATGAATTAACAAGAAGAGTATTTTTTTAAGTGAGAAATAACATGTATGAAGAAAACTTGATTTTCCACTCTGTAGTTAAGGATGTTAAAAAATACCCCTTACAGTTTGCTAGTTCAATTTTATTGTTTATGGTGGTGTTCCAGGAGCTCAAAGGACAAAGAAGTAAAATTATTCCTTTTTGTCTTTATTAATAGAGATCTGTCACCATATTATATATGCCACTGATAAGATAGTTAATAGGATGGAGAGATACTCTGCCAAAGCTCCTTAGTGGGATTTTTGCAGATGGTAAAATATAGCCACCAAAGAGTAGATATTTCTCTTCTATTGGAGTTCAGTCTCTGAGTGTTTCATCATGCATATTGACTTGAAATTCATGTCAAGGAAAAAAAAAAAAAAAAAAGAAACACCTTTAAAGATTGAAATATAAAGAAGGAATGAAGAGAATTCAAAAGGAAGATGAATATTATTATAAACCTCAAATTAGAATAGTTTGACTGTATCATTTTAGGAAAAATATTCCTCTCTGAGTTCCTTGGATTAACAAAAAAGAAAATGGGGAAATTAAAGAGAGGCATCTTGCAACAATGTGAAATGATTGATTTGTGTCAACTTCCAGCATGGGAAGTTGAGAAGATATGTGATTTGGAACTGCTCTCTTCAGGTAATGAAGATGAGTTGTTGTCAGATAATGAGAAGTCAGATGGAGCTCAAAGTGACATATTAAGGAACAATCATTCAAAGAAGCAGATGGTTCTCACCTGAGAGTTCTTTGGGAGAACTTAAAATGAAATGGCTTAGTTACTAAAAAAGATGTGCAATCGGTCACACAGTTATGACAGTAGAGAAAGAAAGTGTAGGTTCAAACAATGTAGCTATTTTATTACCAAGGTATTTGGGATGATTCAGGGAATTACCAACTGATGAGTCCTGATTTGATATTTATAAAGCTGACTGATGCAACAAAAAAATACATAAGTAAAAAGCAGAATTAGAATAGGGAAAAAACAAAACACAATCCACATTTCTGGTCCTCTTAAAATGTCCAAATAGGCCTATGTAGTCCTGTATTAGGAAAAAACCAGCAAAAGTATTGTATTTATGCTTTCAATAAATCCTTTTGAAGTACTTTCATTGGAGACTATTAATGATTATGGTAAGAGGTAATATTTATGGTTAGTTAAAAAAAATATTAGATAAGACAAGGATTGTAGAAGGTGTGGTTCTTTTTTCAACATGGAAAGAGGTTAATCAGCTGAGTATCCTAAGAGGTTAATGCTGTCTCTTACAGTAATTGCTGGCAACTGAGTAGAAGGCTGTGTTGAATACTACTGCCGAGTTGTATAAGATGTCTTTTCCCTTTGTTGATAATGTGAGGAGGGGTTGTTGGGGTTTTGTTTGTTTGTTTATTTGAAGGAATGTTTTGGAGATTAAGAAATGCGTTACCTTCTTTAATATCCTTCCTACTGTGTACCACAGAAAACTTTTCAAATTTAAAAAAGCCAATTGAAACAGAAACATTTATACACAACAAAGCAAAAGCAGCTGAAGATCAGATAGAAATTTCATAACATATGTAAATAAGGAAGTATTTTTTTCTTGGGACATTAACTGAAGTAGAGTTCATATGCACAAGTGTTTGCAGATTTATACCCTAAATACAGGCAATTAGATTGCTAATTATGGTAAAATTATTAATATAGTTATGAATTGAATAAACACAAACCCAGGCCTTCCCAATGTACCTGTTTCTCAATCAAATATAAAATAGTTTACCTTTGACTCCCACTAGTCAGATAAGGGAAGTGAACACAAGTAAAATTACTGTCCTTAAGACGAGAAAATAATACATAGACTTGATTTTTTTTTTTTTTTTTTTTTTTTTTTTTTTTTTTTTGTTTTATAGTGTTAACTTAGATTCTTACATTGCACTTAGTGGATGGCAGTGGCTGCAGTGTACTCTGAGCTCCTAGTTCCCTCTGTTCACAAGAAATATATGCTGGAGAGCAGCATGAACATGGCAATCTCTGACACATTTACTCGTTCCCCTTCCATGCAAATCAGCGAAGAGAGGGTGTCTGCNGATTTGCCCTAAACTAAGACACTGCTAAACTGCAGCCTTATTCTAACAGGGAATCTAAAATGGCTGAGACATGTGCCTGTACCCTGTAAGTCCAAAGCTATTGCAGCTTTAATAAGGAGAGACACCATGTTAGGCACACATGTAGGCAGGGATGAAGGTGAGCAACTTATCTAAAAATGATCATGACATTTACCCATCACTTGGCACGCACAATTCTCAGCTTCAATTGAAATCAATTAAGCTCATGTTCATTGTTCTCAGGATTATATTTTAAGTACTGGGAATTGTACAACTAAACAACTATAAATAGTGTTTTATAATGTCAACAAATAAGTATTTTTTTGAAATCTGAAGGAAATGTCCATAAAATACATTTTTAAAAATTAGTAAATTTTGAGTTTATTTCAAAATGTCTTCTATGAGCATTGGATTATAGAATATTTCATTGATCTCAAAATAGAAAGACCTGACAAATATCTGCCTCCTTTTTTCATTTCCTGACATGATAGAGTTGAAGCCTCAGGAAGTAAACAAATCAAAGAGAGAGAAACAGAAATGTTAGAGCTGAGAGAGCTAAGCTGATGAAGGCACTTTATGTCTTAGAAAAATAAATTAACCATGGTGTGCTTCCAAAATATTAAACAAAAACCCAATAATTTCAATTATGCACAAATAAATTCCTATAAAATTTTATAAGAGTCTTGATATAATGATAAATCAATATTTCATTGTGTTGTTTAAGTGAAGAAGGATGCAGATTTCAAATAATCAGAAATTGTTGCAGGTCATGTTTGTTTTGGTTTAATTCAATTGTTGTTATTTGATATTAATGGTTTGTTCCCTTCTTTCCCCCTGCGTTTATTCCCAAGTTGGTTCATTCCCAAAGTTGTGTCCTCCCACCAGTTTCCCTTTATGGCTTATCCCTGCCCTCTGTTCCAGTCCTTTCCCTATCAATCACTGTTACCCAACCCCTTGTTCCAGCTCCTTCCATGCCAATCCTCCCCAGAGCCAATCCCTTTACCATCCCTCCCCCTGGGCATTCCGGGGTGTCACCCAAACCTCGACGCCCCATTGGTGCCCGTGACCCCTTCCCTCCTCCCATCTACCCTTATTCATCCCAAGGCCCATGACCTGATCCTTCAACTCCACCCCTGAGTTAACCCATTGGATGATGTGTTGTACCCACCCCCTGTTTTCTGTCTGTATAAAATCCTGTGCACAGAGCTGCACAGGGCTCTTCTTGCCTGCTTCCCTTCGACCCCAATAAATCATTCGGTTGGAACCTCAGCCTTGGAGAGCCTCTCTCTTGCTTCTCTATCCGAACCCTGGATGTGGTGAGGCAGTCTGTGCCCGGGAACATTTGCTTCAAAGGTTCTGCTGAAGGCACAAACCCCACACCTCAGCTGTTCCCCACACTTGGCGCGGTGCTGGTGTGCCATGAGCTAGCCTGGGCTCTGGTCAGCCATGTCAAGAAATATCATATTGAATTAATAGTATATAATCATCATCATAATTTATTGAAATTATGCCCATTTTTAACAATGTTACAGCTGTCTCAGGTTGGTAATGATATATAAAAAATAATAACTTTCCCATTCAAGAAAGTTCTTTAAAGAGAACACCTTACTCTATTTTCTGTGAAAACATACAAATTTTCTGATGGGTAACCAAAAGCAAAAAAATTTCCAGCATGCAGGGATAACCAGCATGAATGATCATGTCTGGAAAAAAAAAACTAAAAAATTATCACACCTATAAATGAAAAGAAAATCATACCTGCTTTCCAATTTCCACCTATGAATAGAAAAGCATAAGAAGAAAAAGCTGAAACAAAAATGTCTGAAAAAGAAGGATAGCTCCATAAAACTTGGGAGTTCAAAGCTACAGAAATTAAAACCAAAGCAAAACGGATAGCATGATTTTTCCTGCCAAGATTCTAATTGCTAACCTTCCTAGATAGAGTTTTATAAATGTATTGCATTACAGAAAATGAAAACATTTAACCATCTTGGAGTGCCTCAGTGTAACTTTGTGGAATGGTTCCTGTATGATTGATACCCTTTCAGCAAAACCATTAAAGTGCGCTTCAGGGACTACACAGAATACAGCAGATTCTTTAATCCAGTGGTTTGAGGAGTTTGTAAGGCTTAAAGCCCATTATCACCAGCTTCTCAAGGTTATAAATTCCTGAGCAGCAACAAATGACAAAATTTTCCAGAGGCTATACTGCTGAATTAGTAGTCAACAAACATAAGCTATCCTCTCACCTTTCATTTTATTAATATCACTGTCTTTACAAGGGGGCAAAGAGAATAGATTTGCACTTATAAAGGATGGTTTAATCATTTGAGTATTTAGCGTAAACATAAGCCTATAAGCAAATAGAACTTGCTTTCTGATCCATTAACAGGGTATGTTGAGATGTAACCACATTTTCTTTCAGTAAATAGAAGGGCCCTTGTGTGAATTTTAACTGCCACTTGCAAATAGTGTATTTTGATAAGTATAAATTACCACACAATGAACAACAACAAAAAATGGTGATATGCATCCTTAGCATTTACAAGTGGAAAGTCTTAGGTGAGGGGTAAGTCAGATAGTATAAATATAGTGATTGTTGACTTTTAAATAGTAAGAGTGGAATTTGAAATATTTTAGATGGCATTTTGGTGCCCAGATCCTGAGGTGGGGAATTCATATTTCCAGGATACCTTGGATTTTTATCTTGGATATGCACATATAAATGTTAAATTCCTAGTGAGGTGTACTGAAACTTTTCATCTAAACATTTACTTTTACAGTGTCATGCTCCTACCCCATTTTTTATATTAGGTAGCCTCGCTTACTGCTGCATTCAAACTCTAACAACTAACATAGTTATTGAGACTCTCACGTATCCACAAGCTGTTCATGTCTTTGTTAGATGAGTCCTCTGTAGAAACAGAGGCAATATTTCCTAATTTTCAGAGAACTGCACAACAATCATGGCTATACTGCAATCTACAGTCAGGATAGAAGTGATGTTCTGTGACTACAACCACTATTCATGTGCCCGAGAGCACAACCACAAGTTTTACTTACTGAAACACATGTATAATTGGTGTAAGAGAGGAATTCCTATGTTGAGGAAAAAGCAGGAAGAACTAGAAGGCCACTGGGAACAGATCTCGTGGTATCGCAGGAAGAAAGAAGCATGTGTATACATCTGTATTCTTCAACTGCTTCAGTGATTCCACTTGCTTACATAGATCAAAGAGAATTGAAAAAAAAATCCCACAAAAACACAGGGAAAGGCATCAGAAAGCACTGTATGCCAGGTTAATTAACTTAGACAACAGTGCCTAACACCTTTGCAGTGTGTACATCTAAACAATAGAAGAAGATCAAAGCCAGTTTTGGCACATTTCTGGGTTAGCATATGACTTTGTCAGATGACAAAATGAATTCTTTTGTTCCCTCTACCTTTCCAACATGATTTACCACACAGTCCCAGCTGTCACCTAGAAACATTGGACTCTTCCCTTCTCATTTGACAGGTTAAAAAGGAAAAAAGAGTGTGAGTTCTTTCAAGGGTAAGTGAAGCACCCATCCTGCCTTCACTGCCCCCCTTCACTGAACTGCAGTCCTACCTTTGCTCCAGTCCGTGGCTTGTGATATGTGAAAATGTCCAAATGATCCTGTCTTGTTGTACAGACAGCATCCTCAAAATTGTACAGGGTCATATCTGCTCAAAGAATGGACTGCTAGGATGGTAAAATACATCATCTTTGTCTTATACCCATACAGCTAATTTCAAATACAATGGTAGCATTTGTTTTTGACAAAGCTAAGAGAATTGGGAAATTATTGCCACCCATACACTGCAGAGAGATCAATCCCATCCAGAAGTTTGGTTCTGGAGAGATACTAAACCAGGACTTAACCAAGAGATACTCACCTATCAGTGAAACCAGCTGCCTGCAAAAAGACTGAAGGTGAACTGAATGTTAAGGTTCATATGACATATGAGATATTTTTAATGGGAAATAACCACTCCCTGGAAAAGAAGGACAGTCTCAGCTCCCAGATCTCTGGCAAAGCATCAGTGTAACATAATGTCATCAACTACTTTCTTTTCTATTTATCATCATACTTCCAGGAAAAAAAACCAGGATGATATATGTCACTCTTACAGGAAGTAATACTGCTGTTGCGTTAATTTCTCTAGTATCATTATTCTTCTATGAACTGTAAAAAACCCTCATGACTTTTTCATGACTTCTTCTAACCTCCATGGGACAAGTCAATTGAAATATGTTCTTAGAAACTGTGTTCCAAGCACTGCAGAAATTCCTTCCTTCCTTCCTTCCTTCCTTCCTTCCTTCCTTCCTTCCTTCCTTCTGCCACTTCCTTCCAACACTTTCTTCCAACATTTCCTTCCTTTTTCTGTCTGATTTATTTTGTCTGGGGTTTTTTAATGTTGTGTGTTTGTTTTGGTTTAATTCTACAGTGTGCAAATGCCTGGGGCTACCAGTTTCTACAACCAAGCTTCCAAAGTTATGAAATATTCAGCTGGGTTCACATAAAGGTTTCACCTCCCAGTTATGCTGGTAGTTTCATGGCATAACAGCCCTCAAGGACACAAGCCTGCAGCAGAAGTTGCTACGTGAACTCCTGGTTGAATAGACATGACAATTGAAATCCTTCCATCTAGAACATGTTTGGGCTGACTAAAAGTTCTCCAGCACACATCCTAGAGATGCTTTGAAACAATGGTTATCACAGTGAAGACTGCCACCACAGCAGCTGGGAGCAGCTTAAAGAGCTACTGCATTTGAGGAGGCTGAGGAGAGCCTGGTAATGAGCACCAGGTGCTTCACCAGGCCACTCTGGCAAAATGACCAGGCCAGTGGGAGCCAGAACACTCAATATACTGTTACACTTGATTTTTTTTCTTCTATTTTTAATGAGTACATTTAATATATTAAGAGTTAAAAAGCTATTAATTTTGCTTTGTTTTTTTCCCCTTGACCTTCCTTTCTTGGTTTATTTTCTCAAGAACTGCCCTGTCTTCTGGGGTATGACATAGGGAACTTAATTTGCTGACAATGTTGGAACTTTCTTGAGAAAGCAAGCTAATATTTTGGTAGTTTCAAGCAGCCATAAGGGGAGAGACATCAGGAGTGTCTGCTGAGCCTCTGTGTCCCACTAGATACCAGTAGCTGTCCTATCAGTCAACACTTCCTCGTTATGAATCATGTACTATAATTATTGGAAGAAATCTCATTGTATTTTGAGAATGTAAGAAGTTGTTTTATTCAGAGGGGCTGCAATGTTAAAGTGGAGTTGATGGTCCCTTTAGAAAGGTGTTGCCTCAGCGAGGCATGGCGACCTGGTTCAGAAAAAGCACGGTCAGTCACCTCAGACTGCTCAGGCCAAGTACCTACAGACACCAATATGATGGATAGCAAAATGGCAGTTTATTTGGCGTTACACAGTGTTATATGTGTTGCAGTTCTTGTCATCACATCCGTCTGCTTACGTAATAAGCTTCATACTATTGGCTAACTTATTATGACTATTGGTTATGTGCGGGGGGGTCGACCCTGTCTTCCCGTACAGCGCGATATCTTCTGTTCGCTGGACCCTATCTTCCACGGGAAGGTCAGAAAGATTAGGCATGTCCTTATGTAGAATGAGAAAAAAGGAACTTATGTTGGTTGTTCATGTTGGCAGAGCTATTTGTAAATAGCTTTCCCATATCATCTTTCAGAGTGGCACCTGTTACTTGGTTGAAATTAAATTGGAGTGAGGTTGCTAAGATGTGTTGGGAGATGAGCCTGGAAAAATAAATCAGAAGAGGTCTATAGGTATTTGCTAATGGGAGCGGATTGATGAATCTTTGTTGCTGTCTGCATACTTCATTGTTACCTTTATATATCTGAGACAAGTTACTTTCTAGGTCTGACCAGAAATAGTATCTATCTCATGAATGCAAATGTCTTCCAGGTATTAGAAAAGTAGAGGGAGAAGTTGTAGTAATGTATCATTATTAGCATTCAGACATCTTCAACACCTGCTGATGGATAATCTTTATCAGGAAAAGATATTCATGACACATTAAAGAATCACTTTTCCATGTTGTCCTATAATGTAATCATATTAAAAGAGGAATTAAAAAAAATAAAAAATAAAGCATTGCCACTCCAAAAGTCTTCCTTTTAACCAGTTGTGTTCTGTTTTATAAGCTCTGCATTCTAAGGTGCATACCTTGTAGTAAGAACACTTGTGACGAGTGGCCAAATCAAGGGTTGTTAAAAGTAACACACAACAGATAATGCTGGAACCAGCCTTTTTCTTGGAAGGAACATAGAGACGTTTTCTTTTTGTTTGTTCATTTCCCTTTTCAATGGTGATCTTCTCCTTTTCACTTCCCCTTGTATAAAAATATTTAAAAACCTCTTGATTGGCTAAAGGATCTGTTTTACCTTAGAATTTTTTTATTATTATTTTACTCCTTTTCTCCTCTTTTACATGTGCATATCTGCCTGTCTCCCATTCTGTAATGTAGACATGTGGTCTGATAACTTTCCTTCCACCATTCTGTAATGTAGACATGTGGGCTGATAACTTTTCTAAATGTGACCATTTGATGTAAAGAAAACTGGTTCTATCACTGTAACTCTTTCCAGTAGTTTAGAAACTATTGAAAAAAATAAAAGAAAAAAAGCAAAACATTAAACCAGCAGTAAAAGAAACAGCAAAATTAATAAATTATATGGAGGAACTAATCATGGATATTACACATGTTCTATCATTCTGAGGCAGAAATAAAAATGTGAGACTAGTAAGAAAAAATAAGTAAACAAACCATGGTATGTTGTAATTACAGTAATCTCTTATGTCTGTGAAAATATTAACAATCAATCTTGCATCAGAAATTAAGTAATATATGGAGCAGAAGGGGAGTTCTACACTCATTTTCTTTATCTGTTTAACTGCTGCAAAAGAAAAAGAAAAAAAAATTCATACTTGGTTTTCAAAAGGAATAGAAAACATAGAGTATATGATGCACTCTCAGCACTTCATACAATACTGCAATAGCTGTCCAAAGAAAAATAATAGAAGTGAACTTTGTTAGTAGCAGTTTTGAATTATTATTTGATGGGACATTGAACCTAATATTAAATTAAAATAGAAGAAGTTAGGATACATCCTGGGGGTAAGTTCTTTTTCTTACTTCCCAATCATCTTTCTCAAAAATACTCTCAAATAATTCATACAATACCCACACATGTATGTGAGAAAAGAAAAAAAAGTGTAAGAGAAGCTGGAAAAGAGCATAAAAGGGCATCATCAAGGCCTTTAGTGGAACAAGCTTGGCTGGCTGTTTCAAGGTGAGTGACAGTACTTCAGCTGGTGGTCATAAAAGTGGTATACCTAGAGAATCAACCATCTGCAAAGGCTTGAAATAGGATGAGTTCATCCCCTAAATGTTTTCTGTCTTTGTAGATTTTAGCAAGCCTCTGCAGAAGCTAAATTTACAGTTGTACCTGACCCCAGTGCCCAAGCTCCTCACACCAGAGATTTTTTTCTTTTTTTTCTTAGTCTTGTATGTCCTTCCTCTGTCAGTTAGCAGACTGCAGTGTGCAATTCCTATGGTCTGTCTCTGGCTTCCTATTAGTGCTTGACACCTAAGACACTGAAGTGGAGCACAAATGAGTTCTGGATAGAATGGTGAAATAGACTATGAAAGAAAATCTTTCTTTCACAGCTTGCCTTCACACTCCACGTTAACCAATTCAGCACAGTACAATAGGAAACTAGTAATTAAAAAAAAAAAAATCAAGCTTAAATTGTGTGTCTTGCTTTCATTGAAGAGTTGTTGAATGTTTCTCATGATTTACAAGAAGTGCACAATCTTTCCACAGCCCTTTGGCAACTGAGCTTCAGTCAGTGAGAAATGTACAACCAATAGAGATGTGGGAAGCCTCTGATAGATGTACCTCTTTAATTTTCAAGAATGTTTAGTGATCAGAAAGACTATGTGATCAGAAACTTCAGAGTTTCAGAGTTCTCAGATTTAAAGGAAAAATCTTGTGATAGCTGAGATGCATATATTGTGTTTAATGATTGGGCCAACACAATAAAAAGCCTGTTGGGTTGGTTTTTTTTGTTTTGTTTTTTTTTTTTTTTTCTGTTAATAAAAAGTGTGTTTTGTCTAAAAATAAAGTCACTGTTTTTATCCTTAAAAATTAAGTTTTTTAGTGTGACTAAATTCTCAAAAGTATGCTCATAAAAAAGCACTTTACTATTAGGAAAGGCTAATAACATTTGCTGCATGTGTCTCAACATGTTCTCAGTGCTGAGAGTTGGAAAAAACACCACAGGTGTCCATGCATAAGCTACAAAAAGAAACTAAAGTTTCAGTTCTGACCTCGCTGAGGCAGAACCAAACCTGAGACTTATCACAGCCACATTCCTCTGCAGTGTGTTGTAAACTGGGTGCATAACTTCATAAGCTCAAGAAGTGGGGTCACAAATAGGACCCTTGATTTTTGGGTTACAGTCTTCTTGTGAGCTCCAGAGTTGCTCACTAAATTTTTTGTAATTACAGCATGTTAAAAAAAAATTAATTACATTGTTAGAAATTATTACTCCCTGCCAGCCTGGCCTCAATTTTTCTAAAAACTGTGGAGTGTAGAAATAACTAGAATTTTTTTCTAAATAATCCATGTTGACATGACTTTTCAGACAAGTTCACTGAAGTTTTCCTTGATGAAATGTCATCAACCAAGGGTGATTTTTTTTTTTTTTTAATGTACTGGTGATGGAAAAATAAAGTGTAAGCAAGTGTGTCAAAACCCCCACAAAAATTACCAAAATTAGAAAATAAAGAATAGTCTATCATCTTTCTTATCTACAAATATGTGTGTTAGATAGTATCACATGCAGAAGCACATGATGCTCAGAATATACTATATTTTTTTTGGACAATTTAGGATCAGATCCTCAAATTCAGGCCTTGCATAATTCTGATTGCATTCAAAGCACACCTTTTCACTGATTTTAATGCACATCACCTTAAGAAATTGAGCATCCCCTAAAGAGTCTGGTCAAGGAGTCAATAGGAATAACAGTAACTGGAACATAGTGTTGATGGTTCTGTCATCTTATGTTAAAGAAATTGAATGTAATTCAGTTATAGTATTAAACTGTTAAATTCTATGTAGTATATTGGTTTTCTAGGAAGTGATTAATGACTTAGAGTCTGAAGCAATCTGTTAAACATGCACATTTTTGGACATAAACCCACTGTGCTGGGAGAAGGCTACCAATAAAAACTGAGAGAAAATATATTTTTTTTTTATCCTGCTTATATTCTGATGGTTGATTCTGGAAGTAACAAGAAAATAAATTTGGTATAAATTGAGCTAAATCTTTTTTTCCCCACAGAAATTCCCATACCCGTTCTGGAATGCCGAGCTACTAAAAATGTAAACATAACAAAATAAACGAAGCAAATCAAGTACACCCACATTCATGTTGTGGCATTGATATTCCCATATCAAAAGATATTTCCATATATTAATACCTTCCCACACTTGATGGCAGAAAGTGATTCATTATAATGAGTCCCTATTCTAAATAGAATTTTCAAGATTCTAATTTAGTATAAATTATTATTTTAGCTATAAATGTCATTAAAATGCATGCAATTATGTAATATATGTATCTCTAGATATGCCATAATTACTTGTCTTCATCAAAATGGCATGTGATGAACATAATAAATTGTTCTCATTTTAAGTTAAAAAAGCCAAAAAAAATAAACAAGTAATACAATGAAGACGAAACTGGAGAACTAAAATTTAAGTTTCAGAAAGACTAAAAGCTTTTTTGAAAGTATCTGAAAATAAGAAGACAATTAATATCCATAAAAATATGAGAAATCCAAATATAATATTTCATTTTTCATATTGTATTTAACCAGCATTTAAAAAAAATATTCAAAATACAAGTAAAAAAATGAAATTAATTCCACTATTTTATCAAATTTAACTTAAAACAATAAAAGCAATTTTACAAAAGAATATCCTCAAACCAAAAGGTAACTATACAAGAGCCAAATAAGATAGTCAGCCATAAAGGAAACCTAGAGTAGGAGGCAAGGGTGAAACATTCATTATCCTTCATATTTCTGCATATACAAGGCTGACACAGCAAAAGGATTATCAGCTATCTCAATCTGAAGACAGAAACAATTTCAAAGGGTGTAGCACAGTTGTTAGGAATCGAAGATCAGGCAGCAATCAACGATAAATGAATGAGTCCCACAACTAATTTATTTAAAGTAATGAGGGAAGAAAAGGAATACAAGGCAAGCATTAGGATTTGATGTTAAAGTCTTCTGCCTGAACCAAGCAGCAAACAAAACCAAATGCACGTTCAACGATACAGATTTTATTTTGTAATTTTAAGTGCGTAGGGAAAAGGAAACAAGGGGGAGAAGGGGAGAGAGAGGGAGCCCTCTTGTAGGGCTATTTTTCTTCACACTTTACTTTTTTTCACTGGAGTGTTGTTCCACATCCACCCTACCTGGTAAGCCTTCAGAAACAGCATTTCTGCACTTTTTTTTTTTATCTTCTCCACACTTTTTCGCTCACCAATGCTTCATTAAACCTTGGAAAAAATGCTTATTTTCTGTTAAAATTTTGCAATTTTTTTTATTTCTCTGTTGATTCAGTAATTTCTCTGGTGATTCAATGCAACAGAAAGGATTTAACTTGAGTTCCTCAGGACATACAGGTCTTACTTTTAGTCACATAATTGGACTCCTTAGCATGTGGTACTTCTGAACTCTTCAGTGGAATCTTCTGTCATTCAGTGCACACAACAGTGGCAGCTGGCAAGCTTGCAGAGTGTTTCCACCCCTAAGTAATGCCAGCTGTGCTAGACATAATTACAATAATTACAGTTTTACTAATTTGCACAGAACAATTATTGCTTGATTTGTGGAAGAGACATTGTGAAATGTGGTGGTTAAATTGTTTTTTTGACAGTGATTTCCTAATAAAAATATCTAGACATTGATTAAACATGGAAATGGAAATGTTTTCATATCAAGTCCGTGTGACAATCCTAATTCCCAGGTCCACAGACTACTTAATTACCATTCTGATACAATAGATTAAGACAATTTAGTTGTTTTCCTGTTTTGTTGTATAGGCTAGATCTTCCACTTTGAAGACGCAGATTCATATTTCCTTTCATCCAGAGGGCTGTTCTCAGTTTCAGATTGAATCTTTCATTTGTTGAATTGAATATGATTTCACTGTTCTACAGAGAACTATGGACACAAAGATCATCAAGTCTCTACATATCTAGAGAGAGAATGCTCCTCAACACAAGTATCAGGCCGCTTCATACTGTCAGAATCTGGCCACTCAGGGGTTGAGAGGACAGAATTCCTCCATTTTTGTTACAGCTGTACATAGGCATAAGCACCTTTTTGTATCTAGTTACAGTAACTCTCTTTAAAATTTCTCTTCTTTATATGTTCACTGCTTAAGAAAAAATCTCTTGGGAGGGGAGTTCATAAATCAGCATAGGATTAAGAAAGCTGGGGACTCCATCCCTGTAACTTGTAAAATTGTAAGTAATAACAATTGAATTAAGAGTCACATGTGACATTCATTTCCAAAATAAAATTAAAAAAAAAAAATTTTAATGCCCTACATGACACTTTACCAACTTCATGTAAAATGTCCAGTATGTCATTCCTGATTTTTTTGGTGTTCAGTGAAATTGTATTAAGATGTATTTGGTCCTTGACTAGAATAGCTGTTGCTACATGGACAGTTTTGTCATTCATAGTCTACCTAAACAATGCCTTAACTGAAAGTAAATCCCATTAAAAGAATGTGACATGAACAAATGAAACAGAATACATGTTGCAAGCAACAAGTTCTGAGCAGATTTCTACTACAAAATTAATTAAAAGGACAGAAATGCAACCACCACTGAGAGGCACTGAGAATTTAGTACATGGATAGAGGGAAAGTATTTCTCCAAAGAAATACTTCAGGGATGATGTAGCAACAGCCTGTTTCCTTTTGCTTGTCTGGATTTATTTAAAGAATTCACCACATGTCATCTGCATGTTCATCCATATGCATATTTTATTTTAGCCTTCACTGCTGTTCCTTGGTTCCATTCAGTGGTGCACAGGAATGAGCAGTATTTTTTTATCTGCCATGTCCTGTCCTGTCTGCTCAGCCTCCTGTAACCCTGCAAGCTCTCCACAAAATATACAGACATACAGAAAACAGTCTGGACAGGGAAAGAGACAGTTCTTTGCTGATCTTTGCAAGTTATCTGGTGTGTGTCAGTGGGATATAGAACACTCCACACCAACAGGAAAATGAAGATTTCTGGAAAACACTCTATTTCAGCTCCATTAGATGCTACGAAACATGGAGTGGGGTTGAGTTCAGATGTCTTTACTGTTTCTCAGGATTTCCCAGCTGAGAGTTATTCCACACAAAAGACCTTTGGACATCCTATACTCTGAACAGCATAAATTATTCTGAACTGTGCAAAGAGGTCCTCTCAAGATTTTCTCTGTCTCATATGAAGAGTTTGAAATGCTTATTCCAAGGTTGACCTTCAAAATTAATCAGCGTAAAGGGAACTGAGTGAGGAAATCAAGGGGCAGAATATAATTTTTCAGAAGAACATGTAAAAATAAAATATAAATATCAATTCTCCTGGACATCAGCAGCATAGTTTTCATTTGAGATTCCAAGAACATCTTAGAGAGCAACTATTATCTACAGCTTAATAATTTGGAATGCCTAGAAGCCAAATATGAAAACAGTTGTGCCTTACTGATTGAATTTCAGTTTTGGACATGGAACAATGTGCCAGCAGTGCCAACAGCCAGAAGTTGGAGAAAAATAACTGACTAAGAAAACTTACTTATTTACTCTCTATAGTTACATTTATGGATAGTATAGCACTTCAGAACAGATAATTAAAGTTTGCAATTCAATTCTGTCACAGGAGAATGTAGTCTAAAATCCTTTCGGCAATAACCATGCCTATATTCCTGCTGATCTGTTAAAAGTGAATAAATAAATCTTATGAGATAAATCCTAGCAAGTTTTATTTGCCTGTTCAGTAGCTACTGTTCCCAGTGAAACAAAGAAAATTCTAGACAGGAGTTAAAAGTTCCATAATTTTTTTCAATACATTTGGGATTCTATATGTTACCTTATAGTTTTAATTTGATTGTTAATGGATATCATAAATTTAACTGATTTTTCAGCTGTTCTAAATCCAAAGTAATATTTTTTGCAGTGTTTTCTGAACAAAAAATCCATATAAAGAAAAATAAAAACAAGTTTTCTTTTTATTTTTTAATGTCACTCATCTTTGTCTGGACTGATAAAAAGTGAAAATCTACCAGACTTAGTCATTAAGAAGCAGAACAGAGTGCCATAAAATCAATGTGAGCTGATTAAATCTTTACCGGTTCTAAAAGACTTTGAAAAACAGAAGTTTTGTTTCACTTGGCTTATCTTACTCAGATTATATGCACTGCACACTGCCTGGCTCAGACTTTGCAGTGCATACTGAACTGTACAAAAGTGGGTGGGCATCACCAGCTGATCACCCCCTTGATATGAACACAAAGGTTATCTCTTACTCAAATTTGATCACAAAAGGAAATGTTGTTTAAATACTGTATAAGGCAATGAGCATTATGCAGGCATATGGTTTAATTCTTTTTTTTCAGAGTTGATCTATGCATTTCTGGAAATCTGCAGTTCTTTGTGTCTTTAGTAATAGGACAATCAGCTTTTAAGTTTCATTCAAGCTTGACAAAATACAATGAAGAAAAAAGAAAAAAAGCATTTTTAACCTGAATGTTTACAACACTGTTTTGAACAGGTTCTAAAAATAAAAGAGGTCTAATAAAAGACAGATGAAAAGACAGATAAAATTTATCTTCAAGTAAGTACTAGAGAAAATGTAACTAATCATGAGGAGACTTTATCATTAACCAGAATTTCTAGGTAAGGTGTGCAAGTACGTTTTGTAAATACAGCATCTCAAGGACAGGGGGCTAAGGGACCTGCTAGTATGAAAACTTACTTTTATTTTCATTATCACTCAATGCATCAAAGATTATTATTTTTATATAATATATAATACATGATATATATCTATTTTATATATATATCACATATAATACATTAATAATATAATGTATATTATATTATTAATATAATGTGTAATATAATATGTAATATATATGTGCATACATTGTAGATATTGTATACAAAAATCTCCATACAACCTAATTAAAACATTTCTGTATTAAAAAATACCCTGCTTGTGTATATGAGTTACATCTTTGCTTATATTTTGGTCTCATGTGAAACCTTTGTTTTGTCCCAAATTTAATAAAATTGACCTCAGAAGTTAAATATTTTGTGGAAATATATCAGATGAGTGCTGAAGAACATCTGGAGTAGTTTCAATAATTGAACAAATCTAGGTCTGGACTAACTGATTTATTTATTAAAAAGACTTATATTTTTACTTAAGGCAAGAGACAAGTTTGTTTATTATTTAAATTGTATGCACAGGGTTTGAAAGGCCTATTTTCTTGTGGTTTTTGTATTTCATTTCTCAATTGAATGTAATACCTCTGTTCTCTTAGGCTTAAACACTTACCTGCACACCATTCTTCAAACACATTCAGTACATCTCTGTTTCTCACAAACTGGGCTATTTTTCATCTGTACTATGGAGATCAAAAATCACAAAATATTCATGCACGGATTACACAAATATTTCTTCTTTTGATCAACCGTACTTTTTTAGAAAGTTTGTTGCCAAAGCTTTGTATTTCTAAATATATTCTAAGTTTATTGGGGTGAATTTTTGTTTCACCAATTGTCAAACTCTTCTGCTGTTTTTTTTTCTACCTAGTATATTTTGTCATATATTGCTTTATAGTAATGTTTGGTAAGCTGTATTTTGTTTTGCCTGTCATTACTTTTCTTTGAAATAGTGTCTGCATAATCTGTAACCTCATGGTCATTTCAAGTCTGTGGACTCTTAGAGATTTTCTCATCCTTTCCCAACTTTATTATTTTTCTTTCATTTAATTGTCTTCTAAAACTATTAATATTATTACTATTATTATTATTGTTATTATTATTGATATTGATATTATTATTAATAATAATAATAATTTTTTTCTTTTATCTTTCTGCTTTTTGCCCTTAGAATGTTTCTGTCAGGTCAACCAATATAAGTCAAAAGAACTGCATATGAATAGAGGAGAAAAAAGTAACCTTTGCCCTAAGTAAATGAGCCTTTTTATTGAAAAAATGAAGAAAGAATGACAGAAAAGTCAGAGGATATGGAACAGGAGAGCATGGAACAAAGGCATTAGAGGGAATTTTACAAGTCTCAAAGGAAGTCTGTGACAGAACTTTTATTTAGATACAATAAAATCTATTTTTATCTTTTAACTTTTTCCTTTTAAAGGAAGGAAGGAAGGAAACAGAGAAAAAAAGAAAGAAAAANGGCTTATCTTACTCAGATTATATGCACTGCACACTGCCTGGCTCAGACTTTGCAGTGCATACTGAACTGTACAAAAGTGGGTGGGCATCACCAGCTGATCACCCCCTTGATATGAACACAAAGGTTATCTCTTACTCAAATTTGATCACAAAAGGAAATGTTGTTTAAATACTGTATAAGGCAATGAGCATTATGCAGGCATATGGTTTAATTCTTTTTTTTCAGAGTTGATCTATGCATTTCTGGAAATCTGCAGTTCTTTGTGTCTTTAGTAATAGGACAATCAGCTTTTAAGTTTCATTCAAGCTTGACAAAATACAATGAAGAAAAAAGAAAAAAAGCATTTTTAACCTGAATGTTTACAACACTGTTTTGAACAGGTTCTAAAAATAATTATTATTTAATAAAAGACAGATGAAAAGACAGATAAAATTTATCTTCAAGTAAGTACTAGAGAAAATGTAACTAATCATGAGGAGACTTTATCATTAACCAGAATTTCTAGGTAAGGTGTGCAAGTACGTTTTGTAAATACAGCATCTCAAGGACAGGGGGCTAAGGGACCTGCTAGTATGAAAACTTACTTTTATTTTCATTATCACTCAATGCATCAAAGATTATTATTTTTATATAATATATAATACATGATATATATCTATTTTATATATATATCACATATAATACATTAATAATATAATGTATATTATATTATTAATATAATGTGTAATATAATATGTAATATATATGTGCATACATTGTAGATATTGTATACAAAAATCTCCATACAACCTAATTAAAACATTTCTGTATTAAAAAATACCCTGCTTGTGTATATGAGTTACATCTTTGCTTATATTTTGGTCTCATGTGAAACCTTTGTTTTGTCCCAAATTTAATAAAATTGACCTCAGAAGTTAAATATTTTGTGGAAATATATCAGATGAGTGCTGAAGAACATCTGGAGTAGTTTCAATAATTGAACAAATCTAGGTCTGGACTAACTGATTTATTTATTAAAAAGACTTATATTTTTACTTAAGGCAAGAGACAAGTTTGTTTATTATTTAAATTGTATGCACAGGGTTTGAAAGGCCTATTTTCTTGTGGTTTTTGTATTTCATTTCTCAATTGAATGTAATACCTCTGTTCTCTTAGGCTTAAACACTTACCTGCACACCATTCTTCAAACACATTCAGTACATCTCTGTTTCTCACAAACTGGGCTATTTTTCATCTGTACTATGGAGATCAAAAATCACAAAATATTCATGCACGGATTACACAAATATTTCTTCTTTTGATCAACCGTACTTTTTTAGAAAGTTTGTTGCCAAAGCTTTGTATTTCTAAATATATTCTAAGTTTATTGGGGTGAATTTTTGTTTCACCAATTGTCAAACTCTTCTGCTGTTTTTTTTTCTACCTAGTATATTTTGTCATATATTGCTTTATAGTAATGTTTGGTAAGCTGTATTTTGTTTTGCCTGTCATTACTTTTCTTTGAAATAGTGTCTGCATAATCTGTAACCTCATGGTCATTTCAAGTCTGTGGACTCTTAGAGATTTTCTCATCCTTTCCCAACTTTATTATTTTTCTTTCATTTAATTGTCTTCTAAAACTATTAATATTATTACTATTATTATTATTGTTATTATTATTGATATTGATATTATTATTAATAATAATAATAATTTTTTTCTTTTATCTTTCTGCTTTTTGCCCTTAGAATGTTTCTGTCAGGTCAACCAATATAAGTCAAAAGAACTGCATATGAATAGAGGAGAAAAAAGTAACCTTTGCCCTAAGTAAATGAGCCTTTTTATTGAAAAAATGAAGAAAGAATGACAGAAAAGTCAGAGGATATGGAACAGGAGAGCATGGAACAAAGGCATTAGAGGGAATTTTACAAGTCTCAAAGGAAGTCTGTGACAGAACTTTTATTTAGATACAATAAAATCTATTTTTATCTTTTAACTTTTTCCTTTTAAAGGAAGGAAGGAAGGAAACAGAGAAAAAAAGAAAGAAAAAAAAAGAAATAAGAAAGAAAAAAGAAAGGAAAGATGAAAGAAACCTTTCTTGCTTTGTACAAATTCTTTGTAAATTGAGCTGGGATAAAATTATATCAGTTACGGATGACAGTAACACATTTAATGTTCATTGTAATAATTGTTCATACTCCTAATCTTCCAAGCAATGTGCAAGTTCCATATAATATTCAAATTTAATTTAAAAATAAAAAAGAACAAAAGAAATAAAATTAAACCTTTCCCAGTTCTTCTCATCATTGTTTATAAAACAACACCTCATAAAAATTAGTGACAATCTCTTAATTCCTATGTAAAGATGACTTCCTGAAATTGCCAAGATCATGAATGCATTGGTTTAACTGATGTGTGCATGACAGTCGCTTATATTATTTCAGCAAGTCTTATGGTTTATGAGGTTCCTTATGAATCTAGTTTTAAAGTAAAGAGAGCTGAAAAATATATTCACTATCATAATAGGTGAGGAGGTCATACAAATACACTATCTAGGCTTATGGAATCATGAGTATATTGCATAATTTAGGAGGGTTATGCTCTGATACTGAGCCTGTGGTTGCTGTGGAAACTCATATCCCACCAGCATAATGTGTGTAGAAAATCTCCCATGGGAACAGTTTAGCTGTTTGTTCTCTATAGCCTCTTTTAACCTTTGACATGGCACTAAAGGATCCTCCCTAGTTTTACAACTTTGTCCTCTATAGTAAGTGACCTGCACGACAATGTGAGAACTGTTAATAGTATCGATTCAGCAATATGAATATAATTCCAACCTCCTTGCTACCAGAGCTTCCAAACTCATGGAGCAACATTTGATAAAAACTTAAAAAAAAATAAAAATCTTTAGTGCTCTGACTTGCAAATTGAAAAGTTAACTTTACCTGATGCAGAATTATAACTCCAGTTCTTCAGATGTAGGATCTAGATTTTAAAGGACTGAAATCTTCAGATCTGTGTCAAGCAGCACCTGGCATGTTCAGATGGGCCACATTCATAAGAAACAAAGCAAACATGGAATTGTAGTTAGATCTTAGTTCCAGAGTGTTTGACCTCACTAAGCTTGTAAAGAATACCATAAGAAAGTTGTATATAACTAGTGCCTAGATCTGAAAATATTGTTCATAAATACATTTAACTTGGGGATATAATAAAATCCTTAAGGACATTTAGATGGACCATTTCCTTTGTTGCATACTGTGACTGTATTTAATAATACTTTAAATATTGCAACAGTTCAAATCAGTCTCTCATTGGAACTGCTTATGTGACAGTCCATCAGTTGTCTTTTGCACTAACAAACTTATGCACTCACATAGTGCACTAACATAGATTTTCATGTTTAAGCAATCCGTTTGATAGTGTAAGATTGAAAAAATACTTCTAATGTCATGCACAATGATTAAAAAGTCTTTAGGATCAATCCCTCCTGGCTTTATTGAAAGATTGACAAAAGTGACACAGTCTTAACATAGACAGATTTATTAGAGTTGAAATCTGCATTCTGTTGTATTTAATTAGCTTAGCCTGCAGAGAAAAGTTAAAATCTCTTTTTCTGTCACAAGACCCTGAATATTCTAAAAGATTGAGGTGAACAGGAAGAAAGAAAATTATTTTAAAAATCATTCTCTACAAAAATATGACTTAGACTCCAAACCTAAAATAACCATATGAAGCTGTAGAATTTTGCACGTTATCCTATTGCCATGTCCTATTACTCAGTTCAACAGAAGTGGAATTGAGTAATATAACTCTGATACAAAAATATATTTTCAAGCACATTTAATAGCAAGCTATTTGGTAGTTTCCCTTTACTCTTTTCTTAAAGGAAGTTTTAAGTGAGGTAACAAGAGTAATTTAAAAAAAAAAATCAAATCCTTGTCTGTATTCATGGAAGAGTTGAGAAATACATTATCCTAGCTTCAAATTCTTTATGTAACAGTTCAAATATTATGCCTAGTACATGGCATATCTATTTCCCTTTGCTAATGTTATGAGTCCCCTATTTCAAACTCAGATTTTATTGGCCATGATCTATTGAGGCAATTTTACATGCAGTCAAGAAAAGGAAAGTTAGAAAAGAGAGGACAATAAGCAGCTTTGACTTCACTACAGGAGGAGGGGAAAAAAGAAATCCTTTCTGCTCATCAAGGTCATGGATTTCAGAAAATAGTAGTCCTTCCCAAGGTCTAACCTTGGCACATCTGTGTTTTTTAATATATATCCATATATATAATACATTTTATATATATATATATATATATTTTGTTATCCTTGGGTTTTGGGGGGGGGTGTGTTTATGTGTCATATATTCTTTTTACATTCAAAATAATAAAAATTATTAAAAGATAGGAGTTTTACAGGCATGGTGCCCTGAACACTTCACACCAAGTGCTGCTAATAATAAGAAAGTAGGTAGGTAAGTAGGTAGGTAGATAGATAGACAGACAGACAGAGAAAGAGAGAGAAAGATAGAATAATAAGCAACTAATAGTAAAAGAATTAATACAACGAATGCCAAAGTTTCAACTCAAAAAAATCAGGTACCTAAGGCAGAGCTGTGCCTAACCAGGGACACATTAACAGAATTTAGGGTTCTGATCAGTCAGCATTTTTGGCTACAGAACTAACATTGCTCTCTTGGTTCAGCAGCTCTCTGACAAACTGACAATGGTGAGTCCAGAGGATTTTCACAGCCCCTCTATTTGGATCCATATCTGGGTTAAATCCTGACCCAATCACGAAGATATGACAAACACATACCACCACATGAACTTGTCTGGGCTCCAGCAGTGGGAAATCTCATTTGCAGGCACACTGGACTGCGCTTTTGATGCTTCTCTTTTAACACTGCAACTCTGGCGCCAATTCTGTACATGAAGATGTGTTCTAAAATAAAGCAAATACAAACCGCAAAAGTAAAAAAAGATGAATTATTAATATGATTGTAAATTAATTATATGCTCAAACAATACATTTATATTTAGGTTAAGAATACAAAAATTATATAGAACCCTGTTTCCAAAATCTACCTTTTTAGGGTGTGTTTGGTGTCTGGCCAATGAGACATCATAGAGAAGTACTCAAAAGCTGCAAGCACACCAATATTGCAGAATTGCTAATTATCTTTTTCTTTGAATGCTATTTCATTGCTGGTACATGTGGATATACCAGCTTGCTCAGAAATTCTTTATGCAGTTCAAACATACTACTAAATTATATGGGGGAAACAGGCCCTTGAGTTAATATTCAGTTCTGAATTAATGTTCTGAAGCAAAAATATATATTTAAAATGCAGTAATTGAGAACAAGCTCACTGGTTTTAATAAGCAATGTACATTTCTCTCTGTGGGTACTCAGGATTCCAGCTGTTAATTTAAATTGAAAATTTCTGTACTTTTCCATATAAATTTTGTTTCAATTGAAACATACTAGCAAAGAAAATAAGTAGATCTTTGAACTGACAAAATTTTCTTCCTAAGTATGAATCCTCAAAGGTTGGGGCTCTGGTTTAAATTTTGTAGAACTATTTTTTAATAANCTTAAAAAAAAATAAAAATCTTTAGTGCTCTGACTTGCAAATTGAAAAGTTAACTTTACCTGATGCAGAATTATAACTCCAGTTCTTCAGATGTAGGATCTAGATTTTAAAGGACTGAAATCTTCAGATCTGTGTCAAGCAGCACCTGGCATGTTCAGATGGGCCACATTCATAAGAAACAAAGCAAACATGGAATTGTAGTTAGATCTTAGTTCCAGAGTGTTTGACCTCACTAAGCTTGTAAAGAATACCATAAGAAAGTTGTATATAACTAGTGCCTAGATCTGAAAATATTGTTCATAAATACATTTAACTTGGGGATATAATAAAATCCTTAAGGACATTTAGATGGACCATTTCCTTTGTTGCATACTGTGACTGTATTTAATAATACTTTAAATATTGCAACAGTTCAAATCAGTCTCTCATTGGAACTGCTTATGTGACAGTCCATCAGTTGTCTTTTGCACTAACAAACTTATGCACTCACATAGTGCACTAACATAGATTTTCATGTTTAAGCAATCCGTTTGATAGTGTAAGATTGAAAAAATACTTCTAATGTCATGCACAATGATTAAAAAGTCTTTAGGATCAATCCCTCCTGGCTTTATTGAAAGATTGACAAAAGTGACACAGTCTTAACATAGACAGATTTATTAGAGTTGAAATCTGCATTCTGTTGTATTTAATTAGCTTAGCCTGCAGAGAAAAGTTAAAATCTCTTTTTCTGTCACAAGACCCTGAATATTCTAAAAGATTGAGGTGAACAGGAAGAAAGAAAATTATTTTAAAAATCATTCTCTACAAAAATATGACTTAGACTCCAAACCTAAAATAACCATATGAAGCTGTAGAATTTTGCACGTTATCCTATTGCCATGTCCTATTACTCAGTTCAACAGAAGTGGAATTGAGTAATATAACTCTGATACAAAAATATATTTTCAAGCACATTTAATAGCAAGCTATTTGGTAGTTTCCCTTTACTCTTTTCTTAAAGGAAGTTTTAAGTGAGGTAACAAGAGTAATTTAAAAAAAAAAATCAAATCCTTGTCTGTATTCATGGAAGAGTTGAGAAATACATTATCCTAGCTTCAAATTCTTTATGTAACAGTTCAAATATTATGCCTAGTACATGGCATATCTATTTCCCTTTGCTAATGTTATGAGTCCCCTATTTCAAACTCAGATTTTATTGGCCATGATCTATTGAGGCAATTTTACATGCAGTCAAGAAAAGGAAAGTTAGAAAAGAGAGGACAATAAGCAGCTTTGACTTCACTACAGGAGGAGGGGAAAAAAGAAATCCTTTCTGCTCATCAAGGTCATGGATTTCAGAAAATAGTAGTCCTTCCCAAGGTCTAACCTTGGCACATCTGTGTTTTTTAATATATATCCATATATATAATACATTTTATATATATATATATATATATTTTGTTATCCTTGGGTTTTGGGGGGGGGTGTGTTTATGTGTCATATATTCTTTTTACATTCAAAATAATAAAAATTATTAAAAGATAGGAGTTTTACAGGCATGGTGCCCTGAACACTTCACACCAAGTGCTGCTAATAATAAGAAAGTAGGTAGGTAAGTAGGTAGGTAGATAGATAGACAGACAGACAGAGAAAGAGAGAGAAAGATAGAATAATAAGCAACTAATAGTAAAAGAATTAATACAACGAATGCCAAAGTTTCAACTCAAAAAAATCAGGTACCTAAGGCAGAGCTGTGCCTAACCAGGGACACATTAACAGAATTTAGGGTTCTGATCAGTCAGCATTTTTGGCTACAGAACTAACATTGCTCTCTTGGTTCAGCAGCTCTCTGACAAACTGACAATGGTGAGTCCAGAGGATTTTCACAGCCCCTCTATTTGGATCCATATCTGGGTTAAATCCTGACCCAATCACGAAGATATGACAAACACATACCACCACATGAACTTGTCTGGGCTCCAGCAGTGGGAAATCTCATTTGCAGGCACACTGGACTGCGCTTTTGATGCTTCTCTTTTAACACTGCAACTCTGGCGCCAATTCTGTACATGAAGATGTGTTCTAAAATAAAGCAAATACAAACCGCAAAAGTAAAAAAAGATGAATTATTAATATGATTGTAAATTAATTATATGCTCAAACAATACATTTATATTTAGGTTAAGAATACAAAAATTATATAGAACCCTGTTTCCAAAATCTACCTTTTTAGGGTGTGTTTGGTGTCTGGCCAATGAGACATCATAGAGAAGTACTCAAAAGCTGCAAGCACACCAATATTGCAGAATTGCTAATTATCTTTTTCTTTGAATGCTATTTCATTGCTGGTACATGTGGATATACCAGCTTGCTCAGAAATTCTTTATGCAGTTCAAACATACTACTAAATTATATGGGGGAAACAGGCCCTTGAGTTAATATTCAGTTCTGAATTAATGTTCTGAAGCAAAAATATATATTTAAAATGCAGTAATTGAGAACAAGCTCACTGGTTTTAATAAGCAATGTACATTTCTCTCTGTGGGTACTCAGGATTCCAGCTGTTAATTTAAATTGAAAATTTCTGTACTTTTCCATATAAATTTTGTTTCAATTGAAACATACTAGCAAAGAAAATAAGTAGATCTTTGAACTGACAAAATTTTCTTCCTAAGTATGAATCCTCAAAGGTTGGGGCTCTGGTTTAAATTTTGTAGAACTATTTTTTAATAAAAAGTCAGGACATCAAAAAAAAATCACACTTTCAGTGTCAGAAACACAGTTTCTACTGGGTTAAATCTTATGTCTGTTACAGTCAGTAGTAAAACTCTCTCTTGACTTAAATAGAATTTTTATTCACTGTTACCTTGCTGTTCAGTTATTTGTTATTCACGTATAACCAAACTGACTTTTCAGAACTCATAAGCAGTATGGCTCTTTACTTGTAAAATTAATTCAGAATGAAAGTGCTTTAATGTTTCCATCTTGTTTTCATATTTTCTCAAAAGCTCCTGATAACCCCATGAAACAGAGGACAGATGGCAGTGTCCAACCATGATGCTGAATTTAATACTATTAAATATGATATTCTAATTTAACTGTTGCAATTCAGTAGTATTGGATTTACTAATTTTTGTATAAATATTTGAATAAAAATTTGAGGATGTCTGTTAAAAATAACATAAATAAATTTAGTTGGTCTACCAAGTTGAAAGAATTTTCTTTTACCATATAGGTAATCTTAGACGTTATTATAAATTGAGAGCTAGGATGAAAGCACAGGAATATTGTGCCAGTAGAAATCTTAATTTATCAATACCTCAAGCTTTTATAGTGTTAATGGTAGAAGTTGTGGTTGGAAGGTACTTGGATTGTTTTCTTAGTTTGAACATTTTATCTAACCTTGGAATTACTAACTTCAATGAAGTCACAGTAAAATATGTACTCTTGCTAGCTGCAGAAGCATGGATCATTTTTTCCCAAATTTAAATCTTGTTGTCATTAATCAATAATATAAATTTCCATTGTATTCAGCTGCCATATACCTCAGGCATACAGTCTATCTCCTATGCAGTGTTTAAAATGGCTTAAATAATTGCTCTCAAAAAGCTCCCATCTTCTCTAGGTTCCCTGCTGTATTTTCTTGTCTATTTAGAAAAAAGAAAACCCAAACAAGCAAAAATTTCAACAAAAACAACCAGAACTTGTTATGCATGGATGTATTAGAACCATGTTTCTGACTAAGTTTCATCTAACAAAAAAGGAAACTATAAGTTATTTCACATATAATACTTAATTTCTCTCTGTATTGTCATAAAATTCTGTTGTCTGGAGGTTTGTTCCACACTACAGAGCAGCAGCAGTTGTTCTATACATGTTCCAGCCTAGCTCAAGAGACTGATCAAATGTTTGCCATTGTTTCATGCCTCTAACTACACCTTTCCAAAACCATAATTTACGAACTTTTGTTGTGACAGCAGTTAATTGGGCATGTCAGTTGCTTTAAAAGAGGAAAAAATTAAAAGTTCTTTAGATTTCCTTTCCTTCATTACTTACTAACAGAAGAATTTTGCTGAACTTCATTTTGCCAAATAATGCCTAGGAATTAAAGATTATATTCACTCATGCCTAAAACAAAGCCAGAGAGTGATACTTGACAAATGTATTTTTCTGAGTTCTAATAGAAGGTTCCTTATCTGCTCTAGATGTATTTTTATTTTGCTGCCTTTCCCATTGAACTAAACATTAAATTATAAGCAAATGTGGTGATATTCCTTGTAGTGCGAGAACTTCATGAATATCACATATCTCCAGCACTCACTTTTCTACTAAGAATACAACTTAGGAAATCCAAGCAATAACTCCCTGCTTTATGTGATGTGATAAATGTTTTCTTTGGCTGTTTAATTCAAGTGCCAGCTCATATATTTATTAATTATTAAATGTTCTTTTTCTCAAACCTAGACCTTTATTGTGTGTATTTGTGCAATGAACTCTTACTTTGTTTTGTTGTTCCATCTTTTACTATTTATTATTTTATTCCTCTTTCCTTTTGTGCCCTTAATTATTACCTTTTGAATAACTGACATGTTGTTTCTGACACAGCATATTGTAACTTTTCAGTCTGATTCACTAAATTCAGCATCCCCAGCTGATTATGCCAGATGGGTTTTGTTTGAGTTATTACCCAAATATTATATGCCACAGAAAATCAATACAGATTTATGAATTTGAAATAAAATGGTGATGCATAGTAACAGCAGCTGATTTCCTTGAGGAATAATTCCACTGAATGGTTGAAATTTAAAAGGAATACCTTACATGTTGCTTATTGTGAAACACTACTGGTAGTTTAAAAACAATAGAGATTGATCCTACATAATAAAATGCTTGAGATATCCATCATATCAGAATGGTGTTAAGGGCTGGTCTTCAGGTACTCCTGGGTTTGGTAAATGGAAGGTCCATGCAGAGAATTTTAGTGGCACCGTGTGTGCACACTAGCTTTGTCTCCATCAGAAGACAAATCATCTGACTTATGGTAATAATCAGGTAGCATAAAATAAGCAATGTCTTTGGGGGTGTTTTTGGGTTTTTTGTGGTTTTTTGTGGTTTTTTTTTTTTTTTCTGGCTTGGATTTTTGGGGTTTTTTTTGTTTTTTCTAAATACATTACTTGGAAATCAACATAACTCCAACCTCAATGTTTCTTTGTTTTCCTTTATAAAGGACATTTCAGACAGTTGCACTCCTGGTTTCTGCTCATCAGACTCATATTTCAGTGGTTGAAAGTTATAGTATTGCTTTTGCTTCCTTATTTCACCTTCTTAGTCTTTAGAGACCTTCATTTTTTATCTCCCTCCACTGTGAATGATATTAGTTCTGTTGTCCTGTAAATAGCTTGGCTTGAATTCTGCCTGATCCTGGAGATTTGCTTCTTCTGAATCTCTCCAATTAATTTAATCCTTTTGCCACACAGACTCTGCAGTCATCTGTAAAAAAAATCATAAAGTAATCTCAGTGTCTGTGCCAAACGGTTAGTGTCCTCTATTGCAAATATACTCAGAAGCATTGATTAAATATGCTGATTATAACTATTTTTCCTTCTTGAAATCATCTTTCTGTTTGATGTTGCTTGAAACTTCCTTTATTGAGAGTTTTTTGAGGACAGAAGTAATGGTAGCACAGATCATACTAATGTGTTTAGGACTCATATCCAATGTCTTATAAAGGGTATCTGCCTTGTATTTTCTGTCTCTCAATTTCATCCTTACGGTTTTTCTTTTCTGCATTTGAAGATTTTCTTCCCCCTTTTTCCTCCTTTCCTGCATCATCTGCTTTCATAAGTAAATAGACAGCATAAACACATATACATAGAGAGATAAATGTACAGATACATATATATATGCATATACATATACATATACATACACACACACACACACACACTACTTCTTTATAGCCAAGTTACAGGAAAAACTACATAGAAAAATGACCATTAATAGGCTGTAGGGGGTAAACAGAAAGTTCGAATTTTTTTTTGCTCAGTATGTGCTGAGGTTGATTAAAGGTGAATAAAAAACATATGGTAGTAAAAGTGAGAGAAGAGAAAGCCACAGACAGTGACACAAAAACAATTTTTGTCTTAATCTGGGAGCCAATTATTGTCTGATAGGATGTAATGGAATGTGATTTTTGTTGCTGCTGCTTGGGAATCCTGCAATGGTATGTTGAAGAAGATGTAGCTGATAAATAGATTTCTGCTGACACTCCATGGGAGCTGAATCACAATAGTGTGGAAGTAGAACAACAAATGAACAAATTAAGATTACTTCACTGTCAAATACAAGTGTGAGTATTTTATAAATAAATAAATAATAAAAAAGAAGTAGGTTGTTATTGAATATTAATACAAGAAATTTAAAAAACAACATTTCCCTGAGCAGCTACAAAGACGAAAAGTCTGGAGAAAATATAGAGAATAATTCACTGCTAAATTAAATGCTTATATGCAAATACAAAAAGACATGTAATAAGAGAACTTTCTGGAAAAGAAATTGCCTATTAGATAAGAGCATTATTTCACTCTTTTACAACTGTCACCAAGACCAACCAACAAAAAAATAAAAAAAATTGACAGGGCAAATTCCTGGGGGTATCAAAAATTAATACTCAAATAAAATAGAATTTTTTAGATATTCTCAAATGTCTAGTATGGGCTAAAATCAGGATTTTGTCAATATATCTAATTTTCAATAATAGAAGTAGAAGATGGATAGGGTAATGACAAATCTGCAAAGCACATGTGTGGAAGGACCAAACCAGTGAGTGGCTATGGCTTGTTTCTAGGTTCAGTGTTAGCAAGAAAAGTACCATACATGAAAGAATTCTTAGCCTTTTCCTGCCAAGCCAGTGTTGTTGATGGTCTCATCAGTCTGGGAAGTTCACCAAAGGAGTCTTTGAGGCACATTATTACAAATGTTTAGAACAGAAATGGATAATAAATTATGAATGTGCCTAAGTAGTACAAGACAGCTACAATTACACTGTACCAAGTTTCAATCTTTGTGTTAAAGGGCATTATATATAGATCATTACTATGAAGTACTGAAAAATAAATATAGTTATTATAACAAAAGACTAAAAGCTTTCTGACACACTATAGATTATTATCCAGAAGAATGACAAATTGTTGGGATTTATAGCTTTTAGGTATTTAATGAAAACATAGTCAGGAGAATATGTCATTCTGCTATCAGGAAATAATTGAATTGCTGTGATTGCCAGGAATCTGACACTGGTGGTAATTTTGATTTAAAATCTAGTGGAAGGTACTTTTCACACTGAGAATCTAAACTACAAATTACATGTCGGCAGCACGTAACTTTTGCTGGGAATAGTTTCTCAAAAGCTCATAAAATAAGAATCAAAATGACAGGAAACTTTATAATTTGAAAATATAGCAGACTTTTGGTGCAAGTACCTTGCACCAAAATGGCAGGATAGATCAAAATTGGAAAGTGATCTAAAAACAATCAAAATAATTAGAAGTGTTAACTGCAGTTTTATGTACTGTCCTTGATTTCACATTGAGGCCAATAAAGTGACAAAAAAAAAGTGTCTGATAGGCAAATATTTTGTTTATATTAAACACATGAAGAATGCAACATAACTTAATACACAATGGAACTCCTACAATGACAATTTGTTCTAAAAGAAAGACTATATATTGAAATTTTGGAACATAAACTTTAACCTGTAACCATAGATAAACAAATGATATTTGGGTTGGTTTTTTGTTTTTTTTTAATTACACCAGCTGAACAAGAATGGAAGTCAGAAAGAAAGGCAAAACTTGCAAATATAGATGTCAGATCTATGGATTCCCTTTAGCAAGGTGAATTTTGAAAACCTGATTAAAGTTTTTACAATTAAATTTTGATTCTATGGCAATGAAAATCTACTACCATATGGTTTTAAGAAAAGATGAATGGCACTTTCTGATGTTCCTCTTTATAGCTGGAGCTTTATACCAAAGAATGTGGATTGATTTCTGTTTCATACACCTCTTCCCCCAGACCAGTAGGACACTCAGAGTACAAATCAGTGACACCCTTCTTTCACCGGAATCTATGAGTTCTGCATTATTCATTCTATAATGGAATCATTCCTATGTTCTCTTTTGAATTTCATTACTTACCTTTTTCTTTAGTAGACCTCATCCCATTGCACTTACACAAATGGTGTACTCCAAACATCTACTCCAGCTGGGAAACAAACCAATCAACTAAACAACCCAAATCTTTACTTCCTTTACGCATATAGAAAATAATTTTTGGAAACAAAATCATCCTCACTGCTGCATTACAATCAGTCTTAAAATACAGATGATAGTGGGGTTTTTTTCTGAATTATCAGAGTTCACTCCCCAAAAATCCTACCCCAACCCCCTCTCTAAAAGCCAGAGGTATTTTGGTGTTATTTAAGTTTTAAATAAAAAATGTCACTTCTATAGAATCACAGAATGATTGAAATAGAAAGGAGCCCCTGGAGGTCATCTGTCCCAAGTTTCCTCCTCAAACAGGGCCACCTAGGCACGGTTGGCCCACACTGTGTTCAGGCTATTTCTGTGACCAGCCCATGGAAAGGAATCATGCAGGAGCAGTTTTGTGTAATTTCTCATCCTTTTCTTTCTTCTTTTCCACAGCAAGCATGAAGAGAAAAGTCGATATAGATAATCTCTAAACAGGACATACTTTTGCACGTTAGTGAACAAATTTAGTTAATTTTTAAAGAACTCAAAGGTCCTCTTCTAATTCTTGGGGATTCTCAGTGTTATCCAAAAGAAAAAGTTTCTTAGGAGAAAGGAATTATTTTAGAACTTGATGGAGACAAGGGAAAGGAAAGAAATTATCTAAAATTTTACCTGTATTCTGTGTTTTCTTACCAGATGTCGTAAGATATTAAAACTTCTGTTATATTTATTAAAACCTTGCTCAAAATAAATATGTCATAGGGATCATATTTTGTATTATATTTTAACTCAATATAATTTCAAACAGTTGTTATGATAAACCTTGAAAATTTAATTTCTTTGTAATATAGTAATTGAATTTCAAATTTTATGTAGGCTGTACACTGAGTACAGGGCAAAAAGCCAAATTTTTAACATTTTTAATCTTGGCTCTTAAAGTTACTTCCTCTGCAGTTTATGGAAAGTCACTTAGAGTGTCTGCCTTGGTAGATTTATATTTTGCCATTACCTTAAAAGGTTCTTCTACGTATTAATTACTTGACACCTATAGAATATTTTGTGACTATGGAATATGCTATGTTTCTGTTACCTGGTAAATCCACCTTTTCGTTATATAGTATTATGATACCCAGATTTGTAACTTACATTTACAGACATGAAGAAGGAATATAAAATTTCCACTAAACAATGAAATGAAAAGTTTAGCTAACCTATTAATTTTTCCAAATGATATTAAAAATCTGCAAACTCACTACAGAAAATATCCTTTATCAAACTCAACCCTTTTTTTCTGCTCTTGAACTGATGTTTATGGCTTCCATATGCTTCAGCTCCATGAAACTCATGACATAAGCTTCCTCAGACTCTGGGTTCTAAATATGTGACAGTCTTAATTAACTAAGCATGTGACTACTCTGCTGATCAGTGAGACCATCTTGCCATTGGCTTTGTAGTGTTCAATGCAAGTCCATACCTACCTCAAATAAGAAAAGCATCTATACTTTCCTTACATTCCTCCTTGATTTAAAATATACAGATTTCTCTTCTTGAAGATATCACTAACTCTAGATTTGTAGTTGTGTTTAGGAACTGCAATATCTTTTATTGCTAGAAAAGAAACAGATGATAAGCATTTTAAAAGACAAATTTTTTTTGACTAATTCTTCATCTGTTATTACTTTTTAATGAATCTCTACAATAGCTTGATCCTAAACTATTGAAGTTAATGGTAATATTACCTTTAATGACTATAGTAGAAATGGATAATAAGTCTGAGGGAGGAAAGTATTGTTTTTTAAAACTTTTTAGTGAGCCAACTAGTCTCTTAAATTAGTTTGCTTTTGACTAACTGTATTTGTTATGATCCACAATCAAGACATTTTCCTATACAATTACGTGGAAAGTTAAAGATACCAACAGGAACAAGAAGGTTATATTCAAAGTTGAGGTCCACATTGACAGCAATGTTTTCCTGAGTTGTTTTTAGTCAAACCCTGTGCACAAAACAAGCACAAATAAATTCACATCCATTGATGTCCAAGACATACCATGACTTTAGAAATACAGAGACTTCAGGGCACTAGTTTAGGGCAGGATGTGCTTAGACATAAGTCAGGACAGAAGCATGCTGATAACACACCAAAAATACTTTCCAACAGAAAGCTCAGGAAACATCAGTTTGTTTCTGTCAGAATTCTGATTTCTAGGTTTCTCAGAATTACAGAATTCAGAATTTCTCAGAATCACAAAAAAAGTTCGATGAAAAATGACATGAAGAAGTCCTCTTTCAGTTGAAAGAGACCTCTTGAAATGACAGTCTATGTGAGCTACAACTTTGTGTAGATGAGTCTTGAAACACTCCAGGTGCTGATTCTCCCAACTGTCAGGACAACAATTTCTATTTCATTGCCCTCTTGGTGGTGAGCTTTTTCCAAATGTCCACTTTGCAACTCCCAAGACATACTTTGTGGTTACTCTCTCTTGCCTGACACTATGGGGAAAAGTTTTGATCCATCATTACTGTAGCAACATTTTAGTTAAGTATAAGCAACTGTTAGACCACCCTGTAGCCTCTCAAGTCTCTGTCAGATTAAACATGACCAGCCCTCTTATGTGTCTCCATCAGACATGTATTATAGGTTCTTAAATATCTTGATAAGGAACTGATTCCTTCCAGTTTCTGTTTCTCTTCAACTGGTGTCCTACTACTATTCCCATTGCAGCCTCACTGTCAGTGACTGGAGGATGATAACCACAGCCTTACTGTATAAACCAAAGCCCTACCAAAGCTATGCAGCCTATGGTTTGTGTTATTTGTTATGAGAGCACATTGTCGGTTCATATTTAGTCTGTCATCCACAAATACCTCCCCTGAATAACAACACCTTTAGCAGTACTCAGCCTATTGCTCCAGAGCCTTTTCTGAAGCATGGTGCAAAAGCTCCTCCACATTCCCTTTTCAAACTGAGGTTTCTTTTGTCCTGGTCCTTATGTTCAGAGAGGTCACTCAATTTTTCTTGAGGAATAACTGTATTGTCCCTTTTAAATTATATCCAGTTAAAGGTCCACAGACTAAGCAGAGGAAGATAAGAATTTTCAGTTTAACTGCACAGCTGAAACATCTTTAGGGGTTTAACTAAGGACTAATTTTCAAAAGATAAATATAATTTGTATTCTGCTGTTAAAATTTCCCCAGATTTTTAGCTTTCTCTGCTAACTACTTAGAGCCTTTGAAGAGTGCTCAGCGCAAGACCTTTGGAAAGTCCTATTAACACCTTCTGGAATTTTGAACTCCATTTTTTTCCTTTTAAGACTGACTGCAAAAGTGCTTACTCTCAAAGTCCAGTTGGGAGTTGTGAATCTGAGTAACTCAAACAGTTGCAGAGGGTATATGAGATAAAGCAGTTGTAAAATCAATGAAAATAAAGGACAGTACATTTGTAAAGAATATAACTGGAGCAACTGACAATACAAGAAAGTACAGGAGAGTATTCTATTACAAAATAAAAAATGAAACCCATGAATCTAGGCTTTGTAATTCAGACTATTAAGTGTTCAAAGGAAACAGAGTGTTTAAATGGAAATGAGGTGACTCAGAGTCTTTGACTTGATTTAACTTGCTCTACTAAAGCTAGAGAGAAAAATAAGGCCACACTTCAGTGAAAGGGAATATGCCAATTTGAAACCAAGAACATTTAATAAAACTTCCTGAAAGAAAAATCTATCAGACTGCAGGAAAAAAAAAATAAAAACAACAAAGAACCATCCCAAAGGTAATAAATGTCAGAAACCCCAGCACATGGAACATTTTAACTGATCTTAAACTGATCATAACATTTGTGAATGAACAATAAGGATCAATCCCAAATGGACACAGAGGCAGACAAAATAACCTGATAGTTTTTTTATTTCTATAACTTCTGTAAATTTATGGCAAATTAAATAAGCATTGGGATATGGTGCCAGCACTGAGGAAATAGCATGCAAAGGAAACAAGAGACTAACTTTGAAAACAAGAAAAAAGAATATCTTAACTAGTTTTTAAATATAAAGTTTTGACAATTAACATGGGCCAAGCTTATTTTCAGAGAAAATAGCAGTGAATATTCATATCAGGCATGAGCAGAGATGGGATAAATATTTTCAAAAACATTATGCACTTTCATTAGAGAAATTGGGAATTGTTAAGAAATTTGGATGAGATGGAGATGGATGAGATGGAGATAGTTAGACTAGATAAAATGATGCTTCATGTGAAGTAGAGCTTAAAAGGGGTTTTGCAAGCAGCATTTGGTTTTTCTAGGTGAAAATTAAATCTAACATGTACTGATGTTTAAATTCATTTATCATTTCTTTGAAGTATCCTGACTTAACTTCCCTGAGATCATAACCCCCAGGTAAAAAGAATACTCTTGACTATTTTACTAACTATAGATTGAAACCCAAAGCTCTGGAAAATATTTGAGGAACAGTAAGAAACAAAAAGGAAAGATTAAGCTTTACAGGATCATTTTCTCTACATCAGGCAGTAGGGAAAAGAAGGACTAAAATTTCCAATCTTCAGAATGTTCTGAATGCGAGAATCTTTCTTTCACTACAGCCCAATAGTTATTTCAGTCCTAAACTTTTGTGCCATTAGCTTGTACCTCACGTTGCATAATTAAACAAAAAATATATTAGCAGACTGTGAGGTTTAGAATATGAGTAAGAATTCTCCACAAGTACAAGAAGATTTTTTTCAGCTAATTTATTTCATTTATTTTGTACACTGGTTTCGTGTGGTTTTGTTTAGCTGATTTGTTTTGGTTTTAATTTTCCTGGCTATATTTTGCTTGCAATATAGAGCATTGCAAAACGATCATTGACAAAGCTGTCACTGTTTCACATGCACTGGCCAACAGGTTATTTTATTTTTAAAATTCAAAATCTGTTTCAGCAATTCCTTAAAATTCAAGATATTAAAAAGAAATCTTAGCAAATATTGACACTGCTGTTGTCTGCTGCCTTGGAAAACAAGAGATACCAATTCTGCAGAAACATACATGAATTTCTTGAATAATCCAAATAAAGAATTTATAAAGAACTGCAGCGACTACAAAGAAGTATTACTGTAAACTCTGTTTGGAGTTCAATACTTGTGTCCAGCTTGTAACGAACAAAGAACATATTTAAAATTTTAGCTTTATGTTTTGATGCTGTGTCATGGTTTGCTGCATTTGATAGGCTAAACCACAGTCAGGTTATTAGATGTCATGTTACAAATGCAAAGGCATCAGAAAAACAAGTTCTGTACATTATTTCTCCAAAATACATAATCTATTCAAGAAAGTATTTGAAATCAGCCATTATCAGTTTATATCCCTGAGAAAAAGCAGGAGGTTTTTGAGACTCTATGGATAGGCACAGCAGAAAACCTGAGACACTTGGAAAGATTTACACAGTAATCAGCTAACCGTTATTTTAGCTAACCAACTAAACAAATGTAAACCATGAATAATAGGGCATTCAAACTTATTCTGCTGGAGCTTACTTGCATATAGCTCTGAATCTGGATTTCTATTTCCTCATTGCAAGTCCTTCTGCTGCTTATTTGCAAGACAGTCTATCACTCACAGTTTTTTTAGGGCAAAGTAGGGTCCGGTTAATACTAAAGGGATACAACATAAAGTGAAACAGCAGAAATTTCCTATTTAGACATCTCTTAAATGACTCATACAGTGGAATTCTTGGCAGTACAGAGTGGCACAGTTGTAGGGCTGCACAATCAGGAGAACATACCCATGTAGCTAATTAAAAAAAATGGTGTGTATGTTGATACTATTTTATTGCAAAAATGACTGATTAGAAACTTAAATCAACACTGAAGAAACATTTAGAATTTCTGTTTATTTATGGACCTTATGTTTAGAGTAACAATCTAGCAATGCATGATACAGCAGCAATTTCTGTACTATGCAGTTTTTGGCTTACTTTTCTTGGTAATGACATCATACATTTTTAAATTACAGTATCAACTTCTCAAATTAATGCTCTGCTTCTTCCCCACATGGCTGAACAATTCAGAACTTAGGTATTTTTCATGTCCAAAGTACAGTATATGTGCTGTTTTTTTAACTGAAGTGACAAAAATAAAATTACCTAAACTGCTCTAATTTCTTCACTCTATCCCTTTTGTCACTACACTTCAGAAGTGAATTTACAAAGTACTTCACTGCATTTTTAATGTGCACTTCACATTCTATAAGATTATTCAGCTAAAACCTTTCCAGGTTGTTTTAAGAGAGATTGTGTCTCAAGGTGTATGTGGATATCTAACATTTTTTCTCAATGACATTTAGAAATTGTACAATGGGTATTACCAACCTAGTATTCTTTGGTTTTCACCCTGCAATTAAAACATGTGTGCCAAGATTTCACTTAAGAGTCAACAAAGGTGTGGATTTAAATGCCTAAAGCCTCCCAAAATGTACCCGAAACATGATTCTCTTCATTAGCCTAATTTATTTTAATGATGTAACCACGTACAAAAAAAGACCAGGTAAAAAGACAGATTGTACATAATCACTCTTTTACTAGAGACTCTTCACAAATCTGCAAATGAATATCATTACTTGGCAACTAGTAGAGACTGAACAATCTAGCAATCATTATATTTTCACATTGGAATCTATCAATAGGGCTCTTTGAGATCCTTCCCAACAAAATAAACCCCCTTATGTACCAGTGACATTTCCAACACAACAGCTCTGTGTCTCTTCCCATGAAGAATTCTTGCTAAGGAGAAAGGAAATAAGCTCAAGACAATGAGAGATGCAAGTACCTCCACTGTTCTATGAAAATATAAAGCACCTTTATGCAATCTGTCTGTGTATTCAGGAATGTGGCTAATGCAGGGAGTTTGAATAGTATTAGTCTATGTCTTCACCCTCTACATATCTATAAAAATTACTAGATCACGAGAAAAGCTATCTTCAAATGATAAGTTAATTCAGGTAAAGTTTCTTCTCTGTAGAGTGGTCATTTTCTCCTATTTACCTAATAAATAAAATGTTACAAGTTCTGTAGTATATGCCAGCAGTTGTAAGAATTGAGGGTCTTTCAAAGACTTTCCATGGCAGATAACCCTCCAAATCACTCTGCAAAATTAGCTCTTCAAAGTCAACTATACTGTTTCGTAATTTTCTAAATTATATTCATGTAGTGAACCATCTAATAAAATTCTATTTATTTTTGGTTTTAGTCTTATGTGTCTTTAGCAGTACTGTTTAAAGAACTCCTTCTCAATACCAGTGTGGGTAGAATACTAATTACTGAAGCATACACCACAAAAATGTTTCTGAGGCATGAAATCATCTCTGTCTTCTAGAGACTAGTGGGAGTTGCTCCAGGATAAAATATTGAAAAAGAAGAAATCCTGAAACATAAGATACAAGCAATTCTCAAAGCAAATCCAAACCAAAAACTTCTTCCTCCTGTCAGATAGGAGAATAAATAATTTCTCTTTTATCATCTGCTAAAAGAAGAAATACTAATATTTAAATTTGGGGATTTTTATATAAGAAAAAAAAAGGAAATATAAAGGCAATTTGTTAACTTTGAAGTTTTTTAAGAGACGCTTTGAGGATGAGATGTTTTACAGCACCTTGTCCCCTGAGAGGCAGTCATTTATGATGATGTAGATACTGCAGCCTTGATTTTTTAGCAGTTCGTAACTGCCCAGTATAGTGTAAAATGGTGAGCCAAGCTGTAAAATAGTGAACAGATGGATCCAGTCAGGATTTTTAAGATTTCTGTTATATATCCAATATACCAGGTTTTAAACTTCTCTCAAGCTAATGTCTTCCTCAGCATAAACTTGTAAAAGCAGAGCAATCAAGGTTTGACCTTGTCAGACTACTAATGGACAAAAGGAAACTGTTAACTGCTGTACTCACAAAGAAGGTATACAGTGTCACACGAAACCTATATGCATTTAAATTTGACCCTCATGCATCTAACTGATTTATCCATTCATCAGTTTGCTGTGTCACCCTGTCCTTCATTAGCTCGTGTGTCATCAATAGATTAAATACAGTTATTTGACTATGAATAAATTGGGTGTTAACCTCCTCCCACAGTGAAATACTCTGGAAAAGTTGTCACAGAAAGTAATCCCTAATGTGACCTTAAGCTCTTCCTTCTTGTTAATTTTAATTAACTAACATGCCAATCAGATTTTTAGTGCATTTTTTTCCTAGCCATTATCACTGTTTTTGTAGATCTTTATTTTAATCTATGTATTGGTACCTCTGCCCAACTGCCTCTGAGTGTGTGGATGTGCATTTTCATATTGGGTTACTCAGGCAATTTGCAAACTTGAGGAAGATCAACAATGCCATCTGCAGGTATAAGATAACTCCCTATCTGGAGACACACTTGCTTTAGATTTTTTGTTTTCCTACCTTAGATTAGGTTATTTTTTCCTAGCGTGATGTTAAAGATGGCCCAAAATGTGTAGGTCTGTTTTCCCAGACAGCACCTGGATGACAAGATTTTAGCTTTGATCTGTATATTATTAACATATACAAAAGAATGAATGGTGGGGTTTTTTAGACTTATTCAAGCTGCTCAAATATATTCAATCTGCAAAATGAAACTTTAAAACCTGTTAAAAGGATATCTTTTCAGCTTCCTAATTTTCTTGGGGTTCCAGCACGTTTGTCAATAGAGCCAGGACTGCTTTTCTCATGATCTGTCACATTCTGTTATTTTGAAGTGGAGCTAGTAGCAAACCCTAGAAGGATGCATATGCTATGGTTACTCCTTGTTTCTCATATTTTCTTTTTTCCTGACCTCTCTTCCATACAGAATTTCAGGCATGGGGAGTGAGGTATAAATGTCACAGAGAACAATAGGTGAAGTGACAGATTCAGTGGATTACTAGTAATGTACAATTCAGAGTATTTTATCAGTTTCAATGTCTTCTGTTAATAAAAATTAATCTTTCCCTCCCTATTGAAGACAAAGAAGATTTGCAATTCAGTGAAATTACAAACTCAGAGGAGATATGTACACTAGTCTTATAAGCAATAAGCTTCCTATAAACTTACTATGAAATTAACTAACTCCTACCATAACTAAAGTGAAAGAAAATCATTAGTTTTACTTTGTAAGAAATTACTTTTTTTTTTTTTTTTTTTTTTTTTCCTAGCTGGATCAGCAAGTTATTAGAAGAAAGAAAAACTTATGGTCAGAGACCAGAAACTTCTGACTATTGTTGTTGTTCTTTAACTGCATTAGTGGCTCTAGGCAGAAGCAAAGGCTTTTGTGCTCACTATCTATATCTGTAAAATTAGAATCTAATGCTTACCTCCCACAAGGGAATTGTGAGCTTTTGATTAGATAATGCTAGTAAGCTGCTCTGAGTCTATGAGGAGCAAACATATTCCTAAAACAGTACTCTGTTATAAATACACTTCTTAGAGAATGTAAAATTAGTAGTCCTTTAGAAAAATTCTAAGATAAGTATTTTCATGAGTGAAAGTAACCCAACTCAACTGAAAGGTTTTGTTCAGAAAGGAGACATTTAACTTCATGCAACCTATTCAGAAATCTGTTCAAAAGCAAACAAAGGCAATGTGATCCTTTCAAAAGAATTCCCCCCCACCCCCCAGTTTATTAATATTAATCTGAAATTTTATTGTGAGTGATTTATTTCAAGTTACCCCAAAACTTAACTTAGCATATATTCCTAAAATTAATAATTTTGGAATTATCAAGAATTAATATCTTGCATGAGAAAGATTGTAAGAAGAAGAAGAAGAAAAGAGCCTGAAAATGTTTCACAATTCTACTTAAACATGTTTTATGGTACAAGAAAATATTTCAGGGTTATCAAATAAATATAGATAAATATACTGAAAATCATAAGCTGTTTCTCTGGCTTTAACAAACTGCATTAGATTTTAAAATGTTTGCAATTTATTTCTTGGTTAGTAATAAATTTATGTGGATGTACTCTTATACCTAATTTGGCCTCTCCATTTTTAGAGGCTATCACCCATAGCGGATGGCCAGATGCACTTGCAAGCAGTTTTGCCCCACAGCATGACAGCGCATAATTTTTCATAATGACAACTTTCCTGTGTCTATATGTCTACCTCTCCCCCCTTGACGATCTTATGTATTTAGTGAATTTACCTTGGATTACATTCTGAAATAGGTTGTACAAGTGTCTAATGAACTGGCTGCATGATAACAACTCTGTTGACCTTGTAAGCATAAATGTGAAATTCAGTGCTGCACCTCTAACAGGCATGAATGAACCAGCAGATGCAGCAGAAGTGTGAAGGGGTTGATTAGCTCAAAGGTACCTTTGAGACCACCAAAAACAAACTGCTGTAAAGGACAATTAACATCGCAATGCCTTTCCTGAATTTTCCTATGGATCAGAAGGCTGTACTGAATCTCAATAACACTTTGTATCCCAAGACATTCTATGCATGTGTGGAAGTGCTTTTTATATGTCTCCTACATCACACCTACGGAGAAAATCCTTCACCACTGAGCTAAGTTTGGAAGTGTTTTTCCATCCTTTCCAATCACTATATCACAAAATGTACCACCTGTGCCCAGAAAAGGAAAATAATAACTTTCCTTTCCCTTCTCTGTTTCTGATTAAAAGTAAATTAGACAGAAAAATGTTAAATGTAAGTTTTTTAAGCCCCTGTGGGTCTATATAACACAGAAGTAAACAGAGAGAAGTTTCTTAATATTTCTGTACTTTGGTAATACCTGTAGTTTAAAATTGTGTTTGTGACCTTCACGTAAATGCGGTTTCTCAGAAAAGCTAGAAGGTACTTGCATTGCCAGATGATGTGTTTGAGGTGCTATAACTGAGATAAAATTCAAGTGAGACAGGTGCAATTTTAGGAGCTTATCAAAATTTCTTTGAGCTGATTTACATTTTGCCAGTGTTAATATCTGGCATCCCGCCTCAGGGTTTAAAGCCTCAGGTTAAAGCAACTGTTTGAAGAGAACTTAAACCACTTTTTCCCTTTATTTCTTTTATATTAATCCTCTCAACCCTCCCTGGCAACCAATACCATTTCTTGTACATATTTTGGAATACTGCCCTCCTTGGATGCACCAGTATTGCTGAGAACTTCAATCAGCTTTGTGCGAGATCAGTGCACAGTAGGGTGCTTCCCTGCTCCTAAGGATGAAATTTACATAAAAACTGAAATCCAGTATTTGAGAATAATAGTTTGACTGTCCCATTATAGGTAACTTACTCTGAATTCTACCTTTGAAGGAGTTATATTCCAGTTGGAGAATAACTCAGTTTTATTCCATTTTATTAAAAGATTGACACTCTTGATTACCTACCACTTGGTAATATCTTTCATATTAACAAGGAATCCTCATGGCTGTTATTGTCATAGGAAAGACCATTATTCCACAGTTATATGTAAAAAAAAAAAATAAATAAATTATTTGCCATCTACTTTAAAAATTCACTTTAAATCTTAACCCTAGTTCTTATATATTTCTTCTAGATGTATAATTATCCATTTGGAGGGAAGATGAGAAAGACTTGGCTCAATACCTGTCTTAGCCTACTTAACTGACAATTACAAAGATAAGCTCAATGCTTCAAACACTTTTTTTCTCTTTAAGAGATATAAGGGTTATTATTAGTGTCATTATTATTAACTGTAGCCACTAGATATTATCATTATTTTACTATCTTGTCATCTTTATGGATTTATACCTATAAAGCTCTATTGACTCCTCCCTCCCTCCCTTAACTGCAACACTCTAAAGGCAAGAGTGAACCTACCTACAATTCTGAATTAATAAGCCAGGACTTTAGCACTTAAAATAACATTGCAGAAAGCTTAATTATCTTCTACATACTAATCCATCATACTGCCAATCTTCTTCAATCCATGCGAAAAAAATGTGATTTTTAGCTGATTTTTTTCAAAGCAGTTTTCAGGTTGTTAAAAGAAAGGGCATAGTTCCTCACAGAGATTATACTCCTTCATTCCTTGAATGTTCAACTTACCCTTGTCTGCAATGAGTCTAGATCTACTAAACCAAGATGGATGGAGTATATTGATGGTAACAGGGTATTACTTGTCACAGAAAGCATTTTACCTCCATGCAAGTAGTAGAAAAAAGAAGGACAGAAAACTTCTAACCCACTTGTGTTGCAAATGCTGCTTTCATGCAGATCTGGGGAAAAAAAAAAACAAACCACGAAACAACCAACTCTATATAAATAAACACATTGTCTCATTTGATATCATATTAATTTTTGAACTATCTGAATTTGTGGAAAGCCAGACTGTCTCAGTCTTGTGTTTTTGCTTTAACTCATATGTCAAACAGAAGGCTTGGTTTCCTGTTAATTTCCTTGAACATGTTTTAAGATAGCACAGCATTGCAAGTTAGAGGAAATCAGCCATGAAGCAGAGCTAGACCTACACAGAGTTACTGTTATCTGAAGGAAAGAAGGGAAGTTTATAAGTGGTTCTTTCACCTTTTCTTCTAATTTGTTTTGTTTGTACGGTATCATGAAATAGCTGAAGAAAGGGAGGAACACTTTTCAGCAATGCTTCTGCATTAATTTTTCAGCTAGTGAAACACAGTCATATTATTTTACAGTAAAACTGCTTTGCACTTTGCAGAATCAAAATGTGTGAATCACAGCAGATGAAGGAGATGCTGATTAAAGCATAAATTTTGCTTGCTGTAACATTTTTTTCTTTGCAGACTGGTTCTTATCTTTGTCATCATTAAACTTACACTGAAAAGCTCAGAAGAAAAGTGCATTCTTGTGGCTGTCTTGACAGCTGGAGCAAAGGACGTAATAAAGCATAATTACAAAAGGTAAAGAAAAGACACTGTCTTTTGTCCACAAGGTAGCAAATTCCACAGATCTTCTTCATGAGATCCAAACTGACCATATTCTGTAGTTACAAAAGCTGTAGAAGTCTGATACTTCAGAGAGATCTACTGTGTGTGGACGATTCATCTGTGAAGAAACAGTAATTCTAGAATGTCTGAGATGCACTGATTTAAATTTGAATGCACAGAATGAGCACCATGTTGGTATGGTTTGACTATTATTAATCAGAGTTTGTAAATATGATAAAGAATTGATCTGTACACACACTATACTTAACTGTCTAGGATTTCTGGGCACTGGTCTTTCACAGGGTAAAAGCGAGGAAGGAAAGGGAAACAAATTTCCTTGAAAAAGTCCATGTATCTGTTTACCTAAAATTATGTTAGGAATTCACTGATTATATGCAGATTTTGTCATCTGAGGTAGTACCTCAAATTACTTTTCCAGCTATTAGGGAAAATAGGCACTAAAGCACAAAATGTATTGTATAAAGCAGACGTCTAAAATACACTGGTTGAATTGAACTGAAAAAAAACTAAACAAAAACAAACCAAAAAGCAACCCATCCCACCCCCGCAAATAAAACAACAAGAAGAAATCCCAAAGCAGGATTCAAAATTACTCCTGACCCAGGAAAAAAAATAAAGTGCATATCCATCAGACAAGCACATCTACCCTGAAATGCCTACAGATAAGAAGCACCCCACCGAAGTTGTATACTGATCTTAGTCTTCAAAGCCTTAGTGCTTTACATGTTTTGGATGGTCATGAACTGTCTGCTGCCTATAATGATAAATGTTCATGTTTATACTTCTCATGATTCGCAAACATGATAGGCGATTTTCCATATTTACAACCTGTTACAGATTCAGTCATCAATCAAAGGTAACATGGAACACAGGTATAACATATCAGGATTTTTTTTATTTTATTTTTTTAAGGAATAGTGATAAATAGGGGAGCAAGCATAACAATAGATTTTAATGTTTCAGTATTTTGTATTCTGTAATATTATTTCAAATCTCTTAATTACTTTCTTCAGGCATATATTTTACACATTAGTAGAACACTTTGATTTGGTTTGCTTCAATACAGCTCACATTTCTTATTATAAAATATCTGCTATTTTCCTACTCTAGTATGTTAGACAATAAACAATTTTTGATTTTTCTGAAGCAGTCAGTTTGCCTGTTGCTAAAGTAAGCAAGATAATCAGTCCAGAAGTCTCACAGGAGAATTCTGGAACTGAGCATCAAGCTTGTCACTGTAAAACTAGAGGTCAAGTTTTACCCTGAACTACAGGCAACCACATTTTCATCAGAGAGCTTACACTCATGCACTCAGCAGCAGGGACTTTAGGAACATTTGACTTTCTAAAGGTCACAGTTTAAATCCTACAATGAATTTCAGATTTTGTGACACTTGATACTGCAGTGCCAGGAAATTAAGCAGAAGATTCATCACCCTGACTTCCTAATTCCTTCTGCTCAAAGTAGATATCGAGTTTCAAGGTGGATGTGATGCAGCTAATTTAGTGGTTTAGGTAAGTGGTCCCTGCTTCTAACACACCTGCTCATTTTTCTTCTGACTCACAAAGTGGAGCTAGTGAAAGAGGAAGAGTATGAGCAACATTCATGTTGCCCTAAAAATACAATACAATCAAGTCTACTCAACAGATACCTTGTTTAGTGGCTTTCCTGAGGTGAAGAGGAGGAGGAGGCATTGTTCTCTCTTGTGACTAGAGACTACCCAAGGGAACGGCCTGAAATTGTGTGAGGGGTGGGGGGTTTAGGTTGGACATCAGGAAAAAGTTTTCCACACAGAGGGTGGTTGGGCACTGGAACAGGATCCCGAGGGAAGTGGTCACAGCACCAGCCTGACAGAGCATATGGTGTGACTCCTGTGGATGGTGCTGTGCAGGGCCAAGAGCTGGACTTCGTTGATCTTTGTGGGTCTCTGCCAAGTCAAAATATTCCATAATTCTATGATTACTCTATTGTATTCTTTCTTTCTTTTT
>VXBS01003901.1:58853-92499 GCA_013400255.1 Sitta europaea | reverse complement strand
TTTTTTTTTTTTTTTTTTTTTTTTTTTGGAGGGGGCGAGAGGAAGGCTTGGCAATAATATTGTATTTTGGAAGGAGGAACAAAGGAAAGGAATTTGGAAAAGTTTAATAAAATTTGACAAATTTAATCATTTAATCATTTCAATCAGTCTCCTGAATTCAGGGGGATGAATTCCATTTCACATACCTGGTTCTACTGGGAGATGAAAACTTTTTTGTGTGACCTGTAAATGTTATCACAAACAGTAACAGTATTTGACAAATGGTTTAATCACTACAGTGTAGATCAACACATTTTTCTTTGCTGTAATAAAGTGTCTTTTCATAGAAAGCATATGGATTTATATTTTTCCAAATTTATATAAAGTCTCATATACGTGCTAACCTTGTTTTACTCTAAAAAAGCTGAAATGTTTCACAAGACAAACGTCCATACTTTCTTAACAAGTCATGTTATTTTCAAGGGCTTAGTCATTTAAAGTTTCTTGTCTCTTTGGGGACAGCTGTCATGTTTAAACACAGGTTTAGCCTCCCTTCCATCAAAAAAATACACAAGAGAATCAATTTAAAGAGCCAGTCCATTACAAAAGCTCTTATATGAAACCTAATAACAGATTTTCTTAGGTGACAACTGGTACAGCAACTGTATACACATCTCAAACAGCACCCATGCCAAATTATGAACAATCCCACTGCATCATAACATAGGTTACATGGAAAAGGAAAACACAGTCTGGAAAAAATTTCCATAATTAAAATATGAACACTGCAAGGGCATCTCACATTTGTTGTTTCAATCCTTGGGAGATTAAACAACAGTTAGTGAAAATGACAGTACCAGTACACCATTATTGAAACTGAGGACTGATGCAGCCCTCTGGCTGAGGTTGCTGCAGCCCTCTGATCATCTTCATGACCCACGTCTAGACCTGCTCTGGCACGTCCACATCCTTCTTTTGTTGGCCCCAAGACCTGGACACAGTATTCCATGTGGGATCTCATATAAGGGCAGAGTAGAAGGGGACAATCCCCTCCCTTGATTTGCTGGTCATGTTGCTTTTGATGCAGCCCAGGATACAGAATGCTTTCTGGGATCCAATTAATTTTCAGAAATTAAATTAAATTATTTCATAGAATAACTCTGATTTGACTCAGAAGGGATCTTAAAGATCATCTGGTTTCAACAACTCTGCGATGGGCAGGGATACCTCCCTTCAGACCAGGTGACTTAAAGCCCCATCCAGCCCGATTATTGTTAATTTATCTTCAAAAATCTGAAAACAATATGCTGTAAAGTGTTTTTCATTGGTTTTGGTTTGGTTTTAATTCCAGAACTACTGAATTAAAATATATCTATCACTGTTGTCATCAAGCTTCCTAATAAAACTGACAGCAACTTTCTTGTTTATTTTGATAACAAATTTATAATTATCAGATATAACTTTATGGACTGAAATTCTTGAGCTCCATCCATTAGTACTTCCTCTTTTGTTTCTTTTTATTTCTTGACTCGGACTCTAGTATATCTGATATACCAGCATATCTGAGGTTACTTGTTCTCAAGCTGCCTCAGTTCAGTATTAAACTCCCTGTTATGTAGTCACATTGATGGATAGCACGAGACTATAACTGCATTTCTCCAGGAATACAATGTGACATCTCTTTGTAAATTACACTTTGCATTTCAAGCAATTTCCTTATATTTCAAATGCAGTTAATGCATACTGGGAACTTCCCCATGTACTTGTGTTTACTCATGAAATAAGTAGGATTTCACTTAAAACCCAAAGCGACCGGTGCAAATTCCGCATGAATCGGTTCCATAAAGTTTTGTCTGTCCTTGAATATATTTGCACTGGAATATAATAATGTTAATAAATAAAATTGAATATATATTAGTCACCCAATTTATTTTGCAAAACACTTTAATGCAATTTTTAAATAAATGGCTATATGTTATATTAACATGGCTAGCATATATATGAGGATTGATTCCTTCTTACCAAAATCAAAACATTTAAAATTTTTAAAAAACACACACTTACATAAAAATACATATGTACAGAGAGTACAGAAACATATGAAAAAAGCATGAATAACATTTTTTTTTTTCTGCAAAGTAGAATGATGCAAAAGGGAATATATAAACATAATAGAAATTGATTTTACATAGCTGTTTCCAGAACAAATTTAAACACATTTTTCATAGTCTTACAGTTTGTTAAGAAACTAAATATCATATAAGTTTAATAAAAATTATAGTAGGGAATATTTCAAGTAGCATTAAATAGAACTAAAAATATCTTTGAATAGAAGAAGAAATCACAGAATTATGTATGTTCCACTTAATCATCTATAGATGTTGAAATATTTTTAGGGAATGTCTAGAAGTATTAAATGACCTTCACTTCATTTGAGATTTCAAACTCACACCATGGCAAGACATTTGCCTTGGTACAATTACATTATGAACTATATCTGGATTACATTCGCTTTCTTTACTTTTTATTATTCTTTTGCACAGAACCTCCAGCTTTCATTATGTGGATTCCAAATAAATCCAAGGTCAAATTTACACTACAAGAGCTTTACTGAAAGGTTATGTTGTTATGTAATATTTTGCCACCAATCTTTTGAATCTGAAATCCAAAAGGAGTAGTGGAGTATGGCAAAGAGATAGGATGTATTTCAGGCATTTATTTTCAAATTTGAATGTAAATAGAAATTCAAAAGAAAAATAGCGACATGTAAGGCAGGATATCTAAAAGAAAAGGTTTACTACTTAATATCTTAATCTTGTAAATATTTAAAGCAGTATAATATATGACTTGCAAAATCTTTTTAAAATTCAGTTATCCAAGCATTTGGGTTTATAAAATTAGTTCAACATGGACGACTATTTTTAGGGCTCTATCATTCTAAATATTTCTCTTGCTATCAAATGGCTTGTCACTGATTAGGAAATTTATTAATCTAACTTTTACACTGGCAACTATTAAGTGATGCAGATATTTGTAGTCATTTTCATGTTGGAAAACCAGAATCCTCCCACAAACACCCCTCAGAAAATCATATACAGTGTTTTTGAATGTCTACACATCACGTAAAAGAAATTGAAGAATTAAGAAAATAAATTGCAACAAATTAATCATTGGGTAAATGCTGGTTTATTGATATTCCTTCACAATAAGATTGGTTATTAGTCTTCTTCTATTAATATCTTAGTTCAGAAGTACAAATTCAGTATTTAGAAACAATCATATGTGAAATAAACTGGAATGAAGTAGTAGTTTTTGACAGCATCCTCCTACATAAATGTAGAATGCTTACTAGACTTACAAAACTGACAAAGACTGACATAGAACATCAAAGAAAAGGTTCAAAGTGTTTGACTTTCAGAATTAATTTTCAGTCCTTTGACTTTAAATCAGGTTAAACACAGTGATCTTACAGTTTTTATTTAAAATATTCATATTAATTTCTATCTATTTTTCCTTCATTTTAATAACTGTCATCTGTTGGAGATTTAATGTGAAAACAACAGTGGTATGCCATCTCTTTTTACTACAAAGTGAAAAACTAATGTATCTGACAATGGTGTTAAATACTAACTTGCAAACTTACTAGCAAAGATTTTTGGCAATGCTTGACTGAGCAATGGCTTTACAATTTGTTATTAACAATTTTTATGCACACTAGAAATGAGCTTTCATTATCAAAGTAATTTTTTTGGTGTTAACAGCAGTCAGAAAGACAAGGTTGCATCTCAACCAGATTGCTGTGTGACCTCTTGGAAATCAAGTCGCTTCACAACATATAAAAGAGCAAAAGAGGGTTAATAATAACTCCCTTCTTTCCACAGCTGCTGCAGATTGTATTGGATTCTTATTTCGTATCTTCACTGCTTCAAANTTTAAATATTTAAATATTTTAAATAATTGTTAAATAATGCAATAAATTGCTTTTCAAGCTTCTTTTGAATTTATTTTTAATCTCTAATGCAAAAATACTTGACCTATGAACTCAATGCTATACATGGCACCCAGGACAATCCATTTCATTCTGGTTTTGGTATTGCATGCTTGTCTCCCAGCCCACATTATTGGGTCCTGTGTTTGGTGTTATAGCTGGTAGGTGTTTGAGCACAGAGTGACAGAGGATGGGACATTCAAAATACCGGTCATGTTCTTCCTCTTGAACTTCTATAGTATTTGCTTTTCTGCTTCAGGAACTTTATCCAACACAAGAAAGGAGCTAAGAAAACCAGAATGTGTATAAAAGTTGGTTGCACAGTGTACATGCCAAATAGCTGGTTGATTGGTAGAGTGAGAGAACAGAACTCAGACTCCTGCCCGAGGAAAGAGATATCAGGTGGTGGGGGGACATGACACCCCACAGACCCTATTTTAATGTCTTACTTAGTTTATAAAGCATAAAGACCAATTTTGTTAAATTATTCTTCACTCAGAAAAATAAGAAGATAAAATCCTGTTTTTTGCTTTCATTTTTTTGCCGGTCTCACAGCATATAGCTATTTTCTAAAGCTGTGTCATCATTTTTCACTTTCAGTCTGTTTTTTTATTATTTGCTGTAGAAGGAAAAACTGAGAAAAGAAAACAAATGTTCAAAAACAGAATGGAAAACGATAGGCAGACTTTTTTATTTTCTTGCATCACATGACTTTAAGTGATTCTATCTAGTCTCAGCTATGATTTCTGAATGCAGATAGTACACTTTCCTTTCTAGAAATATTAGAATCTATGTTTTTAGAGCTGCTCCACTTCTGCTTTCTGAATGCTACTAGTGCATATCATTTTCACTGCCTTTCCTGCAAGAATTCTACAATTAAAATGTTTTCTTTAAATTGTACTTGCCACTATGGTAAGTTTTTAATCATGCCATTATTTTCTGCTCTTTTCACAGCTTCCTTTTTATTCCTTACTTTTTTTACCTCCCTCTACAGTAATCCATCAGTACTGCTGTCTTTCCCCATCCTATCCTATTACTTTAAGACATTTTTCCTTCTCTCTCAGAAGCTAAGTGTATAAAACATCATTTGTCTTATCTATCTCTTACAAAAAAAAATATTTGCAGTCTTTCATTACAAAAAGATTCCCAATGTCAGGGCATTTTCTTTTGTAATCCTTTTCTTTCTCACTCAAGAATGCCTCACTACACACATCCAAGGACTGTATGAAGGAAAATTTATGTGAGCAAGGTCAGTCAGTCAATGCTTTGTGATATTCTTGGAATTCATATATTTTTGTCAGTTTTAAAATGTCTCTTGCACCTAATTTAAGTTTTATATTAATACATTGAAGAAGACATCCCTGTCACTCATGTAATAATAAAGCTCATTAGGTGTCCTTATGACAATTTATCACAGGGATAAGGTGGGAAGGTTTGGGAAGGTTTGGGAAGGGAAGGGAAGGGAAGGGAAGGGAAGGGAAGGGAAGGGAAGGGAAGGGGGAAGGACAGAAAATCAAGCACCTCAATGAATTTAAGGTTTCTGAAACCACTCACTAGAGAAACATATTTTTATGCAGTTAACTGAAAATCATTTTGTAGAAAGAGATTATAATAAATGCAAAATTGTACAAGCAAGTTTCAGTAATAATAGAAATAATGTACCCCTGGATAATAAAATGGCAATTCTTTTATTGGTAAATTGTATTACTGTGATTCTTTTTTCAGAAGGTATAGTGACAAATTGCTACTGTGCTGCTGTACAAATATTTTTTCAATCAGTGTAGCAGGTCGAAATAAGCTCATAGAATTAGAAAAGGGCAGCTGTACCTTATTGTGATATTTATGATATTTGTGCAGTGCTTGCTGCTTTTTTAAATGGAGGTTAATGAAAGCTGTGGAGGTAACTCAAATGGGATGCATTTCTCAATCCATTTGCAGAAGAATCTCACTGCGTATACTATGGAATATTTTTGATTTCTATGCATTATTATTATTAGCTTACATTCACTTAATTGTATGTTATTTACAGACTTTCTACTCATATCAGAAACTGTAGCACAGAAGAGTCTACCTCAAGACCTAATTCAAATATATTCTGACTCCCTTCTGTTTCCACAGACCTATTATCTGTTGGCATCTAAACAAATTAATCCCTTAAATATCCCTATAACAGTATGAAACATTATAACTCTTAAAGTCAGGCAACCAGCCCTACTGTCCCAGGAACACTGAAGTTGTTGGTGTCCCTTCTAGGGCTTTAAAAAACAAAGTAGCATCATTTTCCAGGCCTTCAGTGTGTATGTCCAGCAGAATGAGGGCCAAAGATTTGGCTCTCATTCCCACAGAATGAGACTCATTTAAGAAACAGGAAAGACCTAATGTGCAGTCAAAATCAGTATCCATTTGTTTTCTCTGATAAACAATGGGTTTAAAAAGAAATAGGGGGAATTACATTTTTACTGTTTCTTCTTGTTTCACAACCTGTGGTCTGAGCCTACATATTAGGAATGTGGCTCTAATAGGTTTCCCATGTAGCAGATTTATATGCACACTTGATATTCATCATAAAGTAATAAAAAATCCTTTAGAAAACCTCCACTGAAATAAAAAGATAAATAAATGATTCCTGTCTTTATTATGTTACTTAGACAATGCAAAGAAAAAAAGTAAATAATCTCCTCAGGTGAATACTTTTTGCCTTCACTGTAAGTTATGATAAACATTGCATTAAAATATTACAGTAGACCTAAAATGAGTATCTTAATCGTGGAACCTTAATGGTCTCAGTTCATACTATGTTAGACCTCCCTACTGTGATGAACAACTCTTATGCTGAAATAATAATCAGCTTCATTAAAATAGTGTTAAATAAGTCCCCATTCCAATTATGTTGTTGCAGATGCAAAGGGAACATGTGGGATCTAAAAGTCTCAGAAAAATAACTTCATGAATATAATTTGTGTGAATCTCACTTTATTGATTTATAATGTAGCATTAAATCAACCCTTTTAACCTGATTAGTCCCCTTCCTCTCAGGGGAATCCATCCCTTGCTGGAATGTGTACTAAAACCTCCTCAATATCTAGGTGTACATCTATCATTTAACAAAAAAAAAAGGTCCATCATAGCTTTTATTTTTGTTATCACTTGCAAATTTATTAGCTTGCCACTGAAAACCCACTAAAATGTGGAATGGATTTAAACACTGTTAATAAAATGTCTTGTGTAGCAGAAGTTTTTGTTTTCAAACTGAAATATTTCCAGCGGCAAGAAGTCTCTAGTGAAAGTAATTGTTATCGACCCATTTTCTGAACCAAGCTGTAGTGACTATCTTGCAAGCAAACCCAGCTGATCAGCACTTCACTATATATATTTCCTCTACAGAAACTTATCCAAACATGCAAAATTGTCTTTCCCTCCTTGTGTCTGAACTTTCTAAGTTCCACTTCTTAGAAATTCTCTTCTGTTTGCACAGATTGTCTTGTCTCAAGGCAGTAGTGATGTCTCTATAGCAGCAGCATTCTGTAAAATGTGAGAAAAAACATTTTTGCTACGTACTTCCAAGAGGGTGCAGCAAAATGTGACAGCTATGAAAAAGCTTGTTATATGATTGCAATTAAGCCCCAGATGACCTTTCCAAGAAGACTGTGGTTGTCAGTGCTTTCTCAGGTGCAAAAATCCCACTTAGGCTGAAACTCTACCTGCATAAGTATTACTCCATGCCTGGTTATCAGTGAGCCAATTATAGCTGTCTGGGCTAATACAGACTTTTCAAATGGAGGGCTGAAGTCATTATTGTGTTTGTCATATATCTTCCCCTGCCCAGTCCCATCTCTAGATTTAAAATAAGAATATCTTGGGATTTCAAAGAAACTGAACTACACCTTCAAAATACTGCATTGTCTCCTCTACTGTAATGAGATTGAGATGCCAGAACAGTTTTCAAGACCTTAAAGATACAGATCCTAAACCAATATACAATGTTTTCCCTTGTATACAGAAGGCAGTGCAGCTAAGTTTGAAATATAATATACCCTAAACAATTCAGAAGTTCTAAGCTCTCACGGTTTCAAATGAGAACAGAACTTGTGGGTGCTGCTTACTCCAGATTTTACTTTCTTATAGTAAGACTCAAGGAAAAAAAAACAAACAACATATCATCCTTGGCAGACCTATTTACATTTGGGAGAGCATATGGCAATGTGAAGAGCTTCCTACAAAAACAGAAAAACAGTCTTGGAGTTCTCTGTTTTTAACTCCTATCTGGAAGTCTTCCTTAAATGACAAGAGCAAGGCACTAATGAGGAGGAAATGAAAATGAAAAAAATGAGGAAGTGAAATGCTTGTTTTCCTTCACTAATAGCATTGGCTATTAATAAAAGACAATTAGTAAATGAATGCCTACTGCCTCCTTTCACAATCAGCAGCAAACATCAAAAAGAGAGAAACACTGAAGCTAATAATAGAATTGGATGTGTAAATAACTGCATCATTCTGGATTAAATCACAGAAGCAAACAAGAAAGAATCTGTTCCAAGGCAGGTCTGTGCAATGAGATTATTACATGCAAAGACAGTGCAGAAGTTTCCTTTAGTGATTTTTTTTAATGGACTTTGTATCAAGTGTAACTGTATAAACTGCAGACTTATATGCCTGTTGGTCATCCTAAGCTTCATTTCAAGTTAATAGAGGAAAAGTATGCACTTCCTAAATATAATTATTTTCATGTCAAAATGGGCATCTAAAGTAGATAAAACATATCCATAAGTAACTCTTTGTCTCTATTGAGCAACAAAAAGAGTTGTGACTAGTGACTATATAGTGACTATATGTGACTAGTGACATATAGTGACTAGTTCAGGCAGAAATGTTTACACTGTGAAAGTTTAAAAGTAGGTGATATGAAATCCTTCTCTAGGGTCTGGGTAAGTGATAGCCAGGTTTCAAAGGAAATGAGAAACATACCATTACAGATATCATATAAATCTTTGTAGTTTCCCATTATATATATCATATAAATCTTTGTAGGTATCAAGTGCGTATTAAAAATATGTGCAGGTTTCCCCAGAAGCCAAGACACCACATTAAAGATGGCACAAAACCAGTTGTTGAGATGATAAGAAATGACAGATTTGAAGTTGTTGCTGTAACTTTATTGTGCAACTCTTTTGTATACACAGACATTTAATGATTGTTTATAAATTATTATTTTAGAGACTTCATGCTTCATACAGAGTACAGAATGATTCTTGCAATCAGTACCAGGGTTATTTACTGAAGAGGAAAATACAGAAATAATTTCAATGCAAATGTTATCCACTTTTTTTTTACCAAATTTTATATCAAAAAGCCTGGAAAATCAAGTGAGTTCCAAAAATTCTTCTAATCTGGTTTTGAGTGAAAATAAAACTGTCTTTTCCTGTAAGTAAAAAATATGCAGAGAAATCAGTTGCAAAATTTTGTTCCAAATGTTTTTATATTTCATAAAATTATAATGTGTTGAAAACTGGTCTTGAAATTGGAGCAACAGACTCCATTTAACTAAGCTGATCTCCTCTTCCAGCAAGCCAAATTGAATGGCACTCAAATAATGGGTGACAGGTAGCAACAGGCAAAAGTATAGAATAAGCAGCAGCAGCAACTATTCACTATGCCTAAAGCTAGAATCCTCACTACAGCTCCAGAATCTTTCCAAAAAACTATCTTAATAAAATCCCACATCCCAGGACCACCAGAATTTTCCTCTTATTTATTATCCAATACAATGGATCTTATGAAGCATTACTTTAATATCAGGTTTAAGGATTTCTTACAGAGAGCTGTCCAGTGAAAAACAATCTAATGTACTCTCCCTAGGAATCTTGAGGCTTACTTGAAGGATCAATGTAATTAGCTTCTACTGCTGAAAAATGGATTCTGGATGATCTGTCAGGTTCTGCCTCATACATCTTAATAATACTCATTTTACCAGAAAAATATTTCAGCTCTTATGATAGTATATTTTTCCTCCAGTCTTCAAGGAGGACCTAAGTTTCAAACAGATGGTGTGATAAAATCCCAGCTATCATCATGGCTGCAAAAAGAAAATGACTATGCACCTCCAAATAAGAGAGATATTCTGCAAAGCAATACATTGATGAGTATATGTCAAAACAGGAAATTGACAGAGGTAGAAGAGCCAAACAGGACAGAATTACTTCAGAATCAGATCCATGAAGAACCACAAAATATAAAATATAAATGATCCAGTTTGCTGACACTGTTCTGCTTATGTGTGTGTATCTTTTCAAAGAAAAATAATAGCTATCTAGTACTCTGAGGACTCTCAGTGATTCAGCAATGACAAAATCTTAGAGAAGAACAGGGAAAAAAACACTGTCCATAATACCAATCATTTTCCCTGAAATCACTACAAACTCCTCTTGTATAAAAAGCAAAATGAAAAAATATTTTTTTTTCTGATATCTTGACAGAACTGAGGAAGAAAAACAGCTCTGAAAATAAACAGTGCATCTGGAGGGTCACTGCCTCAGGCATGATTTCTCGATTTTGTTTCCACACAGTTCTAAATTAATATTAATTCTTCATGACTCATTACAGTTGTCTTTTTCTCTGAAATAATTGACTTTTTTCTTCAAACTGCATTTTTCTCTGCATTACATTGTACATGTTTATAAATGTGCCTTCACGACAGCCTTAGGCTTGGGTGACATATAAGGATCAAACTAGAGACCTCCTGTGTTAAAACCTTGAAGTGAAAATCCATGACTTTGCAGTTGAGGACTTTAAGAGCTCATTCTCTGTGGATCAGTGGAGAGGGGATCCTATAATACCCATTTTATACTGTTGTTTTTATAATTCAAAAGTATTTTCTATTAAGTTTCTAGGAGATGCATTTTCTTGAACAGTTTATGAATAACAATACAAATTTATAAGATCCTGTCAGTCTAAAAAATCTCCCATTAAGATACTACTCTCTCTTTCCCTGGCATCAATACTGAGGTCTCAAACTAAATCTAAATTGTTCATTTAAAAAAGTATTAGAATGTGGGTACCAGGACATCCTTCTGACTGTTCTGGGAAGATTTATGGGTCACAAGAATTTAGACAGAATGATAATTAGTATGTCACAGGGTGAAAAAGTAGAATTTGGGGATTTTAGAATGTGGGATCAGGGGACAAAGATGGAGGAAATGGGGTGTGTCCCTGAGCTTCTTCTTCGTCCTCTTGTTCTCCATCTTCTGTGGCACATTTTGTTTGGTCTATAACAAAAGTACNTATTAAAGTTTAAACAGAAACCTTCCAGCACTGTAACTTATTTAGTTTGTACCATGATATGAAACTCTCTATGCTCTTCTGGCCTCCCTTATCTTCTCAAATGCCCTCACAAAATAAGTATGATGCTTTGGAAATTGAGGGTCAAGCTAATGACAGTGAAGATGGGGGTTTACCTGGGGCATTGACCAGAATAAGTCAGTGAACCAGATGGATCTCAACTACAGGTGTTAAGGAAAAAAGGATAATTGTAGTAGGAAACTTCATTATGAGGGGAACTGAGGGTTCTGTATGCCAGCCGGACCTGTCCCACAGAGAAATCTTACTGATTATTACTCGCTGCTAGTTGTCTAGGTTGGCAACAAAGAGGTTCATGAGACAAGTCCTAGAGGAATCAAAAAGGACTTCAGGGCACTGGGGAGACTGGTTCTAGGGTCAGGAGCACAGATGATGTTTTCCTCAATTCCTTTGATAGTAGGAAAGAATGTCAAAAGGTCCTAGGAGACCCCACGTAATCAAAATCAGGCCTAAAGACTGATGGTGGTGGTGGAATTTTTTTTGACCGTGGGGTTTATTATGTGGTTCCAGGTGTTCTGAAGACAGATGGGGTTCACCTGTTCAAAAGGAGGATTCTAGCCCATAAGTGACCACAGAATACAACTGGACAACCAAGGAATTAAGCCCAACCAGAATAGGTTTAGGAAAGGCAGGTCCTGCCTGACCAACCTAACCTCCTTTTTTCACCAGGTGACATGCCATGTAAATGAGCAAACACTGGATACCTGGACTTCAGCAACTCCTTTGATACTTTCACTACATTCTCCTGGAGAAGCTGGCAGCCCCCTGCTTTGACTTGTACACTCTTTGCTGGGTTANAACAGAAAGAAAACAAATATATATATTTATATTTTAAAAACCTAACATTAGAACACTATTTTACTTTTGCTATTGCAGGAAGGACAGTGTACATTCCAAATAAAAGCTACTTTTCTAGAATGCGAGATCTAGTTTGTCTGCAGTAATTGCTTTAAACTTTTTTTTTGACCGTGGGGTTTATTATGTGGCTCCAGGTGTTCTGAAGACAGATGGGGTTCACCTGTTCAAAAGGAGGATTCTAGCCCATAAGTGACCACAGAATACAACTGGACAACCAAGGAATTAAGCCCAACCAGAATAGGTTTAGGAAAGGCAGGTCCTGCCTGACCAACCTAACCTCCTTTTTTCACCAGGTGACATGCCACGTAAATGAGGAAACACTGGATACCTGGACTTCAGCAACTCCTTTGATACTTTCACTACATTCTCCTGGAGAAGCTGGCAGCCCCCTGCTTTGACTTGTACACTCTTTGCTGGGTTAAAAACTGGCTGGATGGCTGAGCCCAGAAAGAAATAGAGAATGGTGTCACAGCCCGTCAGTGGACAGTTGCGAGTGTTGTTCCCCAGGGCTCAGTATGAGCCCTAGGCCTGTTTAATGTCTTTATTGATGATCTGGACGAGGGAGTTGAGTGCAGTCTCTGTAAGTTTGCGAATGACACTATGTTGTGTGTGACTACTGATCTGCTGGAGGGTAGGAAGGATCTGCAGAGGGATCTGGATAGGTTGGACCAAGGCCAACAGTACGAGGTTCAACAAAGCCAGGGTCCTACATATTGGTCACAACAACCTCATGCAGCACTACAAGCAGGGAGCAGAATGGCTAGAGGGTGGCCCAGCAGAAAAAGACCTGGGAGTTCTGGTTGACACTTGGCTGAATAGGAGCCAGCTGTGCCCAGGTGGCCAAGAAGGCCAGCTGCATCCTGGCCTGTGTCAGCAATAGCATGGACAGCAGGACCAGGGCAGGGACTGACCCTCTATACTCGGCACTGGTGAGGCCACACCTCAAGTGCTGTGCTCAGTTCTGGGCCCCTCACTACAAGACACTGAGGGGCTGGAGCGAGTCCAGAGAAGGAATACAAAGCTGGGAAAGGGTCTAGTGAGTCCTATAAGGAGCAGCTAAGAGAGCTTGGGTTGTTTAGCTTGGAGAAAAGGAGACTCAGAGGAGAATCAGTGGAGACCTTTTCACTCTCTACAATTACGTGAAAGTAGGCTGCAGCTAGTGGGGGCCAGCCTTTTCTGTCAGGAAACAATTGAGAGGAGAGGTCATAGCCACAAGCTGCTCCAAGGCAGGTTAAAGGAATTTCTTCATGGAAAGGGTGTTAAACATTAGAGTGGACTTTCCAAGGAAGTGATGGAGTCATCATTTTTAATAATGCTTATTTATTATTGAGTATTTTTATAATGAGTACATATTTATATTATCGAGTAATTAATACTGCTCTTATACACTTTTAATGTGGTGTTTAAGAAATGACTGGATGTGACACTTATGGTTTGGTTGCCAAGGTAGTGACTGGACTTGGGGATCTTAGAGATCTTTTGAGGCCAAAATTATTCTGTGATTCTCTGCTTGTATAATATGAAATTGCAGAGATTTTTGAATTTACTTTGGCACAAGGATGGAGATCTGATGACGCAAAGCTTGTTTTGTTGGAAGAATGTTTAAGGCCTGGCATAGCCCTCTAGATTTGTCAAGGTTGGAAAATTACCTATTAAGTATTCAAGTACGACCATTGAATCCATACCAACCTTACCCACAGACAGAGGTCTTTTCTGCACTAGGTCTGGATATTTCCTCAAAGTGATGATACACAGTACCTAATGCCATAACATCAAGAGTAGTTAAACAATGCAAATGATCACTAGTTCAATGCTGAACTTGCCCATTGCCTCTGTTTACTTTTTTGTTTTATTGGGATTTTTTGTCTTTTTTTTTCCTTATTCTTTTTCTTTTAAACAAGAAACCACAGTGCAACACAGCTGGGACAGCAATGTGTAGATACAGTTGTCTGATCCCAGGACCTGTATGGTGGCATGCACACCCCACTGGGTTTAGATTGCACGGCCTGCCCCTCAACCTGGCAATTTAACCTGGGCATACAGCAAAAGCTCAACTGTGTCAGTACTCTGAGCCCTGGTTTGGGGATATCTTTACAATGCTCAGAAGTATTATTTAGTCAGTCTTTCAAATTTTTTACTCTGGCAAAGGATCAGGTATGTACATTCTAGAGTATACTTGCCTAGATCAGTTTTCATGCCTATATTTTCTTCACTTTGGTTTCTCATTTGACAAAAAGTTATTTTAGAAGTCATTCCCATCTCTATTGGGGGAAGAAGAACAATACCTCATCCAGTTTTATTTCAGTTTTACATGGAAGTATGACCTGATCTGTAATCATCTCATAACATAGCTCACATGCTTTATATTATTCTTCTTTTGAAGTATATAAAAAGCAAGGGATGCATTTTCAAAATTACTTGTTATAACTGTCAATTGTTTATGTAACTAATTGATCATTTATGTCTCTTGTGTCTTGCTGCACCATTCTAACAGTATTTTCAAGAAAAAGCTCTCCACTGTGTTGATATGCCATACTTCAACACACTTGGATATTTATTATACAATAAAAATTCCTTTGAAACACAGAATTTCCAGTGCTGTTTCTGTGGCTGGAGGAAATCAAAGGGGAAAACTATACGAGATGAAGAATCAAAGGCAACTGCTTTATGTAAAGTATAAAGAAAAAAAGTAACTTACAACACTTTACAAACAACACTCTAAAGCATAAATATTGAAGGCTATTGTATGCTATCATCACAAAAAGGAGATCAAAGAGGTAGAAGGAAGGATACTTAGACAATATGCAAACACTGCAAACAAAAGGCAGTGTAATTAAACCAATATCTGTTAGCCATTGGTGCTTTCTAGCTGTCACATTTTGACAATGTTTACACATTTGCTTGCATAATCACATACATATACAGAATCCTTTCATCCGGTTTAACAAGTAGCAACAAATACCAACTAAGTACCACTTATAATTGCTCTGGGAATAATTACGGTAATCTACCAGACCACTTAAGAGAGAAGAATAGTCAGCACCTGTGGAGTAAAGAGGTAACAGCAGAAGGAGGTGACCAGGAGTTAACCTCTGCAGAGCAAAGAGAGAGGAGTGCCCTTAACAATTCCCATTACACTTACCACAGTGCAATGGGAAAAGTCAGATGAGTCTTTTAAGGCATGCTGAATAAAATATCCTCTTGTCTTCCTGCTACATCAGAGGTGTCATAAAGAATTTTATTGTTGTTTACAATCCTTGCTGCTCTCATATCGTTAGGTTGTAACAGAAGAAACACTACTACTTTTATCTATGTCTGTAAAGAAAGTTACCAATATATTTGACAGCAGTACCCTCAACACTTCAGGAAAGGTAGCAGAGAAAGGCAGTGGTGTTTGAAGCCAGACAAGTCAGAAAGACAAAAAAGATCTTTGGCCCTGCTAGGTCTTGCTGCTACCTCTCTTGTCAGAGAAAAGGCTGATGGGGCTGGTGTGTGTTCCTGAAGCTATTCCTTCTCTTTTACTATTACCCACTTTTTTCTCCTTGACTAGCTCTCAGGCTCGTCAGCACAGCAGCCCCCCTGCAGGCCTCTAACAGAACTAGAAATAAGCCTGCCTTTCTACAACCTTCTGTGCTCTTGACTATCCAGATCCACATCTTGTCCTTCTGCTGGAGAAGAGCCAGAGAAAACAGAAAAGCAAAGCCACCCAGTGAGAATTCTTATTCTAAGTAACTGATGCCTTTTTCAGACAAACGTTAAGGAGAGAGAGGGAAAGACAGCTGGGAAGGGCAGTGTATATGAGAAGGATTTTAATAAACATTCCTTCTTAACAAAACCTGAAATATTTTTCAAAAACCTCTGTTTTCTGCTTCTATTGTGATGTAATAATACAGTTGCCTATTCCTTAATTCATTATTTTATTTTTTTATGAGATAGACATTCAAAAAGAAAATTCTTCCTTCAAAGCTGGAATTGTTTGTTAGACTATACCATAAGTTAGTAATTTACCTAAACCTCAGAAGATAAGTAATACCTGGGAAAACAATAAAAGCTTCTGAGAGTTGGAATCTGAATTAATTTCTGTCCATTAGTGACTGTCACACAGGTTCGCTAGATTGAGAAAGGATGTGTTTAGCTTATGTAGCTAAACACAACTTTACAGCTGAACATTGCTTTGGTAGTTAAACACAGTTCTGTTAGCAAACCCACCCTTCCTGTTTACTTTTACTTTAAAAAATAAATCCATGACTTTTTTGTGTTTATTACTAATTTACAAGCAAACTTATTCTGCCTCATTTAATGTAAGATATCTCTAAGAATGAGAAAATAAAAAAAATTAGTCTATTGACTTTTGTTCAGTTCACTGTAATTGAGCACTAAATTGTTTTGCCAGTGGAGGAATATGTAAAAAGTAAAACAACTGTAACAGCTAGAACTGTTTCCAATATAGTGTGTGTGTCAGACAGCAGCCCATTAAAAAAAAATAAAGATTCGTCTGGTGTTCATGATACAAGACATATAATTTCTCATAAAAAATCTAACATTAATTTATTGAGTATTTACAAACCAAGTTCATGAATCAAATAGACCCTGGTACATATGTAACTGAAGTCAAAATTTAAGGTTTTTCTTAAATGCAGAGGCAAGAATTTTTTAATTGGTTCTTAATATAGGGCTTCTAGGCTTCCATTTAGGCATGTAATTGGGGCACATAATTGACATTCTAAAGACCCAAACATTGGCTACAACCCAAATTAATGAGAAATTCTAGCTTGCTAATATTCTCAAAAATGCATGTACATGTATTTTGTTGTTTACTTTCAAAGTGAGGCTTAAGTTAGGCACATATATTTGACTGAAGGGCTTAATCTACCTTGCCAGAATAATTAATAGCTTTGTATAAATGTGTACTCTAATATGTATGTGAGAGAAAAAACACCACCATAAAGATGAAGAAAAGTAAATCTGATTATAAGAATAAGAATTACTTAGAAGTAACATTATTAGAATGCAACACAGAATTCCAAATGTTAAAATGAAAGAGTGAATGGAAATTGCATGCATTACACCGTTTATTTTCAGTAAATACCAACAAAATATGTGCAGAATGCAATATCCTCTTCTGCATGGGATACATTTCCCGTCTGAAAAAATCAGCGTAGATAGAATCATAGGATCCCAGAATGGTTTGAGTTGGAAGGGACTTTAAAGTCCATCTGGATCCCACTGCAGGCAGAGATACCATCAATCAGATCAGGGTGCGCAGAGCCCTGCTCAGCCTGGCCATGAACACTTCCAGGGATGGGCCATCCACAACTTCTTTGGGCAACTTGTTCCAGTGCCTCACCACCTTCATGGTAAAGAATTTCCTCCTAACACCTAGCATTTTAACTTGTTCTATCACTATCTGTCCAAGTGAAAAGTAACTCTCCATCTTTTTTACAAGTTCCCTTTATGTACTGGAAGGCTGCAATTATGCTCCCCAGGCCAAGCAACCCCAGCTCTCTCAGCTTGTCCCCAGAGAGGAGTTGCTTCAGTCCTCAGACCAGTTTCTGGCACTTCTCTGGATTTCTCCAACAGATCCACATCTTTCCTTTGCTGAAGACCCCACTGCAGGAAGCAGCACTTGCAGATGGGGTGTCATAAGAACAGAGTAGAGGGACAGAATCACCTTTCTTGACCTGCTGGCCATGCCTTTAAATACATCCTATTGTTATACATATTATGGAATAATTCGTGCTTATGTAAAATAAACGTGAAATAAAAGTTGTACCTGTGAGAGAAATTCTTGAGGTTTAAAAACATCACCAGCCTGAAACAGGGAAATGGATTGTGAAACAGAGGCCAGCTGAATGAAAGACCTAATTAACAAACGAAAAGATGTGGCTCCTATGGAGATGGGTCCTCCAGGGGCAGTCCAGGAAACACCCAAGTGGTGAATACTTGATCAGTATTGACAATCAAAATAGCCAGAGTCCTCAGGAACCTGCATTCCAATACCAGGTTCCTGTAACAGCATTCTTTGCTTCCCAGAAACGTTTGTCCAGCCCAAGCAGAGAAAAGGAGACTATATGAATATGTGAAATCATGAAAGAATAGGAGAAACTCTGCCCCAGGAGAAAAAAAAAATGTATAAAATCTACTCCGGCAGAGATGACATTTGTGAACAGAGGAGATTCCAGGCAACAGAACTCAGATCATAGTTCACTCAGCATCGACCCCGGGCTCAATGCTGTTCCTTTGACTGTGGCTATCGATGACCAAATTTTAGTTTCAAAATAAATACCTATTTTCATTTGTATTAATTCGGCTTTATTGTTTTAATACCGATAACACTATAGCTTTTTAAGAAGAATTTGGGGGAAGTAATTTTCTGTGATAATTTCTCAGTGAACTAAATACATTGGTCACTATGTATTTCCAGGGGAAACCATCACAGCTTAGATAAGCAGTACTGAGCTTGTCAGGAATTTAAGTCTGATATCTCACAAAACTTTCAAGGTTAGAAATAGGTGTATCTTTCACAAATATGAAAAAGTGTGGTGGGTTAGACTGCAGTAACTTTTATGGTCATTTTATTACCATACTTTCATATTTCATTTTGGGAGATGTAGGGGAAAGAAGTGTTTAAACCAGGAAATATTAGTTTAGGGACGAGAACTGAAACTGCTTGGGCAGAATTTAGCATAGCTGTCACACCTGAATCAAAAGATTTCCTTTAAAGTCAATAGAGAGGATCTCTCAAGGTACACACCAGCACATTGGTTTTAAATACATTCTTCAGGATATGAATCTTAGCAGGTATAGCAAAAATAGAAAAATGGTAGAAATGGTAGCAAATCTACAGAGATAAAGAGAGACTTGATTACAACTACATAAACAACTCAGGAAAAAATTATGAACTTTAAATGTTCTTGCTGATTCCCCTTTTAATTTCCACAGGTCTCACTGCTGCAACAGAAATCCAGGAAGTTTCAGCCCTGTCTTTGTCCATGCAGTTTAAAACACAGACCATTAAAATAATTATTTAAGGAATCCTGGTCTACATGCACTTTTCATTTAATGAGAGAAGATTGTGACATACATACCAAAAGCTTAAGCTTACTATAATGTGAAATTATTGTCAAGAATTTGACCGTAATTTTTACAATTCCTGTTGTCTCTTGATTTGTTCTATTAAAAGAAACCCAAACACAAGATTCAAGTTTCTTGGTGTTTCTTCTATGCAGAGTTACCTTAGTTTGGAGGAAGGGCAGGTATTTTTGGAGAATCATACTTCTTCCTGTCACTACAGCTAATGAGGCACAGTAAACCATTGACTGTTGCTTGATCATGCATACAGAACAAGCAACTGTTAGGAAGCACATTCTTCTTCTGAGATGAAGCCATCTGCAGCCAATCCCAGCAGGTTCTGCTATAGGGCTGAAAGTGCACAATAGGAATACAGATTGTTTCTATTTTCCACATCCTTTTAGCAGAGCTTAAGCCAGTACAATTGGGAAAAACAAGACAAACACAGACAGATGTCTAATTTTCCTAGGTAGTCTCTCCATGTATTGTGCATACATTCTTTTGAACATCTAAGACATTGTTTAAAAACCCCAACAACACAGAAATTAAACTGGAAGATTTTATCAAATCCTATACATAAGGAAAAAGCAATCATGAGAGGTAAGATCCACATCTGCCAACACTTGATTTTAATTATTTGTTTGATTGGTATTTCTAGACAAACAGATTCAGTCACTACCGGATGTAGCATGTCTGTGTTAATAACCTGTGATAATTGACTCTTCCTTTTGCCAATTATCACACATCCAAACTGAGTGTCTTTCCTTCTCTCTCTGCCTTCAAATTCACTAGAAGGTTAGAGAATTATAAACTGAAATATTGGGAAGGATACGGAATGTCATTAAAATGTGATTGCAATCAAGATTAGGTGTCAGTGTTTATCTGCTGTAAGAAAGCAGAAACAAACAACCTGGGAACTTGTCTTTAAACTGTTGGCTGTTCCTCTAGAATATCTCTCCTTTTAAGATGCTAGAAGCATCTCAACATTTGTAAAAACAAATTAAAACCAAACCATGCAACTTGGTCAAATGCAGGAATTGTGTGATTGAATAGCATATAGACATTTTCTCAAAAATTGAGATGAGAGGAAAAACAGAGCAATTTATTTATGCATTCTGTGAATGTTTAACATTCAGTTTGCTAAGGATAGCATTTTGGCTATTATTTTCTGATATTGGTAATTATCATGTAATACTGATTTATAAATCTGGCTTTAATTATACCATTCCAGCTAAAGAAATTGAATTTGCACAGGCTAACTAGCACAAAGCCTCAATTATCAGCTGATTATAATCATTAGGCACTGTGACAAGTGAGTTGTCATAAGCCCAGTTGTTGTGAGAAAAATAAATGCAGCAAAAAATATCAAACATAAATTATTTCAGTCAGAGCAGAAAAAAATTCTTTATTTTGGAAGTTCAATAAACTAAATGCAATTGCTTTAATGCAAACAGAATTCATGAGATAAGACGTTTGTACAGTAGAAGATGCACTTTTCAACATTCCTGGCTATTTCTTTTCCCCAATTTAGATGGAAAAATGCCAGTTTTATTTAGTAAATTAATAGTAAAATGTTTCATTTTCATCACAACACAGGTACACTTTCTATCAATTTAACTGCTATGCAAATATTGCCGCCTGAACAGACACGTCTTATTTTAGAAAGAGACTGTTATTATAGAGGTGTGTTGCAACAGAAATACTTTTGACTCCCAGCTCTGCTCAGTTTTTGGACTAGAGTTTAATCACCTAATTTAAGACACTTAACTGAAATACCCCAGTTAGCAAAATATTCTCTTAAGGATTCTTGTAATGGTAAGTGAAAGGTGATCTCAGACCTTTGCAAGGTAAATCAGGACTTTATTTGGCCAAATTCCCATTAGAGGTGCAAGTTTTTGTCTTCATCAGTTAAGGAGATTTTTTAAGATGGCTCAAGTAATTGTCTAACTCAAGCATTTCTGTGTCCATATGGCCAAGACACTCAGGTCTTCTTCTGCAGACAAAATCCAGGAGAAATGTTCTATACTCCATCAGAGAGGCTGAACAATCCTGTAAAGTTTGGGAAGGGGGGTAGTCAAGAGTTGGGGTCCTAGTACTAAAAGTGTAGTGAGACTGTATGAGGTACCCACTGGCAAGTAAGGCTCCAGACTTAAACTAAAACAAACAATACAGAGAACAAGATCAAGAACTGATGGGGAAGTTCCACTTCATCCCTGCATCTATTTCCCTGATTATCATGTGGAATTATTAATAAAATCTGTTGACCATTGCAAAACCTGTGAACATCTCCGACCTATGTAGTTGTCTAAGAAAGAAGTAAAATGAAATGGATTGGGACACAGACCCTCCATACCATAATTTTAAGAACTTCTTTCAGGCTGAAATCCAGAGTTATAAACTTTTTGTTTGATTAAGACCTTCAGTTTATTTTTTCAGCATTCCGTTTGCAGCTGAGGAAGAGAGGTCCTATTCATGTTCACTCAGATGTTCAAAGGGAACCTGAGTCTTCCTCTTCCTGATGAAATGTCAGCTGTCACAACTATATTCTGTAATACCTGAGTGAATGTGCTAGGCAAAATTTAGACAACTCATATTTTAGTAGGAATCAGGAATACTGTTGCGACTTGTGTTTGTTTTAGTTTAATTCAATTATTGCTATGTAATGTTAAATGGTTTGTTCCCTTGTTTCCCCTGTTCCCAAGTTGGTGTATCCCCAAAGTTGAGTACTCCCCCTGTTTCCCTTTATGGTTTATTCCCCGCCGATGTTCCAGTTCCTTCCTTGTCAATCCCGGTTACCCAACCCCTTACTCCACCTATGTTCCAGTCCCTTCCCTGTCAGTCCCAGTTACCCAGCCCCTTGCTCTGTCCCTGTTCCAGCTCATTCTGTGCCAATTCTCCCCAGAACCAATCCCATGACCCCTTCCCTCCACCCACTTATCCTGATTTGTCCCGAGACCTGTGACCCAACCTTTCAACTCCGCCTCAGTTTAACTCCTTTGGTTAATATATTGTACCCTCCCCTTACTTTGTATCAGTATAAAATCCTGTGCACAGAGCTGCACAGGGCTCTCTCCTTATCTGTCCCCTTTGACCCTAATAAACATCTCAGTTGGAACTTCAGCTTTAGAGGGCCTCCCTCTTCTTCTTTACCTGAACCCGAGATGCAGCGAGCTGACTGCACTTAGGAACCTTTGCTCCTAAAGGTTCAGCTGAGTGCACAAACCCCACACCTCAGCTGTTCCCCACACCTGGAGCAGAGCCAGTGTGCTGAAAGCTAGCCAGGTTTCCGGTCATCCACATCAGAATATTATCCCATTTTTTCTTGAGATTTTCTTGCATGACCCTTTTTTACATTAAACTGAATATACTTCCAAGAGGAAAGTTGTACTAGTTTGAAAGCAAACCAGTGGGACATCCTAAGTCAGAAATATGATTTAATAGGAAAATTAAATTAAATACAATAACTCAGAAACACTAACTGAAAATACAACCTGACACCCTGTTGGCCAGAATGTTGGTTGCAGTCTTATTAAATGGCGGATGCAGTCCTCTTTGAAGTGATAGATGTGGTTCTGTTGAAGCAGTGATTCTGTGGAAGGGTATAGTTTTCCTTCAAAGATCTAGTGGTGGTCATGGAGCTCTGGTCTTCTGGGAATTCAGTGGATAAGGCTGACTGTGGTGTTCCAAATCTCACATTATATCCAGGTTGAAATGCTTGGTTCCTCCCAGTGGGTGGAGCATCTCACAATGCGATGATGTTATTAAATCAGTCATGCAGTGAGACTCAATGGCCCATTAACAGAAGATACCTCCTGGAGTTATCAGGGATGAGTCATGAAGGAGATAAGGAACATTGCCCCACCTGGATTTAACAGCTTATGAAGATGGTGTTAGAATAGATATTTTTGGGTATGTCTTACATTGTGTGGTAGTTTGAAAAGGAAGCGAGATTTGTTGGGATTCAGTGGTCAAACCAATGGGTGCTCAGGTTTGAATATTGGCACCTGGTGTGGCCACTGAGGACAGGGATCCGTCTCTGAGAACACAGGGGGTTAAAAGCAGAGGGCTCCCAGGAGAACGCTCTCTTGGTTCCGGTCTGTGCAGGAGCCCAGACCTCCCCTGCCCAGCTGCGGGCTGGCCGGGGCAGGGGAGGCCATGCGGCCTGGCCAGGTAGGCCTTGGGCAGAGAGGGGGAGAGGAGTTCCTGCAGGATGGAAGGGTGGAGGAAGAGCAGGAACCTTGAGAGACATCAGGCAGCCCCTTTCACCCCCCAGAGAGAGAGAGAGAGAGAGAGAAAGACTGTGCCTGTGCCACCTTGACATTTGATATCGGCAGCCGGGCAGCACGGCCGAATGAGTAAGGAGGGGGTTGCGCGAGAAGGTGCCTGGCAAGTGAAGTCGTGGGAGTTCTGGGCAGGCACAGCCCAAGGTTTTAACCCTTTTCATAGATGATGGAAACTTTACAAACGCTGTTCCTCCTGAATCTGAAGGAGAAGAAGGATAGAAGTGAAATAGAACTGGGCAAATGTGATGAAGGTTCGTGCAAGTGAAAGATTATCAGAAGATGCTGAGAAGAATCCTAGGTGGGAGGAGATGATGGAGTGGTCTTTGGCTGGACTTTTCTTGTATGGCCATAGACGGACCTACTTTCGTTTTGTGACACAGAGACTGTATCTAGGGAGAGGCATTGGCTTAGAGCCAAGAGTGGACAGTGAAAGAGTGATGTGAGCAGAGATGGAGAGGAAGATCACTGTTCTCAAGGCCCCTCGGCCCCAGGGGGTAAAACTGGGGGGGACTAGTGTCCCAAAATTTGAGAAACTGTCATTTATTGGAACTGACCAAAGCATCTTTAAAGAAGAAACCCTAGAAACAGTTCTGGTCAATGCACAGTAGTGAGAGCACTGGACATGGAAGGAAAAAGTCACAATATGGTGCAAGAGGGACTCCTATCTCTCCTTGATGTACTGAGTACTGATTATCAGAAGGGTGGTAATAGACTGAAGATTGATTATCTGAGAGATGGTAACTTGATTGAAAATTTGAGTCTTGTCTCACTGAACTGTGTTGTGAATTTAGGTGGGGGGAGGAAGAGTGTTTCCAAGGTTTTCATCCCCTTGTGTGTGTGTTTTCTTTATATATTGTAAGTAAATAATTTTTGTTTTCCTTTTGTTCCAAAGTTAGAACCTGCTTTGCTCTGTTTTTGTTCTCATCTCACAACAGACACGAGAGACAATATATTTTCATGGGGGCACTGGCCTTGTGCCAACGTCAAACCATGACATATTGTAACCTAAGAAAAGGTTTTGGTATTCATTAGTGCAAAACTCATGTTATTCTTCTGTCTAGGGCATTTTTGGAGCTGTAGATTTTTCATTTGGGCCTCCCACAGTTGATATGATTACTGTGAACTTCTTAATGCATAAATTGATGTGGTCTAACTATATTTACTATGTTAGCCAAGTTTACTGCTCAAAGTAGCTCAGCTTTGTCAGGATTTATGTATCCATTCCTTTGAGCAGAAATAAATAATATGCTTACTAATATGCAGGTATTTTAAGTAGCCAACTCATACTACTGTTTATACTAGTAGTGATTAGGATATCCAGGCACCCTAGTAGAGATCATGTCTGAGAAACATCTCTTAAAGGTATGGTTTAAGTTTCAACAAACACTCTTTTGGAGGTAAGCTTGTCTCTGTGCTTTAGTCAGGTCTTTACTACAAGTCTGATTAGTCACAGTGCTAACTTGCTGATAACAAGGTCTATAAAGTGAACTCGCATCTACCTGTTACAACTTACATAACTAGTATTTTCAATAGAAAATTACATGAAATATCAGTATATTTGTCCTTACAATCATTTGATAAAGTACTAGACAGTATTATTTCTTTTATACATAAAAAATGAAGTCAGTAACAATGGTTCTCATTTGAGAAGTGAGAATATGCAGCAGTGTTCCCAAAAGGCCTTGATTTGTCCGGGTCAGATTCAGACTGAGGCCATCCAGCTCCAGGCCCTTGCACCCTAGAAGTATATCTTGCCTCCAGAAAACAGGGATTTTGCAAGCAACAGAACATTCTACATGGATCTGGGACATGGCTGGGATCAGAAGCACTGCTAATCTAATAACTGCCACTGAGAGGAACATTTAACAACTTTTTGTGATAGAAATAAGGAATTACAAGAGTTTGTCTTAAATCCTAGCTAATTCCATTGAACAAGTTTTTTCTATCACTTTTTAGGAGATGTAATTGTTGCAAGAAATTAATTTTTTCTCATAAAGAATGTATGTTGCCAAATGAATTATGAACAAGATAGCTGTCAGAAAGTCTTATAACACTCTAAATGAAATAATGAAAAAAGAAAGTCATACTTAATTCTAATTTTGGTGAAATTAAATGTTTCTTTTATACTTATAATGAAAGGATTTTGAGATAAAGTTGTGGTTCATGATGAACCACTGTCCATTCAATTTAAAACATTTTCTAGATCAAGCAGAACAAGAAAGTTTCTAATTTTGAAATGACCTTACATGTACTTTTATTTTCTGTGTTTCATATGAAGAATTTTTTAGTCTTAAATAGTGTCTATGTATTTGTTAAAATTGTGGATATATACAATATACCAAATATGACAATAGATTTTACTTTACAAAACTTTCTGCCTAATGAGAATAAATGGAGCCCTGGAAAGCAGAGGAAACTCAGACATTAAAAGTTCTGCAGACACACAAATAGTGTAAGTTATGAAAGACTATTTTCTATTAAGATCCAGTAAAAATTCAATAGGAGCACAGTAAAAAAATCACTGAATTATAACCACTTTCTCTCTTACTGATCAGTGGTATGCTCTGTGCTTCACAATCCTGATGACATTAGAAAAGATATTTTGTTAAAGGAAATCTAACAAATCAAAAAGAAAAACTAAAATTGGTTGCAGTAATACTTTTTATAAGTGTAACTCTCATCTACTGTGTCTTTTGGTTGTTTATTTTTTTAGTCTCACCCAGCACCAAAGCATATCCTGTCTGCTCCATATTTAATTTACTAAAAATAACAACATTAAACTTCTTTTGACACTCTTCACAAAGTACTGTACCTATCTTTTAATCTAAATTTTCTCAATTTATCCATCTCAGATTGAATTGATTTAAAACTTTCTCCTTCAGACTTAGGAGACCCTTTTCAGAGCTGGTTCTGTGTTTACTGGGTTACTGATTCTGATGAATGCATCTTCCTTAATGAAGGAAATGAGCTGAAATCCAAGTTGTTCATATTACAGATAAGCAGATTTAGTAACCCTTCTTTATTTCTAGTTACTCAAATATTTTTGGTAGCTTAGCCCAACACCATCCAATTTATAAGACAGTCATTTCATAAACTGACATAGACTGTATTTGATTTAGTGCTTATCTTTCATTTTGAATAGCAGTGAGCAAATCTATGTCACTGATGAAAAAGAAAGCCTTCAGGTCAAATTCATTTCTGCTGCATACAGTAGCTACACCCAGAATTGAAATTGTACCCTGTCACTTCAGACAGACTAGATGGAGATTTCAGTATTTGTGGGATTGACAGGAAGAAATACACCTTTGCTGCTATGAACAATTGAGATTGTATAACTTTTCAGTTGTAACATCTCTAATCGCATGTACTTTCTCATGGAATGTACAGTGGAAAAGAAAGAATTTTCAGATCTCAGAAAGAAATCTGAGACATGAACTCTCATTTGATACAAGATGCGTATTTTAGATTAAGCACAAGAGAAAATTTAGATCTTCCTCTGATTCAAATAACTTAAGGTTTCACTTTTGTTTCTTTTTATTTGTATTGATAAAGCAAAATGTTGTACTGGCTAAAATCCAAGTCTTGAGGGCTTTTTTAATCTAGTGAAATTAATTGTTTAAAATAAATGAATATTTCTTTTATTCTTCTTTGATTCCATTAGTAATGTGGAAGCGCTCTTGGGGGATCAGCTGTACACAAAGGGAAATTTCTGTAATGATCAGTGAAGGGAGACCAATAATATATTTCGAGATATGGAAAAATTTTACTAAAACTCACAATTCAGTAACAAGTTGCAGTGATTAAGGTTACATGTTTCCCACTCCTATTACTTCCTTCTTTTACCTTAAGTACCTTTTGGTTGGGTTTTATTTTTTGCTCTAATCCAGAAATATTGCTTTTTATGCTGTATACTGTGCAAAATTTCTCTCAGTCAAATTGTGCTTTAAAATTCAGCATTTAGTTCCTCGCTTGTACATAAAACTAATAAATTCATAATATTACAGCCTCAGTTCCCTATTTCCTATACTGTACCTTTTCCACTGGTACAAGTTCAAAACATAATCAAGCCAAATGGGCATGCTGAACAAAGTGGGGAGGTACACAGCATTTCAAAGCTCATTGTATATTGGTGTTTCTTACCACATCCTAGGTCACATAGATTGGAAAATTAAGGAGCTAATGTATCTAAATTTGACAAATAAATTCTGCAAGGAAAATCTTGACTTAGTAGAATACCAGAAAGTCTTCAAACCCAGGTAACTTCATTTGCAAGGTATTTTGAGTACCTTGTGTTGTAACCAGTGACTACATAAAAGGCAACATGCAACAAATAAGGACAAAATAAGGACATTGGCATAATTTGACTAAATTAGTTTCTAAGATGAGGAAGGAAATCTATAGAGGACTCTGTAGTGAAACTCAATCCACAGACAGTGATTTTATGATTAAGGGATACTTTCGTTTAGGATAAGGAAAGGCAACAGAAAATAGAGGTTAAATTAGCAATACAATATGCTTACTTAATAACTCCTTTAACAAGTTATTTATATTGGCAAATATATATTCCCATGGCAACTTCATGTAAAAGTGGAATTAAGATTTGTCTTCTTCAAATAGAAAGCTAAGGAATATCAGATATGTTTGTGTTTTGCAGAGGCAATTTAGTTTTTATTCATCTGTTGCCACCCTCTTTATACCTTGGCAGTGAAAGGTAATGGTTCAAATGTGGTGCATTAGCAAAGAGCAGAATGTGAACATGTTGGTTAAATGCAGAACACTTCGGCCTCAAGGGCCTTGAGAGAAAGCTGTATGAGGAGCATCTGAGGTCACTAGGTTTATTCAGCCTTTATTCAGAGGAAACTGAGGGGGAGACCTCATCACAACGACAACTTCCTCACAGAGAAGAGGAGAGGTAGACTCTGATCTTCTGTGTGTAACCAGTGACAGGACTCAAGGGAATGGCCTGAAGTTGAGTCAGGGGAGGTTTAAGTTGGATATCAGGAGAAGGTTCTCCACACAGAGGGTGGTTGGGTACCGGCATGGACTCCCCAGGGAAGTAATCATAGCACCAAGCCTGACAGAGTTCATGGAGCAGTTGGACAATGCTCTTGGGCATATGACTCTTGGGGATGTCCTGTGAATGGCCAGCTGGGAGTTAGACTCAATTATTTTTGTGACTCCCTTCTATTCAGCATATTCTACTCTATGTCATGGCATAGATAATTATCAAAACATATGTGAAAGTGGTGTGTGGTTCTTTACACTGTAAAAGGGAAAATACATTCATGTAATTCTAATTTCCTGGTATTGCTATTAGAAGACTTTTGAAACTTTCAGGGTTTTTCTGATTGGTTGACTTGTTACTGTAGTCTAGGTTTTGTGTGTGTCTGTGTATGTGAGTGTATGTGCATACAGCGTTTTTTCTGATGCACAAATTTATGTCTCTCTTTCATGGATTAAAACCAAGTGCTACACACTAATTCAAATAAAATTTTCTTGATGTTTAGGACTTGTATATTTCTAAGTAGAAGGTATCTTACCAGCATAATTTTAGAAATACACATTAAGGAAAATTCCCCATTACTCATAAGCGTGGTATCCAATTCTGAAATTGTCTGCACTCACCCAGACTAGTGAAACATGACAGTAATCCATGGCTTGCAGAGATACATATTTCCTACCAGATATCAGCTATATTTTAGAGAAAATTATTTGTGTTATTATCCTTGTGACAATGAAACTAGTTTTTGTAAATATACAAAATGTAGAGCCATAAAAAGATGTAAATCATATTTACTGAAACTTTGTACTTTATACAATTGCTATCTCAAGATGTGGGAAAAAAATGAAAAACTCTCAAACTCTGTCTCCTTTTCACCTTACTAATATTTTATATTTCTTTCTGTGCGCTTATGTGTTTATGGATGTAGGGCTTTAAATTTCATGTCTGGTACAAGACTGCCATCTACAGTCTATACAAGAAAAATTTGTTTTGAAAGACTAGAAACAGACTCATTTGAAATACAGGTTTTTAAGAAAATTCTGAGTTTTCTTTCCCAGGGTGTTTTGCTAATCTGTTCTGAAGACTCTAAATAACATTTTGTCCTTGATATTTAGGTTGGAACTAGAGTGTTTAGGGTTCTACTACACACAAATCCAACTCAGCAAGGCTTAAATTCACCTTTTTTGCAGCTTCATTTTATGCCTTCCTTCATACAAAAGTGCTTCCTCAAAAAAGTCTTGAAATCCCTTATCTGTGCAATAGAAAAAATTTGGATATGAGTTACTGATTACCACAATATATTAAAAATTAAATAAAACCTTTAAATTTTTAGAGGTAATCAATTAATGTGATGTTTCTTATAGATTTATACATTTAATCAAAAAGTTCAGGTCTTCAGATGTACATATCATTTGGCTTATAAAATAAGCATTTTTATACAATATCTGTATTTGACAATTATTATAACATAATGAATATTCTTGTGGTTTGTCCATCACAAATCCAAACAGTGATTGAAGCTTTCTTTGTTAAAAATCACCATCCCAAAACTTCTTCATCTTGTGTTTATTTCATTATATACGCCATGAATCTTATTCATTCATTTCAAAAAACAAAAAAAAACCAAAAAAAAAACAAAAAACAAAAGAAAAAAGAAAAAACCAAACAATCCAGCTGTCAGTGTCTGAAATACTATAATTTGTGACTTAAACATCTTCATGAAGGACTTTTGCCTGTTGTAGCAAGACTATATTGTTGAAGTTGAAGACCACCACATCCTTAATGGGCCCCTGACTAAAGCCCCACACTGCTCATTGAAGGAGACAAGATAAAGTGACAGAGGTCTGGGGGAATAAGAATGCATTCACAGAGGGATCTAGTTTAACACCTTCAAGGTGGAAACCACAGCTCCAGGAATATCAACTGCCAGGCTCAAACAGACGTTCATGCCAAGGAATCTGGGAAGGAAGACAGGTTTAGGGTGTGTGGTAAAAAAGCCTCTGGTCCTGGGCAGTGAATGCCCATCCTGTGCTGTGCAAAGGAGCCCAAGCTGCAGAGTCCCTTCACCTGGGGAAAAGTGTATCCACAGCAGAGGGGGTGTCATGGCCCATCAAAGGCCCCCACCCACAGAGGTCCCAAGACCCTGCACCAGACCACTGCAGATGATGCAGCAGACCCTCAGTGTTGCAAGGGGCAGTGTCAAACTGTCCCCCTGCAAGGGAGGCACCTGGGTGTTCCCACCTGGCCCAGTTGTATATCAATCCACTGAATTCTATATTTTTTCAGTGTGGTGGCTGCAGTGGGGGAGCCTCACCACCAAGACCCGATGGAGGGAGCAATGGGACATCATTGGGAGCCTTGGATGGACGATGTACTTCCACCTTATTCCTGTGACTGTCCCCATCCCACCCACCACCATGCTCACTTCTTTTTCCATTTCTTTCTATCTTTCTTTTCTCTTTGTTTCTCATTGCCTCCTCTAACATTAAATAAATACGTCAAGTATTTTTGGCATCCACATCTGACCTCATTTAGTTTTAATCAAGTTTTGGGGTATAATTCGAAGCTTTCTCAGTTCAAACTGTTTTATTCACAAAGACTTGATTTTCTTTGCTATTCTGTGTTTAAACTGATTCATAAAACCCACCAAAACCGGGGAATGCATAACTTCAATAAACTCGACCATTTCATTAGACCATAGATTATATTTGCTTGCAAAACTCCTGCTGGAAGTAATGAAAGGTTTGCATAAAAAATGGTGGCAAGTCTGTGCAGAATGATCATCTACAAACTCTTAATAGGAAGCATTATTTTTTCCTAATATTTACTACATTTAAGCTAAGTAATAATAACAACAATCAACAATAGATTCTTTTGTGTTCTTATTTTTAATTATTAGAAAGAAAAGAAAAATTTTGTGAGATATATTAATTTTTATGGCTGCTGTACTATATATGTTATGGAATGTACATGGTGTATTGGGAGAGCTGAGTATGTTCGCTCTGAAGAAAGAAAGCAAAGACAGACTTTAATTGTTTTTTTTCCATTATCTGTGGTGAATTTTTAAAGAAAATGCAGATAGACTCTTGATTGTGTTACACAACAAAAGAAGAGATATTGGCACAACTTACAGGAAAGGATGTTTAAGGCAGAAGAAAATGAGGGGAAGAAATCAGTGAGGGTTATGAAGCACTGGAAGAGGTGCATCAAAGGTGTTGCAGAGCTACTAAAATGTGACTGGACCTTTTGAAATCTGATCTAACCCCAAAGTGGATCTTGATTTGAAACAATGGCAGTTTTCCACAAGAACTATAAATTTAGTAGCTTAAATTTTTCATAAACCTGAGGATTTTGTGAAGATTTTCCCATCAAATTTTCCCACTAAATTTATGTTGATTTTTCTGAGGTTTGGATCAGGCAGGTACACAGCAGATGCTAATGTAATTTGAACCTTACACCTGTGACTATCAAGAATAAAGGAAAAGCGCAAACTCAGTGCTAAACAGAAATCCATTTCTGCCTTGTGGAGTTAATTAGCAATTGATTTAAACTAGCTGTAAACACATATTTGCTGCTAATGATTTTGAACAGTGTTCTTTAGGGATCAGGTGTGAAGATATGAGTTTAAAAAAATAACTCACAACGAAGAAAAATGCTAACATTGTTATTTTAAATTCTTCTTAACTCATACTTTGACTCTTTTAATGATATATTAGACACATAAGAAAACAAGTAAACAAAAGTAGGACCTAAAGTCATCTAAGTTCACTAAGTGGTTTGTGACATCAGTTTATAGTGCAATTTAGTAGTAAACAGTGTGGGTAAACTGACAAGTTTAATTGATTATACCAAGTAAAAATACAAGAAATGTATTTGCTGTTAAGCTGTTAAGACATGTTGGTATATGAACGTGCACGTCTAAATGGAATTGCAACAAGCAAATATAACAAGATTAGAGCTTCCCAAATATAGGTTTATTATATGCAAGGTACAATGCGAGTTAAAGACAACCGAGAGTGAGAAGATAAAAAAAAATTCAATACAGTTTTCACCCTCAGAAAAGACAAAAGCCATTATGTTAAAGGTAACAAAAATATTTGAAGACTTTTGTGTTTTGTTTAAATGCTGCTCTACAGAAAAGGAGATTACTCTGTGAATCTCTTTTACCAGACAATAAGTTTATTTAAAAAAAAAAAATCAATACTTTTGCAAGGCTTGACCAAAATGTGTTATGAGTAGGAAGGTGGGAGGCACAGGGGAATACAACTGTGATCTCATTATTACTCCACAGGCCAGAAAGAGAGTCTTGCAGAATGTCCAGTCTCTAGATTTCTACCCACCTTTTTTACCAAAGGTGTGGAAAAACATGAAGTTTGCTCAAATCACACCTCAATTTAATAACAAAATCAGAAAATGACTAGACTGAAACTGCTTTTTGTTTAGAATAGTTATTGCACATAATGCAATTTTTGTAAAAGAAACCAAACAGTAATGATTCTTTATTTTTATTTCAAATGCATGAATTTTGGTTACAGAAATATTTTCACCAAAAATAAATAATGAATACACTCTTTCTATGTTACTACTAAATTTGAAGTTCAGACTATGTGTAAACTAATGCTAACCAACATGAATTAAGTAGGCAGTATGTGCTGGATTTACATTGTTCAGATACAATCTGCTAAAATTATGTGGATGCTATATAATCTGAGAGAACCTGTAGAGCTTTCCAGCTATAACATTCTTATGGTATTAGCTTGAATTATATTAAGCAGTACTGAGTATGTTTTAATTGCTTCAGTTTATTCAAGTACATAAATGTAGAATTAAGGACTTGGAGGAACCTCTTAAGAATAGATGCTGCAGACAGGGCCTCATGCCATTTTGGTTTCAGCTTCCCTATATTGTCACTGCTAATGTAAATGCAGCAATCACAAAATCTCATGTAATAGTTGTTGGAAAGAATCTCTGGGAATCATCTAATCCAACTGTCCTACACAGAGAAGAGTCAGAAAGATGTCACTCAGGAAAATGACAACATCCAGTCATGTTTAAGGTATCTCCAAGAACTGGGACTTCTGCTTGACTACTTTCAGAGTTAATAAAAAAAAA
>VXBS01003901.1:21886-58833 GCA_013400255.1 Sitta europaea | reverse complement strand
AAAAAAAAAAAAAAAAAGTTTTCTTTCAATTAAGTCGATTTTCCTGTATTACAAATTGGGCTCATTGTCACTTGTACTCTCAGTGGGCACAACTGTTAAGCATCAAGTGCATCTTCTTTGCTACCTTTCATCAGGAATTTATATGGATTTTATGTTCTCTGAGACTTTGTTAAAATCCCATTATTAAAATTCTTCGAGAAATGCCTCTGCCTGAATTAAAGTGCAAATGACACCATATGGCTTGGTCAATAATACATATTTTTATTTAACAGTGCACAGTCACTACCCCTTGGATCCCTCAACAAGACTTGACTTTTGCAATTTTGATTTCTGCTGGTCAAAGTGATAGTCAATGTCTTGATCCATCAGGGGTGAGGGAAGCCTATGAAACAGAAAAATTCCACAAGTTATATATGGTCAGGTAGAAGCGAAAATGCCCAGGTAGCCGGCATGAGACCAGGAGTTACACACCAAATGATACAACACTGTGGATCACAGGACATTTCAGGAGTTTTTGACACCTTCTAAGACATTACAGCTTCCTATTAAGTCAGCGCAGATGACCTAATCCTGGCCCATCAGCTGGGCTGGATACTTTGAGGTCATTGGGTGTCAATGTCCCTGTACCTCCCGAAGGGGAGTTATCACCACTAAGTCACTTCAGTAAGGACAAAGAGATGGTACCCACCTCCTTGAATGATTTTTCTTTCCTTATCTTGCTCAACACCAGCAGTAGCCTGAGGTGTCAGGTGTGCTTGTCCTCTGTTTAAGCCATTAGCATTCCACTTTCTTTTCCAGTATCAGCTGTGGTTACAGTCTTCTTCCCAGACCTGGCATAACGGGACAATAGTACCACCTTTTTCTTATCTCAAGTTCCTATCACAATCCCAATTCCAGTTAGGCATATTTGGGAAGGGGTGGACTTGGTGGTTGCAGAGGAGCAGCTGCTCCTTTGTAGTTTGCTACAGTGGACAAAGGTCCAACCAAAGTAATGTTTATGGCATTGACCACATCAGTCTCTCATGGGGCTATTAGTCTTCTGTGCCATAACAGTACATAGTCCACAGAATCCATGTTCATTTTGAGCTGATAAATATGTTGAAATGTCAACAAATTAAATTTCATTCCTCCTCTTATCCCCAAAAAATCTTATCCTATTTTATCCCATTGGCTGTTTCTATGCTGACAGATGTGCTACAGACTGTGATTTAGACTGAATCCAGATCCTAAAAACCTTTGCTCATAAGGACATGTCTGTAAGTGCGTGGATTATTTTGAACCTAGAAGTTCAGTATCAATGGATATCAGTATTATAGTTCAACTATCCCAAAAAACAACACAGAAGTGTACAAGGTTCATTCAGTTTGCTTTGAATGTAGTTCACTCTGCTGGAAGAACAAACAAAAGTACTTTATGGTATTTTAGTTTCATTTAATCCACTAATGCAATTAGACTTTCTGTATTTAGGTACATTTTACCCTCTGACAAAATATCTGTGAAATATATTTAGTAGAAATCTAATTTACAACAGAAATTTTCCATTTAGATAATTGTTCCATATTTAAACAAGTTCTGCATCAGTTTAAATTAATTACACAGCACAATAAGATCTACATTTGTAAATGGAGGAACTCTATTCTCTATTTCTATTTGTAGTCTATTCTATTTGTATATAAATATGTTTCCTTCTACAAAACAAGAGCAAGAAAGTTGTGTGTCATCTCCTAGTGTTGACCTCTTTCTGTTACTTTAATAAACTGCAGTGGAACTAATCTGAAGTAGATGTACTATGGTAAAATAGAATAAAACAACATCTGCTGCAGAAATATCCATCACCAGCGCCATATTCTCAAAACCCTCTGCAAGCTGGTAATAAGGAGATATAAATGACTTTGTTCTGCCAATTTCTAGTTGTGCAGCCAGTGTGAAATACAGAGATTATAAAATGTTCCTCTATCACATATTTTGGTGGTCATTGGACTATCTAGGGAAATACAGGATTTTATTCTTTTACTTTAAGATAATAACAATAACTATAAAACTAATATTGTTCTTTTCTATAATTGCTGCTATTCATCATATGGTGTGAGAAGCTCAGGTACAAATATGCACCACTTGGTTTCATTGTAGGCTTCTGGATAGAGCTATCATATTATTACTGAGTCTTTCTTACTTAAAGAATTATTCAAGGAAAACATATAATAATGACTGCTTATACTTGAAGACATGCTTATGAAAATAAGCTCCTGTTAAGTTTCATGCTTTGTAGCAGTCTTTCTAGCCACCCTCTGAACACAAAGACATTGCACTGAAACTACCAGTATTGCCAGTGTCATGTACCCTGTAGTTAGTATATTAATGTAATGTGTATTGAGGTCTTGCTTAGATAACTTGTATTCCACAATTGCTCTTGAAAAGTCAAAGGCAAATTACAGTCAAATTTCAAAATTTAAAAAAATTTAACAAGTGATGCCTTATTTTGGTTTGGAAGCTATGCCTTCATTTTACTCAATTTCTCCCACATTTAACACTTTGATGAAATTTGCCAGACTGTCTATTTATGTTAATTTGTAATTGTTTCCAAACCATTATTTGCATTATTACTTTCTTTCTGAACAGAATCATCTTTATGAGGATTCTTTTTTCCCGTTTCACTCCTCAGTGAAATAAAATCTTACATAATCAAAAGTGTAATATCTTTTTTGTCTTCATTAATGTTTCAATGCATCTAATTAAGGGTTAATGAGTGATATTTTGTTGTGTGGAGAATATAAAATGTATATTTTAAAGAAAATTAAAAAAAAATCAGAGCAGATTTATTTTAATTTAATTCTATCTCGTGTGAAATTAATTAGATGACACTGTACAATTTCAGTTTTAAATTAAATAAGCACACAAACCAGACAACTAAGTTGTACATATATGTATATACTATAAGGCCCTTTTTAACATATTGAGGCAAAATTGTCAAGTTCTAATAAAGCATTCAAGAGGCAGCTAATAATTTATAACATTACGGACAGAACTCATATAATCTAATATATATATCTTCAACTGAGATTTTCATTATTGGTTTCCAGTGTTTTACAAGGAAACAAATAAGGCTTTGAAGGACAGGATCTATCCTAGGATTGGCATCTAAAATAATAAAGTCATAGAATGATTTGTATTGGAAGGAACCTTTAAAGGTCATACGGTGACCAGGGAGAGTAGAACAGAAAGAAGCAACAGGATAGTTGCCTGTAGATACATAAGTATTTTTTGCTTCTGAATTTTTCAGTCACTAAAATTTAGCTCTAAAACTTCTACTGGATTCATAACACTTTTGTTTCAAATACATATAAGGGTAAAAATTAAGTAAATGGTCTCAATAGGAGGGGTATTCACATTCTACAGGTTGAATGAAGCTGAATGTTACAACCCCCAGTAGATAAGACTGAAATATAAAACTTAAACACTGATTTAGGTCAACTGTGAGGACTGAAAAGCACAAGAAAAAAGGAATTACTTTGCAGCAGGAGTTTCACTTCAAAAGCAAGCCTGTTTGGGCTTATTTGGGAAATATATTAACTCTCTATGTTTTTATGCAGTGATGTGGTTATGGTGATAAATGGAAAGTGGGATAATACTGTACTATTTCACTTATATCTAATTTAATTAAATAAAATATAACTGAGAAGGTAGGTAGATATGCTGTTTTATTTTTGTCCTCTTCAAAACTTTACAAACTCACAAAGTGCACATGAAATTCCAGGAGCCATGTAACTATTCTGAGAATTTTCCTCTTTTTTTGTCTAAGAGCACAAAAGAAATTACCAAAAAAAAAAGGGCTGCCAAATTTTTCGATCCAAAACTCCTCAATTACATTCAGCAGGTTCTGCAAGAGAAAGGAAACATCCAGAAATAAAAGGAATGTTACTATTTTCTTGTTTTGATCAAGAAAAATAAAACTATTATATAAATTGTTGTCATCATATTTTCATACAAAAATTATTTCCTCTGAGATTGTTTTAATATGTATAGAAAAAAAAAACAAAACCAAAGAGACCACTGCTATCTCAATCTTTCAAATTTTTTTGATAATTAAAAAGACACATGAATATGATTTTTTAAGTGCCATTTGTGTTGGTCTTTTCCTCAGTAAACAAAGCTGCACAAAAGGAGTCATTCCCATTTTGCCTTTTCAAGTTTACATTTCTTTCTTTCTTCCTATGTGTGTGGGGAGGAAGGAAGGAAGCCACTGCTTCTCAGAAGGATGGAGAAACAAAGGAGTTCAATGAATGATCTGATGGGGAGAAAAATGAAAAATATTTTAAAAAGGAGTGTCCATCTTGCTTGTAAAGAACATGGCTGAAAATCTGAATCAGAAAATATGGCAGATACTAGATATCAGATAGAAAAGACAAAAAAAACCTAATTGTAAGTGAACAGAAAAAATAGCTTTCATAATGAAATTTGGAGGGTTTTTAAAATAAGACTTCATGGTTTAATGTGTTAACACTTTGTTAAGTAGGTAACTAAATTAAATTAAATAGATGGCCAGTATTATAACTAAAATTCAACCTAATTTCAGATGTTGTGGTAGAAGTGATAGCCTTTTTACACTTGCACGTGAGAACCTCAGCATTAAAATAATTTCAGGAGAATGCCAGAAGAACACAACTCCAGGGTAAAATACATCTTTTATTATATCTAAACTACAGCTGCATTACTACAAATTGGGTAAGTGGATTCAGTTAATTTGTTAACTACTTCTAAGGAGAATAGAACTTACCTTAGCCTAATGTTTATATTCTGTGATCAATGAAACTAACTTGATATCACTCTGTAGCCAGTCCTAGACAAGAAGAAGTGTAATATCTTACAGCCTCCCAGATACACCATTTCTTTTTATTTTATTTGTAATCTTCTATATATATTACCATGACTACATTCCCCATAACATTGTTCTTGTATACTTTCTTCTTACTCTGTAACACCCTCATCATGTGACTAAAACAAAATATATATTCCTTCTCAAATGCTGTCCTCTGATAAATTCCCACCTTTTATCTGTCTTATGCTTTTGATGAAGATAAAAAAACAAAATAAGTTATTAATTGGAATTTCAAGATAAGAGAGCTGCTTTGCTGTTTTACTGAGCTAACCACTTCAGTCTAGTACTGAGTCAAAAAAAATTAGTGTATATGCATTTTATATGACTTCTGATTAAAGTAGATCAAGATACCTAAATATAGAAAATGTTGATAACAAACTTACAATATTCAACACTGTATTGAATGTTTCTGTTCTCACCTTCATCACTGAGATAAGTTCAAATCATGAGGAAAGGGAAAGTAATCCTTAACTTTGATTTACTAAAGAAAAATCAAACTGCACTTCAGTGCCTGCTGCTTCTCTGCAGTTCATTTCAGTATATTCCTAATGCTATTCTTTGATTTGTTTTGACACATTTCATGTTTTAAATTCTATCCTCTTACCTGTGCTGTGCCCATGGCCTCTTGTCATTCTAAGCCATTTGAAATCAATCAAACATGAAAATTTCTGGAAGAAATTTGTAACTTTGACTGTTTTCAATAACAAAGGATTGGATTATAATATTTATGAGTTTGATTCCAGGCCTCTGTGTTTCATCCCTTTCAAATGTCCTGGATTGGACATAAAAATTGTAAATATTGTCACTATCACTCAGTGTTGACTCTCCTCCCAAAATACTCATCCTAAATCTGGAAGAAACCAAAGACAAGACTCAGTATTATGTTAATCGTTATGAAACTGAAAAGTTTATAGCTGTTACTACAGAGTACCTCTAAGGATGCTAAAGACAGCAACATATTTAGCAACATGTTCTGCTTAACCAGGATCTTGCTTGGTTAAATCTAGGTGGACTCAACTAAGACCAATCTGTGGTAACTCCCAGTTGCAGAGCTGTGATCTCACCAGTGTCCCAACAAGACAGAGCCATGTAAGGTTGTACAGGGTCTAAGCACGAGGCAGAGCCAGGGGCTGGTCACGGGGTCTATCCAAAACCCTTGACAATGCAAGGGGAGTCAACACGGCCAGGTCCGTGTGAGTGCATGGAGGTCTGGTCAGGAGAAAGAATAGACAGAAGGCAGGTACACAGACTGTGCAGCTCAGTACAGGGTATGAACAGCTTGATTAATTGATTAGTTTTGGGCTGCATGTCTTTGGCCAGGCTGGATTCAGTGTCATTTTTCCATCTTCTCACATTACACGTAAACATCACTTCGGCAATGCTGTGCTGATTAAGCAAAAAATTATGTTCTGATGTCACATGAAGATTAACTATCCATTTGTGGCTCTGTGGCAGCACATAGGTTTAGTATGAAAGAATGGAAACAAAGCCCTGCATAGGGGGAGGCCTCTGTACTTAAATTATCCTGAAATGAATGTAAAATTGGATTATTAGAAGATACTCAAAATAAATGTTATTCATAATCTCAAAGGCATACAGCTCAAACAATTTTTCAAAAGAGAGCTTAAGATAATTAATTTATTGTATTTCATCTTTACTTTCAGACCTAATATCTCAACATGATTTTTAATATTAGAAATTCCTTCATTCACCGTACAGCACATTTCTGTGCTATAGATAACAAATTCTGCAGTAAGTTCATTTTTCGGAATGCACAAATAATTCAGAGTAACCTGCTGATTGTCTTAAGGTTTTCATTTATTTTTCTTTACTTTGTCCTTTTTTCTTTTTGTTATTCTGCTGAAATAATCCACCAATACTCATGTTTTCTGAGGTGTATTTGGTGTTTTTTGTTGTGTTGGGTTTTGTTTGGGTTTTTGTTTTTTTTTTTTGGTTGGTTGTTTTTTTTTCTCTTAATTGCATTTTACTTGGGAAATCTGCAATGGAAAATTTTGATTTTCTACATTTTTGCAAATAAAATGTCTTATTTAAAGACTTGAGAAAATGGAAAAAAAGTCACATGACAATAAAATGAAAAACTGATTCAGCACAGAAGAAAAATGGTGACATTATTAATACAGTGACATTTTAGAATCAACTAAGAATCATCTAAGTACTCCATAGTTTTATATTTTCCATTTTTCTTTTAATTGTAATGATAAGGGATTAAACACAATATCTGAATCTGTCTTGAACCCTGAATTTCATGCTAGTACTTTGCTTGGCTAAATAGACTCGAAGCAAAACTGTTACATGTTATCAGATTTTGTGTAATTTTCTATATCTTTCTCTTCATTCAGCAGACTGATGGATTTCCATGAAGAAATATATATCTAAATATATAAATTTTTCTTGTGTAAGATCCTTAAACTCAGATATTACTTGTTCACATCTTTGTACAATCATAACATTTTACCAGTTTATTCCTACTATTAATTGAATCAGGGAATCCATCACATCTCTGTTCTTCCTTACTGAAACCCATGATTCATTTGCTCTCACAAAATGCACATGGAGTTGTCCCATGAAAAATACTGATCTTCATCCCTCAATCCAGTTGCACAGAGATCTAACATGGAACTGGAGAGCTCCTGAGCTTTGGGCAAAGGGTGCCATGCCTGTCAGACACATTTTGTGCAGAGATTCCTCTGATAAGTAGGTAGGTTTAGTGCCTGTAAGATGGGGTTTCCTTACAAAATCAACTATACATTAAAAGAAACCTGTAGATGCTGAACTGATCAGAACTGCCAAGCAGGTATGACTCTGGCCATGTAAAGAAAAGGATCATGCACTTCCAATGGAATGTCATAGGGGAAACTTCAGCTACATATTTCCAAGAATAAGTGGAAACTTAGTGGAGGTTTTGACAATCTGAATTAAGCTGTTTTATTGCAATTGTTTAAATCTTTTCTTTTATTCTGAATCCAGAATATTATGGATTTATTTATTATGCCAGGTAGAAAATAACTCCTTGGTTTCATGGTGAGGCAGAAATGTATGGTAAATATTAACCTTTAAAGTGGGTAGTGATTAGAGAAATGTAGTTTGGAAAAATAGATGATCTTTCTCCAGTCCTCCTCACTTATCACGTGACTCAGCAAGGAGAACTACCTAATGAGCCTTCTGATGAGACCATAGCTGTTGGAAGAGCAGTGTGACAAGGGAAGGCAGAACACTTGCAAACTGGTTTGCTTATAATTCATAGGAAGTCATGTTGTCTCACTTTGGGCACAGTTCTTTACACATTCAAGACTCCACCATTTCAAAACATCACACAAGTTTCCTTCATTTGCTGTCATCACTAGAGAAAGTAAAATTTTGGAAAGTTTCCATGGATTTTTACCTTGCTTGCTGGAAGATTTTCTTCCAAAAGCAGGCATGAAAGACCTCTAAAAATCTGGCAAGAGACACAAGGAAAGAGAAGGGAGTTTTCCACTAGTTCATCTGAAAATTTATACTTTCAAAACTAGTCAAATAAGAAAAATGTCTTTCTTGTATAATTTTTTAAATATTGTATTATTCACAACAGCATATGCAAAATCAGTATGTTATTTTACAGGTAGAGGTGAAAACCAGAACTAATTTAAGCAAGAGAATGTGAGTGGGATAATGTCTGAAAATAATCATAAATATCCTGAATGAGCCAGCTTAATTGTTAGCAATTCAGATAACAACCATTCTCTTTATATGAAAGGTGATGCTTAGTGACACCCAAGGAGAGAAGAAATATATTTTTCAGTACTTGCAAATGACTTCAAAATGTTAACTATGTTTCTCTCACCCATCTTTCCTGCAGAATTCCAATAATTAATTCCAACCTATATAGATATATAGATAATTGATGTGATAATTTTAAAACTTTTTATTTATTAATTTTTCTTTGGGTGAAACTCAAAACAAAACCAAGAAAAGCTACAAAATAAAAGGAGCATTATTTGAGGCTTCATAAAATAAATGCTAATTTGTTTCTTACCAAGCTGTTTTCTTGACTAAAAAAAAATACCTTTTCTCTCAAAACACAGTTTTAAAGTGTACTACACCTTTTCACAGGAATGAATTTGCATTTAAGTCGATATCTCTCTGTCTGGGATTTACAAGTCCCAAGAAATAATGCTGCTCCACAGAGACCTATCAATACCTAGAATTACTAATATTTCACCTTAAAGGATTTTGGCAGTAATATGCATGGGTAGCTCCCTTTGTGCCCCTGCCATTTCATGAGCTCAGATGAGCCGTTGTCAAAAGTAGAGACCAAGTGTAAACACTTAGGAAAAGGAAAAGGCTCACTTACACCTGTGAAAGAATGCTTGGAGAAGCACAGGCCCATGGCTGGAAATGACTATTTAGCCTATCCATGTTGAAGTGCCTACATCACACAGCAGATGCCAGGTACTTTAATCTGTTTCTCTGAATCTTACAGACATTTTGATTAAGAGTTCTTGATATTCCAAAGGTAATCAGGGGAGCATGAGGATTTTATTCTTTGGAATTTAAGCAGGCTGGAAAGTATGACAAAGGCTATTTATGTTGGACCAAATACATCAACTGTTCTCTAGGGACTGATAGACTACACAAAATACAGTATTCTTTCAAAAGTTTTTCTTAGTTAGAATGTGTTCTAAGTCACATTCTGTCATTTCTATTCAACTTAGATACCAGAAAAAAATTCATCTGATTTTTCAAAACACTTGTTTGAAAGTAGGATATTATATTATGCATGGGTTTATGAAATTAGGATCTGACTATAAAAGATTTACAAATAAGTCATAAAAAGCTAACTGCAGATCTCTGACATGAAGCAAACTATTTCATTATCTAAACATTTCAGTAGTGAATATTAAAAACCTATTTCTGCTCTCACTGCAATAAGTATCATCACCAGCTATATTCAGTAGGTGATATGTCTCCAAATGTCTTTATTTTTCATCCTTTCACAGTAAAAGTGAAAACCTTTTCAGTAAAACTATTTTCAAGAATTCATATTCTGTATGCATATTCTGTAAGTCTTTCTATGACATCAGGAATTTCAGATGTAAACTGATGTTTATTCGTTGCTGAAAAGAAACCTCTATGGTGTTAAGGGACCTTGTAATGGATGTATCCATCTAAACTAGTTTTGTTATCTGGGAAAACAAGGAGTAATAAAAAAAAAATTCTGTCCTTCATGTTGTCAAATATGTCTTTCAAAAGAAAGCTTTGTATGAAACCAGCCCTGTTTAGAGGTCTTCCTCCTACTTGCACTTAAAAAAAAGAAATCTAGACAACTCTGCATAGAAGAAATGCAGTATGACAACGTCTTAAAATGTCTTAAAAAGAGCAAAACTTTTAATTGGCTCAAGGACTCTGTCTTTCTCTACCTTCAAAATATAAAAATACCAGAAAATGAAAACATATGAACAGAGAAGACCATATACACACTTATGTTATAGAAGCAAAGAGCAGGAAAGAAGGAAAGTGTTTTCTTCACAGAAGTTATGGTAACAGATGAGGAAAATACTAGTGAAGCAATTTTCTTTTAAGAAAATAGTAATTCTAATTCTTGTTTCTAATTCTTGATCTATCCTATCTGTGCCCTTGTGAGAATGGTTTTGTAGCAGAGTGTGTACTTGAGAGCAAATATTACTGCTAAAAAAAAAAAAAAAAAAAAAGAAAAGCAAAATGAAAAAGTGAAACACCCCTCCAAGACCAAAACACAAAAGAGCTATTTAAATACAAATGAAATTTAGGACTGTGATTTGCAACCTTCATCTGTATAGTCCATAAGTAGATAAATTCAGAGACTGAATTTAAACCCTATTTAGAATTTCTGGAGTCAGATGAGCATTCATTATTACAGATAAAGTACACCGGAAAAGTGTTGACACTTTGTGTGGAGGAAGTTAGAGCTAATTTCATGAGTTCGAATCTTTTCATATGAATGAGCTGTAGTGTAACTGAAAATTCTTTTTCTTTGCTAGAATATTTGAAAGTAAAACATTTGGGAAAAGCTTCCATAATGGGAAGCTTAAAACAAACAAACCACCAAAAAAACCTCCCACATGATAACATTTTCAGTGCTTTCCAAAATCCAGTGAAACAAGCAACAATTAAAAAAAGGCAAAATATGGCTCCCTTTGTCTTCCTATGAGATCATGAATATTGTAAATATCCAGTTGGCTACAGTTTCTCAAAGAAAAATTAAAAGTAATAATAAAACAGTAGACATAAACAAACATATTTAAATTCCATTTAAACCAAATAAAAGTAATTTGAAAGGAGCAGTCAGGAAAATTTTCATTGCAACCTAACTTGGAAAATACCAATTTACATGCATGTATTTGTCATTTACAGTCAAATCAACTTACAAAATTACTTAATGCATTTTTCTTGTAAAAAATGATTTTTTTTTCCCCCAAGAAAACGCTAATGTGAAAGCTTTTGCTCAAGGAGCTGCCTTTTAAAGTCTCAGTGGAAAATAGGTCTCCTCCTGTTTTTACTTCCCCCTCTTGGAGATGAAATATCCAGGATTTTGCTTTCTGTGGTGTAGTTAAGAGAAAGGTTATCCTGGAATATAGTTTCGAGTCTGTTCTCTGTGTTGAAAACACCAACATTGTATTTATGATTAAGATTCCCCTTTTGTTGGACCACTTGCACCTATGGGCCCTATACAGACAATCCCAGCTAGGACTGAAACACTGTCTTCTCAAAACAGCAACAGAGCAAATCAAGTCTGCACTAGGATGAATGAATACACCCAACAACTGATAAACACAACTAATCATATCATGGCTGGTGTCATGAATAATGTCAAAGCCCAAATAAACTGTCTGAATTTAAATTATCATCTTTCTGACTAAAAAATGCTCTATTTTTTTAAATATGCATTTTGTTTTGGAGAAATGAACAATGGATATAATTTCTAAGTAAGCCTCAGAATAACTCTATAGTATAATCTGAAGACCAGTTGCACCTGGGTTATGAAATAATTGCTAATTTATGACAAGTTTTCTTTTGCTTAGAGTAAAGCCTAGAATTCCATTTTCATGAATGACATACTTTTCAGTTTCACAAATGAACCTATTTAAAATTTGAGCCAAATATGTAAAATGGGTAAAACCAATAGCCCCTTGAATTGACAGAAAATTAGCAAAGCTTATTAAACTTCATGCATTACTCATTATCCCAGCGGTACATCAAAAGGAAGATGAACAAATAATCCAATTTTTCTTTAAATGATATAAAGTTGAAAAAAGTGATTGAAATAGACATTAGTGAAATTTCAATGTAAATATGGTTGTCACTATTAATAGCATCATTACCATGGGCTTGCTTTAAAATTGTTTTACTGATCTAATTTTTTTGTTCCATGTACTCATAAGAGCTGCTTTAGCTTCAGGGTTTTTTTGCATTAAGAATTTTCTGACATTTTGTATGTTTTGAACCTGCAGTCTTGGATACATTTTCTAGAACATCAATATAGCAGCTTTCTTGGTATACTACATTTCTGACAAAGAGACATAATTCTATAAAGGAAAGAATACTTTTATTTCCTTCTGTTGACTTAAGTTTACTGTAAACAGTCTTTTTCCATAAGCTCTGCATAACAAAAGCTGTAGACTATAGCAATGACTGATGTCAACTCAAGATCTGCATACATACATCCACATGTGTGCAAATATTTGCACCAGCTTTGAAAATGTCATATGCCTCTAACAGCTGTTAACACATGCACTCACTTTCCTGTTGTTGTATATCCAAATAGCATACAAAGCAGTGAAAACTCCATGACTGTATCTGAAGGGAAGAAGCTGGCAGACCATGCTGTAAATATTTGAGCAATCAGTAAAAACAAATGGCTTAAATTTATGCATTGTGCAAATCCCCTACAACGGCTGTTATGCAAGGAAAATATGTTGAAAAGGATCAATTCGTGGTTTAAGTGTTGGCGCTACTGTTTTAATCATCACTATAGCATAGGCTAATTATAGCCTGATAATAGATAAAAATACTCTGAATTAGCTGCAAGGTTGCAGTCCTAATTTCTTACTTCAGACCACTCAGTCTTTATTGATGCTGTTGCATTGCCAAAGCTTTAGAATTCCCTGAGTGAAAAATTATTTCCCTCTAGGCTCCAGCCAGAAGAGAACAACAGCACCTCAGTCGCTTTTCTTGTCTGCTTGGATCTTTGCCATAACTTCCCTGACTGAATCAATGTGCTTTAAAATAGCAGAATTGATTCTCTGATTTCAATGCCATTGTTTTATCTTTCAAGCACAAGGGTACTTGACTTTTTATTCTTTTCTTCTATTTCTTCTCTCTTCTTTTGCCTCTTCAGATTTTTATTTTAAACCTACAAAACATTACTGCTTAGTTGATGAAATATACACTGTGGGTGGCTCTCCATGTACTTTGACCACATAAGCATATAAAACATCTTGTAGAGGAAGCTTCTGTCACTAGGCATTATGAATGCTAACTGGTTTCTTCATCCATGCATATATGGAATTGCAGTACTTTAGCAGTGGTTGCAACCAACTTTCTGCTACAGATGTACGCTGGATCAGTGTTCTCTGTTAACCATGATATGTGTAATCCCTTTCCTGAATAGATGTGAAACCTCCAAGGGGTATTTCTCAGTACATATCCCATAGGATTAATTGTTGCTATTCTTTCTGTTTGATAGTTTGCTGGTACTAAGTGACTAATGTTCAGTATTTTAATGCCAGCATGCTGATGCTAGTCATGACTTATTCTGGGTTTTTTATGGTAAGTCCACACCAACTTTAACTTGGGGTACTGCCATTGATGGTGAGTGTAAGAAAATCCAAATGTTTGCCAGGCCATCTGGAAGGGCAGAAGGAGTTATATTTCACTGATGCTGAAGTGTCAGTGGCAGATGCCAATGTTAAGCCAGTTAGAAGGAAGAGAAAATATTAGGTTTCTCAAACAGCTGAAGCAGCTTATGAGCTATGATGACACCCTTTCTTGCTTTGACATTAAATATAGCAAAGGAATTAAGAACTTAGAAGTTATGTACTTAATGTATTTGAATATTTTAATTTTTCCACTTATCCTTGTTTACTTAAAATGAAACAAATATATATCTTCTGAAGCTTGTTTTTAGAAGAAGATCCTCATGAATGCACTGACTTTTTCTGACTTTTTCTAATACTTTTTAGAAAATTAATATAAGTTAGGGGGCCTATTGTTGTCATTTGGGCAGGAAAGAACTGTGATTAGCTGAAAAGAATTAAATGGAATGGAGTACATTTGACTTGTTTAAAACTCTGTCTGTTCAGCAGCAATTTTTTTTCCTCACCTACATATGGACATTTATGGAAAACATTCCAAATTGTAAATACTGTCAATGCTGGTCCAAATCCTAACTCTATGCTGTGCAGCCAAAAGTTACTAAGGCAAAGAGAACTCTTTTTCTGTCTCCCTGATTGATTTCAGAGTTTGTATCTGTGGGTTTGCACAATCCTCTGCAGCAATAATACATTTTGTCTCAGTTTTTCATTATTAAATATATAATACGCAGAACTATTTTAAGCATCTTGGAGATGTATATTTTTATCCTTTCTCTGGGTATTATCCCTGCACAGCATTTTGCAAACATCAGAAAGAAAAACTCTGCATGCTTCCACACACTCTGCAGGGCCAATCTTAAATTTCTGGGGGTTTGGTTTTAAAGCAATCACTTTTATCTTGGTGTGATGTTGTCACTTTTTACAGCAGAGAATTCGTTTAAGTTATGTGTTCTATGGGTAATAATAGGTGCGTATATCCATTGCCTTCAAAACAGAGTCTTCATTTTACCAGTCTCAACAGAAATATATTAAACTTCAGACCTGCTCTAATCCTAAAATTTACCTGGAGCCCTTAACAATAATGTGACCTGAGGATCAAGGAATGCATGAGAACTAGAAGCAAAGGAAAAGGAACATTATTATACTTCTACCCTGGCAAACAAGTAAACTCCATAGTGGTTAAGAGCACTTGTTTTCTTTCTTAATCTCAGTTTGGATTTTTTTAAAATTTAATTGACGGAAAGACAACATATGCTTTGATGTAACTCATCATAAAACAACCCTAGGTATTTTGCTTGTAAGAAAAGGCTTAGTCCCTCTGTCAGAAAGTGATTATTAGGAGACAGTATATGAGCGGTCTCCTTACGTTTTAGAATCTTTGAAATCGCCCAATTTTGTGCCACAGTTCTGTTAAAGAGATATTACTTCATGAGTCTGGTTTTTTTTCACAAAACCAAAATTGCAATTGACTCTTGTTAGTCCTTTGTAGGATCGAAGTCGCCATTGACTGAAGGCTTCAAGAAGATTAACTACAAAAAAACCCATACCTTTTGAGAATTTGACCTCTAACTCTGGAGACTTTTACGTGTTCTTTTTCCAAGTACACTTATTTTTAAAAAAAGGTCATTTGGACCACTCTCACATTTATCAGACTTAAGATACAAGACTGTAGGTGTTCTGGCTTTTAATCACATACTTATATTAATCATCGTAAATCTTCTCCAAAGAAAATGGAAGCTTAACACCTGAACCTATGTAAGTAAAAAGCAGCAACTTAGTAAAGTAAAAAAACAGCAGCTCAATCTGTGGACATGGATACTGATGTACCATGAACTTGCAATATGGTGCTTTATATTCTGACAACAGGAAGATTAATCAAAGACATTTTTGTATTCCTACTTAAACTTACCTCCTTATTTCAAAAGTGTGTGGTCACACATTAGGATTTGCAAGAATGAAAGGAACAAAATAATGCAAATGCAGAGAAGTTAGAGACATCTGAGAAATTATGAAATGTGGTTCAGAATAGAAGATGTAAGATAATACATCTTGGAGAAAATACTCTCAAATACAATTCAAAGGGAGGGAAAGCCTTGGAAAGCTGTAATGCTAAAAAAGATCTAAAGATGATGGATAGTAGACAGCAAATTAGATATTGAGCTTACAGTGTAATAGGAAGGCAGAAATAGACTACCTAAGCTTTGGCTGCACCTACAGGAAATGTATATCATAATCTGTACGAGTACTTTTGTAACCACTACAAGAACAGTAGGTACATTCCTGAGGTTTTTTTTACTGAAATGACCCAGTAGTTGAAATAAAGGTGAAGAAAAATCACACAGACACAACTGAAAAGATGGTGAGATTGCTTTTACAAGCTAGGCAAACAACCCCCAAACAGAATATGCCTCTGGGAATAGTGTATTGATATGAATACCAAGTGAAGAAATGTTTTGGGATTGTAATGAAAACTTGTTCAAAATGAAATAAGAAGACAGAAAGAAATAGAATGATTTTGAAGAATCAGGTAGTAAAGAAATGGTCAGTATCTGTTGAAAGATATTATTGGGAAAAAAATTGGCTTACACATTCCTGTTCACATATCATATATGCAGAATGCAGTCTGCTGGAATTTATTATCCCATCCCTAAGCACCTCAGAGATAAATGTTTGTATGTGAGCTAACTAGCCAAGGCTCCCCTTGGAGAAAGATGTAGACATACCCAGAGGAAGTTTCTTCTCACGCCTAATTATACATCCATGATAGGCCAGATTAATCATGTTCAAGAAGAGACTATGATGGAGGTGTTCACAGTATGCAGCTTCACTAGACAGCCCAGTAATTATGTTTAAAGATAAGTAAGAGGAATACCATCCAAGGTAGCTTTGCATGAATATTTAGAGTAAATTTATTAATTTAAACATTACTAAAACTTAAATATCAATAAAATATTGCACTCATACCTTTGCTAAATTTTTTCCTTAGATGCTGTTCTCTCATCCTAACCCTTTTATATCATCATTTGTCATCTATATCTATTTAGCATTTAGAAATCCTGTGTAGGGATCATATTCAAAGTACTATGTGCTAGCCTTGCTGATGTTATAAATTTACAAAATAACATATCCTATTTAATTTATAATAGGGCAGAAAAAGCTAGATAATAGGGCAAAAGTATCTCATGTTGAAGTTCAGTTGAAATCTTAGCTCTGAAAGAATCAGCAGTGTATTTATCTGCATGACAAGCACTTTGCAGTACATGATAGGGGTAACTGTGAACTGTGCAGCAAGATCTTAGATGAAAGCCTGTGGCTTGCTGTGAATATACATGTGGTACTGAAACGTTAGTCCTTATTTTAAAACTCAGTATTTTATGTTTGTTCCTTGAAACTTGGATGTTCACTAGCAAAGAGATGTGTTTCTATTTTTCTCTAGATAGCTGTCACCTATGTTAATTAGTGTAACACAATCTTACATCACCTACTATTCTTGACCAGGACTACAAAAATTATGTCTCCAAATATGTATAAAATATCTTATACAATGTGGAAGAAATGATAGCACTAGACTGATTTTTTTTTTATTATTTTAAAACATTATAATTCTGAGACTACTGGAGGTAACTTTCTGTTTCTCAAACGCATTCCAAGACTCATTGTGAGCTGAGACATTCCTTGTACTTGCTCAGTGTGTTTGGAGAGGTAACTTACATCCTCTTGATAAACAGTACAGTTACATTCTTTTGGATTTTTTCACCAGAAGTAAGGAAGATGGAAATATATAAAAGGAGGGGTGGGAGTATGCAAAAGAGGAAATGTTATACAAAATATTTTCTTTAAAATTATGTCTCTTTTTACCTGTGCTACATTTCCTTTACTATGAAATACTCATTCTTGATTTATGCTCCAAAGATGAGGCCACCTGGCACATTTTGGAACATCTGCCAGTATATAGGTATTCATCCCATCAGGGCCCATGGATTTATATTTATCCAGTTTGCTTAAATATTCCCTGACCTGATCCTCCCCTACCAAGTATACATAGACATAATATACAAGTATTCTTAGTAGCATGGAATCATGGAATGGTTTGTGTTAGAAGGGGTCTTTGAAGGCCATCTCATCCAAATCACCTGCCACAAGCAAGAAAGTCTTCAACTAGATCAAGTTGCTTGATCTCCACCCAGCCTGACCTGATATTTCTGTGGATGGGGCCAGGAATGACTTACTTGTATCTCATCTGACTTCACCCTCTTTTAATTTAGAACCTTAACTGCTTGTCCTCTTGCTCCAGATTTCCCCACTGGTCTTTGTTTTGTGGGGGGGGTCTTGTTAACAAAGACTAACACAGATGCTAAAAAATGGAAAATATAAAACTTGCTATTTCTAAATGAAATCAGTACTGCCATATTTTAATTTTAGTCTATTTCTATTTTTGAAAGAGGTTCTTCAGAATGATGGTCATATCCAAGCTAGACAGCCTTCCTGGTAGATGTTTATAGTCATTGGAGAGAAATGGCTGTTCTTAGTGAATAATTCTCTTAAACCCCCCAGCTGGTATGCAAGTCCATATATCAAGGTAAGGAACGTCATATTACAGTAGGGTGAGCTATACTTCCTGGTGATAAGGAGAGCCTGTGTGGCAAGAGATATGAAACTTTAATTTATAAGCTCTAGATTATCCCATGCTGCACCTGAGCCTGCCTGTATGTGCACCCAGGATGTTTAGTCACTTATTCCCTGTGTGGTCACACACCCTATCTAGTCATCTGCATAGATGAGGTAATGGATCAGTTCGAAATAGTGGAGGGCCTGAGATGTGGTTATTGATTGCATTCCCAACCATTTTCACATGTTAGTGTTTGAATAATTGTTACAGGAACTTTCCAGTTGGGAACTTCAGAGTGTTTGTGATATTTCCCTGGGCAGTTTTGGATGTACATAGGTTAATCTATACGCTTACATGTGTTAATTAGCGTTCTGCAAGGTTAATCTGGCCATTGCAGAGACTCCTCAGGCCTGCAAAATTGACCTCTATAAAAGATTAGCTTTTTTCAGAAACTAGAAAAGTCTTCAGGAAAAGTATAAACTGTCCCCAAAGACAGTATCAGACAGTCTTGTAAGTAGGTAAGATAGAGAGAAGATTTTTTTAATATAATTTTAAGTTATATATAGCAATAGGTTCATGCAAGTGCTGGACTGCACTGACCAACCATTTATCATAATTCAGCAAAATACTGGTTTTGAGAGTCTCACTGAGCCAGTAGACAATGCCATTATAAAGACCATTGTCTTGTCTGACATCCAGGCAGTGACCAACCATCTAGTCTGAAAGATTTGATTCACTGCACAAACACCAACGAAACTATGACAAGACTGCAAGATTTAAGCATTGGTTAGATGAATCCCACTGCCATAGTAGATAGTACATTCAGAGACTTTTGAGATCACTATTTGAGTTCAGGATTTATGGCAGCAAGAAAACATTCCACTGCCCAAAACACAGGAAACTGAATTTTGTCTTCTCAAATACATAGCCATCAGTCTTGGTTATGATTGTTTGACATGCACTGGTCTGGCAAGAATAGCTATTACTACAGAAAAGTCTGCAATACTACTTTTGCTTGAGGGATGCTAAGTAGCATGCTTATTAGAGATGAACCCTGAGTACCTCAGATCTGCTGCCGTATGATCTTCTTTGAGCCCAATGCATTCATTAGAAGATCACTGATAGAATATGGATGCCTTGGGATCTACAAAGACTGAAACCAATTTATTCAGAGCACTATATAATAAGGACTTTTACCTCAATGACTCCAAATCTGATTGCCAACTCTTTCCTGCAGCTAAATGAGATGACGAAAGTTTTAGAAGAATCTGAGTAAACAGGCAAATTTCAGAGCACTCAGAGTGGTTGACCTTTAAACAGAAAGGTGTTCTCAATCACAGCAAAAGCAGAGCTAATGCCCCATATAATTCTGAATTATCATTAACAGTTAGAAAGGCAGTTGCAATATGTCAAGAACAAAGCAGGTCAATAAAGAAAAAGTGCTTCTAAAAATTTTTGACTTATACATCTTGGTAGCCAGTGGAGGCATACCTTCCACACTAAGATTTGACCCACAGTGTATCTCTTATTTTAGAGAAACTGCAAGCAGAGATACTTCAGATAATGAATTCTGTTTGTTATTTTTATGTACTATGAGCTGCATATGCCTTCGAGGGTTATGAGGCATTGCAAATGGCATAGGGATTTTCTTGAAATTTTCATCAATAGCTTGCTTCTCCCAGCAACAGATGGTTTCATATAGAGATTATATCAGAGAAAGTCAGCAGGATGATACAGCAAAGAAGAGTTTACCCTCCAGAAGTGGTAAAAAATCTCGATCTTAAAACCATACATTAGAGTAAAAACCAAGAAACATATTCAGATTATTTTGTAAAATAAATAAAAAGGCCTCAGACATTAAATCAGTATCATACTGAGACAACAGCTTATACCTAAGTTTAGAAACATCACTAATAATATGTTTAATAGCGCAAGAAAGAATGAAAACCCTTGTTTGCAGCTAAGTTTTTTGGCTTGCACCTAGATAAGCTATTATACATATAAGGAGCCTTTTACTGGTTCCCTTCCATTTTATCTTCTCAAATTTCTGAGGAAAGCAAGGTATGTATGGAAAGAAAAAAGGAGTAGGATATATTTGGTTTTACCTCAGTATATCCCAGGACAGTTATAACATGGACAAAGAGCACAAACAGTTGCAGGTATTGAGAAAAGTTGAGCTTACTGCAGCAATGATACATGCACAACAAAAATTTAGCACTGATTAAATATGACCTTAGTTAAGTGTCTTGCATTGTTATTCAAGTAAGAAGACAGTGTCATGAAACAGAATTGAATAAAAAATGGATTGCTAAGCAGGAAACTAATTAAAGACACTCAGCACAGGGCTGCCTGGAGATGAGCAACAGAAAAAAGCTGGAGAAAGGTCTGGTACAATTTTAAAGCATCTTTTAACATCCTCCAAGAGCAGTGTAAAGTAGTACATGTTGATCAAAATTTTCTCATAAGGATAGTAAATTATCTTCCAGGAAAATGATCAGAAAAAGAGGAAGTCTTCTTTAAAAATGTGAGAGCCAGATGCTATAGCTCAGAGCTATCCTACATGTTGTTTGAGGGTGTTATTTCTTTATTTCTACATTCATTCTACTCTGGTGTAAAGAATTGTCTTTTTTCTTCTCATCAATTTATTGTAATGATTGCCATTCAATAAGAACTGGTAAATCCTTGAACTTGGATCCTCCTTTCCACAGTTTTTAAATGTAGTTTGTAAGATTATTTCCCAGTAGATGAAGAAGCACTTCCTACCATGTGAAGAGGGCTGCCCCTTACTCCTCCAAATGTAAACAACAGTATGTTTTAAAGGCATGTTTCATACCTGTAGTTTTCTTTTTTTTCCTCTTACCCTGATTCTGTAACCTGTCTTTGCATATGAACATCAGGTTCTGAGATTTTTGTAGTTGAGCTTGGTGTCAGTTAATTTCTCTTGTAAAGGTGTTGATAGCAGCTGAATGGTTTTTGCTGCTGGAATTGGTTTCTTGCATTGATGATCTTACTTGAAAGACATCTTTCAGAAGATTTGATACTTAAAACCTTGTGGGATTTAGGTCCCTCTCTTGCATTGATCCCTGCTGAAGTTACAGGCTTAACTAACAGAATTCAAGCCTAAGCTATCCAAACTGTTGGGGCTTAATATGTACACCTCTCCTGGGCATTTTATGTAGCCTAGTTTAAGCACTGACTATTGGGAGATTTCTTCCTTCAGTTTAAAGTTCCTATTTTACCACTTAGGAGCCTACAGATTTTATTTGGAAGACAAACAGCTGCCAAAATAAACAAAGGTTGATCTCTGTAACATACTGTAAGTAGTTTCCTTAGATACTGTGTAAGAGCACAGTAGACCTAGTCCTGTGTGGGCAAGAGAAAGAATTCCTAAACATAGACTCTGTGTGTAAGTATCCACTGAAGAAAAGAACTACTCGTGACAAGGAATTCAATGGAAATGCCTAACAATAAAATCAACAAGTACAAAATTGGTGATTTCAAAAGTGCAGGTATCTGTTTAGAAATCTGAAATCAAATCATTAATTTTTAAACTCTTTTGTATCTATTTTAAAAGGTAAAAATCATGAAACTCATAATAAAAAAAATACCAAAAGAAAATAACCAAAGAACATACTATTTTTTTTATTTCCTAAAAAAAATATATTATTCATTGCCAAGAAGTTTAAGTTGGAAGCGTATTTTGGAACTGTTAATAATACATTTTGTATCCTTATCCCAGTGTTCTTTAAATTATGAAAATATTTAGCTGAATCCTCAAGTAATCCTTATTCCTAAATTAAGTGTGAATTAACAAAATAAATAAGAAAGATTAATTCTAGTTTGCATGGAGGTGTATACCTGAACTTGCTGCATACCTTCTTCCTTGTTTTTTCCTTCCTAGTCAAACTGTTCTTTTTTCTCTTTCAGCTAATGTTATTGTCTTTCACCCGTTTCCTCTCAGAGACTTCTGTGAACTAAATTTTCACTGTAACTGCAAAATTCACAGAGTAAATTAACTGTGAATCTTAGGCATATCTCTCAATTACATGCACCTGTACTGGATCAATTAGCTTGCCTAATTTTTAGCAACAATGAATGGCCCACAAGTGTTCTGCATTAATTAAAATGCTATCAGCCTTTTGCGAGTGCATTTCTAATGTATTCTGTCTACAGCAGATTTGAAGGCAGCTACTTTTGGATGGACCTTACGGTGTTAATTTGTGCTTCAAACTCATTGTCCCTCCCTGAAAACTAATGCTGGATTTTACTTTTTTTTTTTTCTTGTGAAGAACAACTTTTGTTTTTATTAGTTACTGTGAGAACTGCTTGCTGTAAAACTAAATCGGAACTTGTACTGTACCAATTTGTATTTTAAATGAAAGGGTTTTGTTGAAGCTGCTCTTTAATTTTGGTTGTAAAACCAGATTGAACCTCTCTTTAATGGCTTTATTTGACGTCAGTCTATCCAGAAAATAATTTCCTTGCATGGGTGTAATGCATAGGCTACTGTAGAATAGTAATTCTTCTAGGTGTTAGAAAAGCATGTTTAAATCATATTTATGTGCTCATGACCTTTCTAAGTCAATGATTTAAGAGAGTTTTGCAGATTAACTGCTTTATTCTGCACTCCGGGAAAACTCTCTGCTTAAAAAGCACCCTGACCACTCTCAATGATTCTGTTTAATGATGCAATTCAACTTTTTTGCAGGGACCATTTTAAAAAAGCCATACTGCTATGTATGGCTTTGTAAATTATTTATAGAGAATTGCTGGGACAATATCTTTCTTGGTGAGTTGCTGGTGCCTGTAACACTGAATTATCCACAGAAATTAAGTCAACAAAGGTTATTCTTTTCTTTTTCTCTTCCAGCATCAAACCTAAGTATAAATTCATGCCAGAAGCCATTTTAGATTTTATGCAGAACTATTTTTCATTGCTTCACCGAGTATTTCAAACAGGCAGAAAAATCTTTCATTACTAGCCTGTTTCTGATCCTAATTAGCAATTTTAAACCAGTCAGTTGAGCAATGTGTAGAGGTATTTGGTAGACATTTTTATAAAACGTCGTTAGCCTAGAGCTAAGAAAAATTGAGTAGAATTATGAAAATAATCACATAATATGTACGTTAATAAAGTTAACTTACAGCTAAATAAGTATTAACCAAAACAATAAATTGGTAACACAGGCCTCCTTATTCTGTTGTTGTCCCTTTATTGACCTGTTTTATGATCTTTCCCAGAGACTTCAGTCCAATATGTTATTGACATCAAGGAGAAATTCAGTGGGAGCCTCTTGCATACAGTTTTCCTGAAATCCCTCCCTATCTGTTGCCATGACAACACATCCATTCTTTCTGGAGAGGATGTTTTCTCTATTCCCAGAAAAATAATTTCACAGCTTTACTGTTGCAAATATTGGACCGGGAAGAAGAAAAGAAAACCCAGAAAACAACATGGAAAACAATGCATTCTAAATGAACTTTCTGAACAGAGAAAAGACCCTCTAGGATTTGAAGATAGAAGTCTTTCTATATTTCTATTTACTTTCTATAATAGTATATAAACATTTGTATGGGGTGTTCTAACTACATGTATAAAAAAAATTCCCTAAAGTTGGCACTCCTGATTTTTCTGCTTTTAAAAAAAATGTAGCATTTATGCAAGGTTTTTAGGGACCATAACTATGTGTTAGAGAATTCTACTTGAGTCAAGTGTCTTAAACAATGAAGCTTATACAAAGTCTATCTGGACCTAGTTGCTAGCCACCTAACTTCTGTTAAATTCCACTGGGAACAGTAATTCCATGAAATAGCATTTCTTTGCCTCATCAAAGCATAGCTAGCACAAACCAATAGAATTATATTTCTCTTCACATGTAATTGCATGACAAAGATAACTGGGGTTAAAAGAAAAAGCAACACAAAATGTCTTCATTATTCTAGCACAGAAACCATCAAGACTGTACATAAGGGAGCACAGAATGCTTTTAAAGAACAGGAATGCAGCTCCAATTTTTTGTGTTTTTTTCTTTTTTCTTCTTTTATGCTGAACTATTTTAGTATAACTAGACTTTTACCTGAAAATAGAAATAACCTGACATAAACTGAATGAGATTTGAAAATCTATACTGGTAAGTAACACAAAGGTAGTCTTATGGAATAATTTTTAAAGGTGGTCTAATATTCCTTTCAAGCATATGAACTGCAAACTTGCTCTCAGTTTTGTGTCATACACAGACAACGATTTTTATCCTTTCTTCACTGCCCCATTTTACTTAAATTTTATAGATGAATTGGAAATAAAGAATAAATGTATCATGCCTTTTTCCTTTTAGTTACATTTCTAAAATCAGCAGTTTCCATATAGGTGATTAAGTCTTGTGGAAAGAAAACTAGTAATAAATTATGAAAAAGTTTCAGGAATATATGGAAAGTAGAATAATATTCTTTATACAGAAAACAAAAAGCATTATCATTTTCTTAATTAAAAACACGGAAAAGATAAGCAATAGAAAATTTTTAGACTCTAAAGAGGAGTGTGCTGAATTATAAAAATTGGTGTTATAATTTATTTTTATTGTGAGAAAATCTATCTTTCTGCCTCAAAATTTGCTCCAGTTTCTGTCCTGACTATATGTATGAACTAAAGTAAAATATGCATCCTAATAAGGACTATTTTTGTTTTAAATAATTGTTGTGGAATCCCTTACTTAATACATTTCCTAAAAGTAAATTTGTAAAATGTATTTCCAATTTACAGAATAAACACTATCTGCAAATGTCTAGGAGAACATATTTCACACAGTCAACATTTAGAAGGAAAACAATGTCAAAATAATCAGTTCTGTAAATGCTCAGCAGACTGGGATTTTATGTGGTTCTGTAAATACACAAAAAACTTGAGCATTCTGAAATCTCAAACAGACTTGGAATGAACATCAAAATTTGCACACAAAATTTACCTGTGTAGGACACATTTGAATAAATAGACAAGAAAATGGAACTTCTCTGAATCTTATTTTAATGCAACCTCTTTTATCACTTAGTAAGTGAGTATCACTCACTACTCAGCACTAAGAGAAAACATGTTTAATTAAACTATTTAGAACAATTTAGATTATATCCTATTCTAGTTTTAATCTATTTTAACTGAACTCAAAGAAAAGCTAGAGTATAGAAGCAGATCAAAAGGTAAGGAGCTGTTTCATAAACATTTCTATAGAGTTTTATATATAATATAGCTATCATGTTGATCTCCAAAAGTTCTTTTTACATTTCTCTACGTTGAATTTTTTAGCTTGTTTGACATATGCACCAATGAGTGCATAATAGAAAAGGAAATTAAGAAATCCTACTAGGTTTTATAGTCAGCCAGACTGTTATAGTATTTTTAAAATAAGCCTGCAAATGTTTTATCCAATTGTGTTTTCAGCACTTCAAAAGATACAGTTCTGTTCCATTTTTTAGAGTGTAATTGTTCTATGTTTCCTTAGCATTTATTGTGACAAAATGTGAAAGCGTTAAACATAATGATTCTGTTTGCTTAAGCATTTGTATCCTTTTCCTCCACAGCCTAAATAAGGTCATTATATTCAGCTTATTGCTGTTTTAGTACACTGACAGCTTCTTTGAAAGGAGGAGATATTTTGGTAGGCTTCTATAGACTGTAAAAAAAAAAAAAAACCTTTTAATTTAAAAATATCATATAGTGTTTTTACCATTATAAATGTTATTTGCCATCTTGGCTTTTTGATTTCTGCTTTGAAACAAGGTCCTCCAACAATTGCACTCTGCAGATTTGTGATGTTCCAGCCATTTCAGTCACATACAGTCCTGCTCACATCACAAGGCATCTCTGTATACAAATGGTGCACTATAGCATGGGGTGCTGGTTTGACACCAACTGGGAATTCAACTCCAAATAAGCCACTCAACTCCCCCCAGGTTCCTGCGCAAGAGTGGAACAAAGAGTGGAGACTATGGGTTGGGATAACAATTTACAGAAAGCAAAAAGCAATGGAATGAGAAATGCAGAGGAACAACAGCAATATTAATAATTAAGATATACAAAAACAGAAGGTGCTTTGCTCACAGTAAAGGTGTTCACCACCTCAACTTAGTTGCACATGGCTCCTGGGGCAAAGACAAGCTAGTAGTTGCTCCCCACAGTCAACTTTCCCCATCTCCAAGCCCAAGACTTTTTATCATGCAGAAATGGGTTATTTTACATATGTGAGCAGGTTGTCCTTAATATTGTCCAGACTGTTTGCTAATTAAAAAAAAAAAAAAAAGCAAACCTCAAAAAAAAACAAACAAAAATTGCAAACATAACATGACAACAGAGATTTGGAATGTAATACTTAAGTAAAAAGAGAATAAATTTCACATTTAATTTCTCCTCTTAGTTTTTAATCTATGTAAAAGATTGGGTTTTTTGGTGAAAAATACATCTTCTAAACATTCTTCAAGTTGCCATGGTATACACTTTAATTCTAACCAGAAATGAAAACAATATTTTCTGTCATAAGAAGATTTTTACTGTAATATTTTAGACTTCTCTACATATACATTTGTATCTTTAAGGACTCTGGCAAAGGAACTCAACAAACTCTGTAATGGTCATAGGTGTTGGTATTCCTTGAGATTTGATCCGCGACCAAGAGAGCCAGAAGATGTCAAGGAAGATAAAAAGTGGACTATCTGGCAGCATTCAGATGGCTAAAAGGAAGCCAAAACTTTCACTAGAGCAGCTTTGGCATGCTTAACGGTTTGGGATAGCATAAGGTAAAATATGCACACTATATCTGTATCTATATCTACCTATCACTTATAAAATTTTCTCTCCCAGCATAAGATCTATCTCAACTATAGCCACCTTTCTGGCCTATGACAGAATTACAGAATCACAAAATGAGGGAAAATATAAGTCACTGAAAATATAAGTTATACAGAGTTGCAATTTTGTGCATTTGATCAGTTTGTGTGAACTAGTGTAGCATTTTTTTTTTTTTTTTTTCACAGACAATTAAAGTTGTACCTTGGGGGTCACTTAGTAATAAATGTTGCATTTGAGATACCTGATTGGTTCAGCAGCCTATAGAGAGGGTAAAAAACCCTCCCAACTTTTTTCTGACTTTGTGGTATCACAGGCTGGGAGGCTAAGAGATACAGAAACTCTGTTAATAATATTGCATCAGGAGGGTGTATAATATGACCAAGTCCTATTCAAGATTTTTCATTTATCTTCTGAGCATGTATTGGCATCAGCCATTGACATCTGAGGAGTTTCTTTCAGCCAACATAAATAGATGAAAAACTTATTCTAACATGTTAGAGCTCAGAATTGCCTTAGGAGAAAATATGTCTAGCTGAATAAGTTATAAGGTTCACATACTTGTAGACACAAGAAGTTAAAATTTGTCTTGACCATGAGAAAATGAAAAAATGAGAAAACATCCTGAAATATCAGAAAGATACTATTCATATATTCATAGCTGAAGACTGAATGTTTTTTCTACACAATAGTGCTGACTTAACTTTTTTTTTCCTGTAGTTTAATTTTCAATAGCACCTTAAAGACAAAATTTGATGGAACTTCTTCTCATGTAAAATCATAAAATCTGTTTGTTCCTTGTTTTGACCTGCCTTATAATCTAAAATTTGCATTTGTATTGATGGAAAAAGAGAAATGAATGAACAACACGGTTTTGAGCAAGATTTAACATACTCTTCATTTCTTGAACGGATAGATATTGTAACAACATAATCCATTATGATTTGTTGTAGCAAAACTAGAGGCTTATTGTGATATTAAAGTAAAAATGGCCATTATCTCTCAGGAAAGGAAATAGAAACCCTTTAATGATTGATCTTACAATACTACAGTCATTAGGGACACTGATAGGAACATTTGCACCACGGTATGCAGAAACAAGCTGTCATATATTAACATTACCTAATGTCAAATTCCCATTCACCACACTAAAAATACAGCTTTGTAGAGATTAAATTCACTTCAGACAAATATAGGATTCTATTCTTATGCAGTGTTTCAATGAAAGAGATAAACCTTTGTTTATAGTCTCTGATTCCCTTATTTTCAGAAGTAGGAAGTATAAACAATCTGTAGGATTCATCAGACTGGAGCCATATAGATCTACAAGCCCTCAAAGATGTATTTAGGGAGAGCACTAGAATTTCTGCTCTGGCAACAGAACCCTGCCAGGACAAGCAACAGATCTATGGGAAGTGCTCTGTAAAGAGAGAGGATAGTGTGCTACTCTCTGGATAGGCCTGGGTGTGGGGCAGTGCTAGGTTATGCTCACAAACTCATCTTCACAAACACAGTGGGGTTCAGAGAAACAATGGCTGAAGTGGGAGCCCAAATAATGCCCTCAACAGACTCTACACAGGTCTTTTATCATGGTAAGGTCTCCAAGGCCCATTCCACAATCTCAGAGGGGCTCAACAATGTACAACTACAGGCAGGATCCCATATTGAGGATTCATAAAGGATGAGCAAACACCTTGTCCAGAACCCCCAGAACTGTCACATGAGAGCCACCAGCCCTGTTGTCCAGGTCTAAAACTCATCAAGACAAGTCATCTGGAGGAACTCTCTAGATCACCTGTCAGACTATGTATGGGTTGTCTAAGGGTATGGGACACATTATGGAATGCAGGGGAAGAGCAGTTCATGATTGCAGAGAACTTACTAAGAGATATTTAGGGGAAGAACCAAAAGCAGGAAAAGGGAGGTGCTTGGGGGATTTGGGGAAGAACAAGTGAGGGAAAATAAAGAGCTATGGGGGTAAAATGGCCAGTTGAATGCAAATATTTCTCGGGTCAGTACATTTGTCTGGCTGTTGGGACTTGGGAAACTAGAAAATGGGTAAACTGGAAACCAGGGATATTCACTGGGCAGACTGAGTGTCGGAACCCAGTAGACAAAGGGATCCAACTCATGTACCTGCTGGAAATGCAACTTCAGCCTCATTACTGGTTGGAAATAGGAGCATGGAGAAACAGCAGCCTCACCTCTCTCTCAGAATATTAGATTTGGCATGATATACATAAATTTTCATCTAACATAATGTAATTAAAAAAGATATTTTAATAGTTTATGGGTCTCTATAACCTGAGGATATTTTAACTATGTGTTATTATTGAACATCAAACATGTTTATTAAAATACATGGTATTTATGAGTCTATAACAACATTCGAGAATCACGAAAAGAGCCCACAATCTAAATATCACAAGTTTTTTCTCTTTTTCTAAAGGGTTACATCCTTGCAGATTTCATTAACTTCATTCCAAATAAAAGCCCACAAAAGGTTGGGGTTTTTTCCTATTCTGCTCATATATCTCTTTTTCTTTGCTTGTGCTTCAAGTGGTCTTGATGATTTTTCTTGGGAACAGAGGCATAAAGAAGATGAGCAGTAAGTCAGAAAAGGTTTCGCAGCTTAATGACCAACCTCATTTCCTCTTCATAAACCTTTACAAGGTTTTAATATGCTCCCAACTTTATATCTGCATCTTAGTTTAAGAGGCTTTTTAGGAGCCCACAAATATTTTTCACAGTCTAGATTTTTAATGTCTATGTATCTGAACAGTTAGTATCAATTTAAATGTTCAGCATAAGTTTGAAAATGTGTATCTATGATTAATTCTGTTTTTCTCATAGGAAAAAGGACAGAAATAGATGTCCAAAATATTTGCTGTACCAGAAAAAAGGTATGCCTTATAGGAAAAAGGTATGCCTTATAGGAAATCTTGAATATTACTAAAAAAAATACAGTTTTATTTACATGTTTCTTTCTGAGAAAGAGAAATTCCTAAGTATTTAACAATGTCTCATCTTAAACTATGTTATTAAAAGAGAAAAAGAAGGGGAGGTAAGAAAATAAATATAGGGTAAAAATGGTAATAATGAGTGAAATACTGAATTTGTCTCTAATTATGTTTTTGTTGTTGAAACCTACATATTATTATTTTTCTAGTTTTTTTTCTTTGAAAAAGAAACCCTTTTTATCATGTAATAGACAACGTAATAGGATAAGCAAACTATAGCAGGAAGCTTTCCAGCTCCTACACCAATGGCAGCAAATCTAATGCCAGCAGTTTTGGGTTGTTTTAGGTATGGTCCTAGATGTACATCTCAATTTCCAAAGACATTGTTTGTGAGAAGAATTAATGAAACTGAACTGCCAGATTTCTGCCATGCAACTCTCCCTATTTTTTAATTTGAATAAGAGTAAGGACATCAACCATTCCTAAGAGACAGCAATAGGAGGGGGATATATTAATCTGTGCTATAGACAGCGACTGTGTATGTCATCAACTGATTCCAGTATGGGTATGGACTGGCCAAGGGCAAGTTTATGTTGCTTTTTGGAGTACAAGAGAATAGATTATTTCTAATTTCACACCATTGTTTGATCACTAGTCTGACCATTCATTTAACCAGAGTGCAGTTTCAGTTATTCTCATTCATACTTCTTTATCAAATTAGGTTACATTTGAATAATGTGTTCAAAAGCCTTTGAGCTCAGAAGATAGATCAACAGATGTAACTGAAAATCTCCCTTAAAAAGAAACAAGATAAAATTAGTTCTTCATTACAGTAGCTAACATGATTCATTGTATTCTTTGAAGAGTCAAAGTTAAATTCACAAATGACATAAGTTCAAGAAACTTCAATTTAACTTATTTAGTTTTGGGTCACAGAAATAAAGGGCATCACCCCAAACCTCCCATACTGTTCGTGTATGAACATCAAGATCTGGTTTCTAGAATAGGACTTAAAACAATCAGCATACTAATCCCTTAGTAGTCCAAACTCATTTCTATGAAGTGACTGTTAACAAGGATGCGTTTGAAACATTGTCTGTAGAAAATCTCCCTATATATATTTTTTTGATGACAAGTAGTTTTGTTTTTTTTTTTTTTCCAATATAAGCAAAAAAAACCCACCAGAGAAGTTTCTTGTGAAAATATGTTTCAACCCTTCTTTCAAAAGCCAGGAAGATTATTGCATAATACTTTATTGTTTCATTGCGCCAGTTATATATTGTCTAATGGACACACACACACACATACACATGTGTGTGCATATGCAGGTGCATGCATAAGTAAGTGCATGTGTATATACAGTTATGCATTAATGAGTACGTCTGTGTATAGTTAAATAATCACATAAGTTAATTCTCTGATCTCCTCTGAGATGTATAATCATCGATGGTACTCTTCTTTGTCTTTCCTTGTTTCGTGTTTAGTTTTTACTACCACTGTTTTTAATGCTTCCTGGTTTTCCAGGAAAAAAGAAAAAAAGTAAATCAGAGGATAAAATATATCATTCACAGCATCTATACTTTAGGTGAAAGTGTCTTACTATTTATTGCAAGGACACTGCAGTTCAGCATTTGTAAATATGTCTCACTATAGAGTTATTCCTAAATTAAAATGGCTTGTGATTTTCACAGCACTTTACAGCAGACAGGATGATCCAGTTTTAATGAAAATTTCTTACAAGGTTCATCTGAAAATAATGACGGATTTAAGCTATCCCACTGATATAATTAATTGTTTTGTACAAAACATTTTACTTATGAGTAAACCTGTGCCAATATGACCAGCTTCTAAATGGAGGAAATTAAAAGCTAAGAAATATTAGCATTGTTATTTTATTTTTCCATTTTAAAACTTAGATATCGAGCCAGGATAAAAGTATGTTAATTTTCTAGTTCTCTCACTAAATAGAAATTCAGTAAAGCCTTGAATCTATGACTGAAATCTGCCTAAACTAAGCAATTTGGCAATGTTTTACAAATTATGCGGTTTCTGTTCAAAAATGTCCCAAAACAAAAATAAAAGTGTGTCTCAGGATATATAGTCTGAACTAACATCAGAGGTAGAGAAAGGATTGCAAAACTACCAGCTGAAGCAGTAAGACCGGATGCAGTGGTACATAATGTTGAGCAATTTCTTTATCATTTCTGCCTCCAAGACTTTTCTTGGGGGTGAAAGATTAGCTAAAATGAGAATTTGTCAATCTTGATTTGTCAGTCTTGATTGTTTAGTAAAATACAACATAAAATAATTGTAATTGTGAATTCAAAAAATATCTAATTACACTATGAAATAGTCAAATACTAGTTCAATGTGTAAAAAAAAAAAAAAAAAGAAAAAGAGGACAGTATGTGAATTCAATTGAGATTAAAACATAAGAATTTTTCTCTTTGGGAACCAAAGAGGTGAAATGGAGAGAGTGTTGTGTCTCCTTGACAATGCTTCATGAAAGAGTCACATCAGGTAAACTGCAGAATTAATGGCTCTCGCAGAACTCCATGTATTGTACTACAATCCGTTTGGATGGGGGAAGGAAGAAAACCCACATGTGTATGTATTCTTGTCCTTATTGGGGTTTAGAAAACATTCACCATTCTTATTAAAATGGTATAATATTTTTAGTAGTTTCCCAGCTTGTCTGACTTTTCATTCAGTCAAATGTATGCCAGTCAATTCTTTGCCAAACTTATCCAGAAAGGACCCTTGATCAGACAGCAGTAACATGGAACCTGGGGACAAATTCTGGTTATACTTCTCAGTTCTATCAACTAGCTGATTTACTTATCAGATTAATCTTTCCCATGTAAATTATAGTAATTTTCCAACTAATAAATGAGGGTTGTAAATGTGTGCATAGACTTTAACAGAGGAAGCCACAAGTATCTAGCTTTTAACATATAATAAATGTCTATACAAACATTCTAACAAAAATCCAGAGCGTAGGTGGGCTCACTCCAGCAGAGAAGTCTGGTCATGGATTTGCTAATTTTATTTCTACATTATTATTTAAAAATACCTAACAAAACTGACTTCTGGCTATTTTTAAAATTATTATTTCTAAACTTATTTTTGTGCCACCATATCCTTGCATTGTTATATTATTTTTGAAATTACTCCCTTAATCCACAGTAAAAAACTTTTTCAATGTGTATTACCAATATTCTGAACCTATATAATATTACTCTGAAATCTTCAGTCACACCCTGCAAGAAATCTTAAAATGTAATATTTATTTACAGAGTTAAAAAACCCCTTCTTTTCTCATTTAAAAGCAATTTATTTTTTCCTATCTATATTCAGAATATTGCATAAAGAAAATCTCCATTTAGTATTTCTTTTTGTGTGTTCACCAAAGACAGAGAAAATGTACTCATATTGGTATCCTTTACTGGTGGTTTACATCTTTTCCTTTTAGTTATTCCCTAAAAGTAAAGCATGTCTCTGAAGTGTTTCTGCTAGATGGTGAAGAATGCTTATATTCAGTCACACTATTTTTACCAGTCAATTCAGATTTCTGATCTGGGTGAGTTATATTTCCCTTAAAATTTTGCAATCATACCTGAGTTAGAACTGTTTCTCTTTAGAACTGTTTCCTGCAAGCCTCTCACAAATCTTTGGAAGAAAATGCACTGAGCTTTTTAATCCCACTCTTATTTTTGACATAAAACATTAATGACTACAGAAAAGATCTTGATAATGAACGCATTCAAATTAAAATGTAGTAATAGCCTGGAACTCCTAATTTACCTTTTCTACTGCAGAAGTCCTGTTTTTCTTCTCTGACCAATTTCTCTTCATGTTTATTTTAGGTTTGGGTTTTTTGTTTGTTTGTGGTTTTTTTGTGGTTTGTTTGTTTTATTTGTTTTGTGGTTTTTCTTTTTATTTTCATCATAGGAAAATATTAAAATTACTTCCCTTGGACTTTGTGGCTTCTCCCTCAAATTTTCCCTTTCAGATTTTGCTAACCTAAGATCAAACATGACAATTTATCTCTCATTACATCCATTGCCCTCTGATATGAAGCAGTCCTGAGCAAGATAACTTTTCACACACACATGTCCTTGCATTCATTGAGTAACAGAATAATATTTGACCGTGGCTATCAGGCCACCTGAAATTAAGGGAGAAATTTAGCTCATAATCTATATTTTTCTGCCAGATTCATCACAATTACATTCTTGGTTTAAAAGCTACTTATTGATCCATTTCCTTGAGAGTCTTGGGCTTACACAGAATCTGCAGATCTTTATATTGGTATCAGGTCTGAAAATATACTCTATGGATTAAATGGGAACCTTGCATCTATTAGATTACCTGTTTTTTACTGCTATGTTAATGTGGTGAGACATGAGCTACACATTTTCTGTGTCACACAGATCTGTGAAGAGATATAAATGTCTTCTTTAAAAAATACTCCTGTTTGGGATCATAGCTCCCTCCCCCTTTCTCCTCTTTTTCCTATGGCTTAGTAATTCTCAGTTGTAAATAGCAAAGATTTCTTCAATAACCAGAATGTGCTAGGGAATATATGAATGATATGTTATCTTTTATCACGAGACATGCATCTCTGTCCCATGAGAAATGCAGCTCTTGTCTACATGGTATTTATTTCTTTTTGTTCCTTTGAGACATTGTCATCCAAGAGAGGGTTTAACCTCTTACTATTTATTCATGGTTGCATTCTCTATACTGCACTATTAGATTTTGCAATTCCCCATTTAAATAAAGCTCTGCATTACAGCTATCCTGATATGTTGTCTTGCTTTTTACTGTTTCTCTCTTGCCAATCCATTCCTTCTTAAATTTGACATTATTAAACTTGCATGTTTCTTCATTAAGGGTGAAAAAAATAATAACGCATTCATGTATTTCCCTGTTGAAATTTTGTGTATTTGTAACCCTATTTTAACTTATTTTCCATTTTATTTACATAAAAAAGCTCTTTAGATATTTGTTTGTGTTACGAAAGTCCTTCGGCTGTTGCTTGTTTAATTAACATCGAAAGTGTCCATATTGCTGCATAAAGATACATTGTATTTACTATGTTCATTTAAAATCTGTTCTACTTCATATCAATTGCCCAAAAGGCTTTTCCTGTATGAAAATATATTAAAGAAAAAAATATAGAAATAATGACATTAAAAAATCAACTGCATAAAAATCTAGTATTTACTAAAAATTCCTATCATAAAAATCACACAACAATCTGTTTCATTAGTCCTGCTGTCAGAAGTTTAAATCAAATGTTGATAATACATTCTCTCAAGAATCCTTTCATACTCAATTAAAGAATGGCTGTTTTGAAATGTAAGCTGTTCTTACTGACAGGAAGGAGGAAATTTGTTTATTGTTTCTTTTTTTCTCTTTTCTTTTGTTGTGTCAGCAACCACAGATGCTGTGAAGGAACATTGTGGAGGAAAATGAGAAGAAGTCTATACTGATAAATACTGTGAAGTGTCTACAGTTAAGATTAGAAAGCAGAGCCTCACATTTTGAAATACTTTACTTGGAAGAAAACTCCACAGCAGAGTAGTTCAGCCAATGATTGAATTTTTCCTAATATTTTTTGATATTAACTTGAAGGTTGACGAACTGTTAAGACTCATGACTGTATCCTCTCAAAGCAACTAGACAATATCACTAACTGTATTGGAAACAATTTCAGTGGGGTTTTCATGAAGAAGCTGGAGCTGGAGTATTTAAAATCAGCAAGTACAGAAAGAGTGAATATAAAAATAATGAATTTTAAAATAAAAATAATTTATTTGTTTCATTCATTTCATAACTTCAAAGGTAGATCAATGTCACAGAGCCCCCACATGAACACATGCATACACATCACACTCATACAAAAAATAAGTATGTGTAAATTCTTGTAAGTATTTCTCAAGAAAGAGAGAAAACAGTGAAACAGATTAAGTCAACTTAGAAGGTCACAAAGATGGCTCAAGTGGATGAAAAGATCATCCTCTGATCAGAAATACTGTTGCACAGTTAAATCAAGGAAGCTATTCAAACCCAGACTTTGTCAGAAATACCTTGTCTAGATCAAATAGATGATATAACTTATATGTAACAGAACTAGGAGCAATGTAGACATCCAAGAGTGGTTTTACACACAAACCTTTCATAACTGACACCTCTCATTAGATTAGATCCTGTTGCTTTTCACTTGTTTCAAGAGAAGTTAAAGAATTTTAAAAAATAGGAATAAGAAATGAAGTGTAAGTAAAATAGCAAACTATCATGAAATGGGTTTAGACACCAAATATAATGAAGTTTACAGATAGTATTGAAGTTACAAATATGTAATCATGGCAATTCTCTTTTTCTTGTTTTTTTTTTTTTTGTTTTGTTTTTTTGGTTTTGTTTTTTTGGGTTTTTTGGGTTTTGTTCTTGTTTTTGTTTTGTTTCATTTTTTTTCCTTCTAAAATTTTACCTACAGTGTTATTACAGATGACAAGCAAGAAGAGGATGCAAAATGCTGTTTCCTGATTGTAATCCAGGGAGAGCTGAAATCAAGATATTAGAGACAGATATACACAGTAGATTGATTTTTTTTTGCTTGTTATCAATGATGTCCTAAGAATATAAAGCACAACTATAATTTTGCAAGAGGAATGGTGAGCATTCAATCTGTGTGCTTACTACTTTGTATAAAAGAAACCTTCTGAGATTTAGTAATTCAAGAGCAAAATCCTTGCACTGACTACATGAAGTAAAAAGTATATATATATATATACTTTTTATATATTTTATATAT
>VXBS01003901.1:3310-21806 GCA_013400255.1 Sitta europaea | reverse complement strand
ATATATTTTTTAAATACAGAGTATTTAAATAATTTTTACAATGCTGTAAAAAATACTTTTACAGATGTTTAAACAGTGTGACCGAAACATATAACAAGATAACGGTCATTTGTCCCTAACACTTGGTATAATGAAAAAATAGGTAGGACTTTTTACACTGGCAGTACCATAAGTAACCACTATATAATTAATTTTAAGGACTAGGAGCATAACAACATCTAAAGGAAGATAGAGGTGCCATGTTATCTTCTGCTGGGTTCTGTTGGTTTGTTTTTATATTTTTCATGATTGCTTTGACCATGAAATTCACCCTGAACATACAGCAGACTATTATATGAATCACAATTAGAACTGGCAGATACAGGAAGTTAAAGTTTTAATTTCCAAGAACTCAGGTTCATATAAACAATGAAATAGAATTTTGTGACAAGTTTTGCAAAATGTGATCCTTCATATAAAACTATGGACTTGGTTTCCTATCAGAGTATGGAGACACTGATTATAATAACTTACAATTCTTCTGATTTTTAAAAAATATTTAATAAATTCTAGATTGTCATAATATTTTGATGCATATGTGCAAAATAGTCCAGAAATGCTCTTTGCTATCAGAATACCAGGAGGTATTTGTCTACATAAGAGAAAACATCTGTACTACTTTGAAAAAGAACAAATATTGTTGCCTGGTAAGTGTGTGTTCATACATGCTTTTGTGAATATCTGTCTGAGAGCAGGAAAGATCAGAAAGACCAGACAAGCTTTTAAATCTGTGTCTTTACTGTGACTGAGGACATTACTCTTGGAATTTCTCAACACTCCAGCACACATAGAGTAGATTTATTCATGCGATCAGTCAGTGTACTGACTGCTGCTACATAATTACACTGCTTAAGAAGTGCATATTTCCTTATCTTACTTGATATCCTTTGTAAGTTGTAATACACTTCAGTAATTGTATGCTTATTCAAAAAAAAACCCAACAAAATAAACACAAACCAACAAAAGAACTAAAAAAAATTCAAAAGAAAAAAAAAACCAAACCCAAGTAACCAAACAAATAAACCCCAACACCCAAAAAACAAAACCTGAACTCAAACCTTGTCATAAGAGCAGAGTTTAGATCTTTTGTCCATAGTAGATGCACACAAAAGTCAGTAGAGCTTTTGAAGCTGTAAAGGCATGTGCACAGTCTGAGCATTCCTTTAAAAATACAGTGTTGGAAAGGACAACCCCAAAATTCCTTTATTTCAATAAAAAAAAAATCATCTTCATCAATGTCTTTATTATTCAATTTTCCTAATAAATGTTAGAAAAATTTCTTTTAAAATATAAGATCAGCCAAGCTGTTAGGATATCTTAGAAATATATGATCAGTCTTAGTTCACAATAGGTGAAAAGCTATCAGTGACAAATCCAGAAACAAAGTCATGACAGTGAGAAAAATGTACTAAACTTAGCAAGAAAAAGCATAAGCAATGAAGAAAGAGCCAGAGAAGCCAATTCTTGATTTGGGAAAAAAAATGCCCCCTCCCCAGAGAAAATGCAGAGCAAAAAGCCAAATATAGAGAGAAAATATGTTGAAACAAATGTCTAGAAAGGTGCCACAATACAGAGTATCAAAGATAACATATTGTATGTTAGTTTAGAAATCAGAGGGACTTGATAGATACCTGTTTATTTTTCCCCAGAAAATGCATAGGTTTTGAGCCTAGGATGTTCTGAAAGTACGATTACTCTAGCTTCAAGAATGCATCAAATTAATTCAGTAGAAAAAATCTGTTGTTCATTTACCTTCAAGTTTCCAGAAACTGAAAATAGCTTTAAGGCTTAATGTAAAAAGCAAATGAAGGTCAATACTTCTAACACTGAAAAAAGGAATATTAGAGTAAGAAATCAAATTAAGTAGTCTTTTTTTTCCCATCCTTTTATGCCTTCAGAAATACCATAGGGTATTATCTTAGTTCTAAAGAGTACATAGAGTTAAACTTTCAACATAATAGTCAAATATTTATACTGGACCTGATGTTCTTTCTATTGAATATAATGGCAAAATTCCCATAGATTTCAAAGTTTACAGAACCAGTCTATCCTAATATGACCAGCCCACAGAAATGAGCTGGCTGGGTTTGAGATTGGCATTTTATTGTTCCAATGGGGAAGCATTTTCTAGTTGTTATTCCCGTTGCCAGCAGCCCGGGCAGGTCTCTCTCCTCCCGGCTGTCAGAGCACACACCTCTGCCCTCTCTGCCCTGGGCTGAGTGGGGGGCAGGGGGAGGCCACGGGGGCCAGGCAGGGCTCGGCTGATTTGGGAACATCTGCCAGCATGGAATTTGCTCTGCTGCTGGACAGAGCTGAACCTGCCTCTGCTGAGCCTGGGGAGAGAGGGGGAGGCGCGATGAGACAGAACGGAACACCTGATGAGACCGAGGGGTGGAAAAGGATTTCGGAAATCTGTCCAACTTTCCCATGACTGCCTTCTGGGCCTGAACCCTCTGAGAGTCCCCTCAGCACTGCTTTGAAACGTGACACCATGGACTACTGTGGACAGATGCTGTTTCTTGTTAATTCCTTCAGTGCATCAGTGCACAGATGGGACCTGGAAAGCCACCATCCTCTCTCCAGTGAGAGAAATTAGAATATAGATGTGTAAAGACCACATGAGGTATCAAAGTCAGTCAAGAAAGAGTGCAAGTCCAAGTGGAAGGAGTGTGGGAAGTTGCTTTTGAGCTGTAAAAGACTCTTACAAACTATAATAGTTAGTTATAACATATTGAAATGTTTCCTTTAAACCATAAAGAAGTATGGGAGAGATAAAAGATTTCAAATTGTAGACCAGAGCAAAGGAATGAAATGTTGAAGGGACTGTTGATTTCATGAGAAGTTGAACAGAGAGATGAAGTGATAAAGACTCTTTGCCCTCGAAAAAGAAGTGAATCTCTGTTCCTTGGAGGTGAAGGTGGTCCCAAAGACAAAAAAACCCTTTGTTTTGAACGTATTTATCTTTAAACTAGACCCCATACATCAATGTGGCCCAAAGACATAATTGTAAACATGAGAAAAATTTTATGAACACAAAAGGATCAGGGCGGTTGCATGTTCATGAAAAATGGATTTACAAAATCTGTTTTCTTGTGAAGAAATTTACCATAGCTAATGAGAGGTGCTTCCCTTCCTAAATGAACTGAAAAAGAGTTTTAGAGGTAGAAAACTGACTGAAATTTCTGAGTGTTGTTTTTTTTACATTGTCGGCTGGGAGAAAAGAAAGTGTGGGGAGGGAGGAAGAGTGTTTTGAGGGTTCCATCCTCATTCTTGTGTTTTTTTTCTTTTAGTATTAGTTAATAAAGTCTTATTACTTTTAAGCCTAAGCCTGCTTTCCTCTTAATTGAAAACTTTGAAATTGGCAAAAATATAAAACCAAAACAGAAATTGGTGTTTCTGCCCAGTTTCAAATTGAAACCACAACACAGGCCTGTTACACATTATTGATATGTAATATCATGATAGAAACATTAGTGAAGCATCTTTCGATGAATTTTTGCATGTTTTCAAATAAGTATATTAATTATCTTGATTATTTCCATAGAGAATAATTATACACATCTCTGAAGCTCTTATCAGTGTAAATATTAAAAAGAGGGAATATATAAACAGATTACACTAACAAAATATCTTTGGGCAATTTGAAAAATTATCATACATACTGCTGCTGGAGAATTGCCTACTTCTAGAGTTCTACACCTGCTACTTTAAATGCACATTTGTCTCTGAACTTCCTAAAAAAATTCTCTATCACATACAAGGAAGATCAACACTAGCCTGAATTGCAGCTTTTGAAGTATTTTCCAGGGAAAAATATTAAGTTTAAAAATGTGTCATACAAATAATAGATACTAGAATGTATGTATAAATTAGCAAAAGGGAATAATAATTAAATTTCCAAACTTAAGAGAATAACCTTTTTCAGCTTTGTAGAAAATGTTTAATCTTAATTGTAATTTCATCCTGACTTTTTGTTATGCTAGAGAAGACATCTCTTTAGCTATCTGTTAAAGATCTCCATATTACTTTTGCTACTCATGAGACTTGTAATTCAGTTTGAGAGTTCAGTTTAGTTAAAAGTACTCAGGACTTCATAAATCATATCTGCCAACTTATATGGATTTTGTGGTTGTCTCATTTTGGGTGACACTCAACATCTATTTTAGACACTTTTTTTTTGATCCAGTCTCCAGAAACTTAAGGAGGTATTGATGTGGTGCTGGACTTTACCCCAGCCAGCTCCCAGCACGGGGCCAAGAGTGGACTGCCCCCAGAGAGCCACACAATCCGGGGTGCAGCCAGCTGTAGGGCTTTTGCTCTACGGCTCCAGATGTTCTGCATTGAGGTTTGGGGTAAAGAACAGGGAGGGGTCTCTCATGTGGTTCCCAAGGAGGTTTATTCCATGAGAGGTCCAGGAACAAGAGCCCCAGAGCAGCATCCTGCACAAACTTTTAAACGGGGAAGGTACAAAGGGCAGGTACAATTCTTCAACTAATAGGGTAAGAGGAGGGGAGGGGTACAAGGCAGGGTTCACTCTACAGTAACCAATGAGGGACAGGTCACATGGGCCAATGGGGCATCAAGGATAAAGGGATTTACAGGGAACATTCGAGAACAAAGGGTGGATACAAGATGGGATTGACAATTTAACATGAGGAGGGAAAGAACAATATGGATTCAGGGGCAGGGTTGGGGTAAAATGGATAACTGGGAAAGGGAGGAGAAAACTTGGACCAAGCCAACTAACATGTGGAAACCAGGAATGATCCATTCAAGAAGTTACAATACAAAACTCATATTAAAGAAAAACACACCTCCCCAAAGCATTTAGATGTAAATATTCCCTATTTGAGTCTTACATTCTGTGATAATTTCTAAACAGGGTAGTCAAAGTAGTATGAGCAGTAGTATGAGAAGATTCAACTGATAATTCACAAAGCGTCTAAACTAATTTGCTTAAACTTAAGTGTCTAGTATGATGTCTTACGGTGTTCTAAATTCCTGAATAAGACTTACTGATATGATACAAGTTGCACAGAAGACATGTGCCTTTTTGATTTGGTGGATGGGAGCAGCACTGGTCAACCCAAAAGTGCACACAGTCTGTCTGACAGCTGTTCAAGCAGCTGAATGGAATTGTACCATTGCCTGACCTGAACCGACCCTTCAGAGTAAACTGGATTTCCCCTTGAGTGTGATGACCTGAATTTATCTACATATATGTACATTCACGTGAGCTAATCTGGAGCTCAATACCATCTGAGGACATTTCCAAGAAAGATGCAAAATTGTTACACATTATTGTCAGATTAGATATTTACCACTGAGATCTAGTCTATTTCTTGTATAATCACTTTCTGTAGCTTAAATGATTACAGTAGCTGATTAAATTAATAGTTTATGACAGTTTTGATGAAAGCGATAGGCCTTACATGCTAACAAATATTAAGCAGCATCTCTACTTTATTCCTTTACAGACTTAGAATTCAATTTTACATATGACAACACTGATGGAGACACATCTTTCTTATACAGCTTGGAGTTTTAATTTTCACAAGAAGGAAAATATTAGATACGTAAGTATTTTATGGTTCACAAGACAGCTTTTAAAATCAGATCAATATTTGAATAGATTATTTCATTTAGCAAACATTATTTAGCACCTAGATAACTTCTAGAAACTGAGGGTGTTGCTTGAAAAGATCTGAAGTCTAAAACAACCAATCTGTTTCTGGTTACAAACTAGAGTAATGCCCAATGACTTTAGTGGTCTTCACTGCAGCTGTAAAAAGGCTTCTCTTTGGAAAGATGGCAAGCTGGTGAATTTCATTTTCCTACCAGCATTAAATGTTAAAAATAACTGCTGTTTAGCCCACTCTCCATATTTCAATAATTTAGCCTCTTTTTTTTACAACATGAGTAGTTGTCAATTAATGTCAAGGAAATAAAGATTAACTTGTTTTGGGACTGAGATGCCACATTTAGGGTCTCTTTCAGAAAATAATATTATTTTCCATTGGGTTGGCTTGATCTCAGTTCACCAAACTAGAAGTGAAAGGTTTATACCTTTTTATTCATTCTTCCAAATTGGTTTGCACTAGCTATTCACTTTAAGGCCAAAATAACTGTAACAGACTGATGGAAGACTATGTCACATTCATTATACGATGGATGAAATAAATTAGATTATGTCATCCTCTGAAACAAAGTGGAAAGAAACAATGGTTAAAAAGATGGCAATACCTAGGACATGGGAAAAGAGTAAATACTTCTGTTGAGTTTCACCTTTTGATAACTATTGAACTGACTAGTTCACTGTCTTCCGAAGCTGGAAAGTTGGTTTACCCAGCATCCCATGTGAGTGAAAGCCCCTCCCATTCCTGGTCATAAAAGCAATAGAAGATTGAAGCAGTGTGAAGGCCTGAAAACATCCCCCATTTTGGGGAGACACAGGGGGTTTCTCTCAAAGAATATCCTGTTCTGTTACCCCTGTTCTGTTCCCTCAGTCGGCCCTGTTAGTCCCCTCCCCATCCTTGTGTCCCTTAGTCACTCCCCCCCTATTTCCCCACTGGCTTCCACACCCCAACCCCACCTTTGTACTGCCCCCATGCTCCCTGAAGCTCTCTCAGCCCCACCATCCCTATACTTGAACCTGGACCTCCCTGCTTAAGCTTCGCCTCTGACTCTGGTCTCCATGCATGCATGGCTGGAATAAAATATCACTGTGAAACCCATATAAAGGCCCTCCCTGTCTCTTTGCCAGCACCATAACTGCAGCTATCCTGGTTTTCAACAAAGCAGCACTCAGTTGTAAGCCACATGCAGCACAAAACCCATGGATCAAAAGCATCATGAATCTATTAAACAAATAAAAAATTAAATTCTCTCCATCAGTTCATTTAAGTTGCATTTTCAGTTCTTTCTGGGTGACTCACAAGAAGATATCTAGTCCTTTCGTGTATCAACTGATGTGGACTATGACAGGATTAAGAGCTGTTTGTAAACTGTCATTTTATTGCTTCTCTCAGCTCCACCAGCTATCAACTACCAGTCTCATTAGACTGCTGTGACTTGAGCTATGTTTACCTTTACAGGAATATAATGGGTAGTTTAAGCTAATCTTGGTGAAAGCACCAGAAAGACCTGTGATGCAAATAAAAGTGAGTTTGTAATGAAGAGGAAACAGTATATAGTGGCAATAAAAACTTTTTTTTTTCACTTTTGGTCTGGATCCCTCATCATTTAGCCATTCTGCATCTGTATCTAATGTTTGCATTAATTTTTGCATGCTTCAGCACAAATGACTAGGAGTATTATTCCCAAAACAATAAACTATTGTTCCTACCACAGTAGGTTACAGACTCTCTTCACTCTCCTTCATAATAAAAGGATTTACTTCTAAATAATTCATGTATCATATTAGGATCCAGGTTAAATATAATGCTTACAAGCTCACACTCAAAGGCATACTAAGGATATGTTAAGCAAAGAAAGACAAGAAAGAACAGCGTAGTTCCCTCCTAGCCTGAAGGAATTAATTTCTTATTTTCTCTTTCCGGCCTTCATGGAAATTTTTAATTCTGTCAAGATGTAGCTTAAACACAGAAATCAGCACATGAAGCTGCCAGAACATTGAATGAAACAAAAGTGTATGTTTCTATAGGCATAAATCCCAGAGAACACAGTTAAAAAAAAAAAAATGAAAGCAACAAGTGGTTCCAGTTCATCTCACAGTATTAAATAGGTCAGTGATTTCTGTCCACAGAGTCACGGCCAACTTGTCTCTTCCAGCTCAAAGAAGGATGTGTTAATTGCAAAGTGAACAGTACACGATGTTTTACCATTCACTAAGAATTGTCTGGCCTGAATTTCACCTCTGCCTTACATTACTGCAGCTTGAGCTGAAATGTCTGAAATTAACTGAGCCACAGAGAATTTCAAAATAATTTCAGCAGCTAACCATATAATAAATGTATTTCAACATCAGCACACGCCGAGCATATACATTTAATTTTAAAAAATGTATATGGGTTATGGCTTAGAAATCACATTAATATTTATATAACCTGTTCACCAGGACAAGCTGTTGTGTTAAGGTTGCATACAGTTGCCATTAAATCAGTGGGTGACCACATATCTGATGTGATGTGATGTGATGTGATATAGAAGCAGTAATTGCCACACACTTGCACCATCTCCCTTGGTCATCCTTCTACTGATTAAATGGAGCCTGGGGTAACTACACTCATCTCTCATTTCTGAAGCAGAATAAACACAACTGCAGAAGTCACTTGGTGAACACAAGTGCTCTTTTGCAGGCAGGCTGAGTAACAAAGCATGCAAACCTGGGCTGCCTGCACTTGCCTGGCTGTCAGTGAAGGAATGCAGAGAGAATCACTGCGTAATGTAAATTGTTTCTGGGTTAAAAATAAGCAATCCATGAACCAAATACAAAACCCTAAGTTAATGATAGACCCACCTTGATTGAATAGCTTCCTGTGTTCCATATCTAAGAAATCCTCCTATTTAATGAGCGTAATAATGAGTTGTATGCTTAGAAATGAACTTTTCAGGTAGTTGAAGATGCTAATTTTGGCAGTCTCAACCTTCTGAGAAGAGCCTGGAGACACTGACAACTGTTGAAGGATCTCACTTTGGTCCTGTTTCATAGGTTGTGGTAAATGTAAGTCCTTGTTATACAAAGGAGCACTAGAAACATGAAGAAAAAAAAAACAAAACGTAAAGTGATAGAGGTTTTCTTTTATCACATATCAGTGTATGAGAGTAAAGGTGATATGGGTATGTCCTGAGATGCTGTCATAAGCATTTTTGTCAAATATAAATTGGATAGGGAGTGACATGGTGAGAGATGAGGGACATGGAAATGTTTGTTTAGTTACCAGACTTCCTATTCCTACCAAAACTGTTGACCTATACTTTCATACAGGAGGTGGTGAAGTAAAGATGTGACTTCACTAGTCATAGTGTGATTTTCTCATAACAGACAGCAGTTATTAAAAGATGAATCATAATCATGCAACCACATGTTGAAAATTTGCAGATGTTAAACCCTTACAATGATCCATTTAGAAAGATCAGGCTGAAGAAATGAGTCAAGGGGGGATTTTAATACGGAGACATGAGACAGCAGTGGAACTGATTGCTCTGTAACATTGAGAATCAGTTTTGAATTAGTGTGTTGCCACTGAGAATGTTATTTCTCTAATTTCTAAACAAGTACATAATCACCAGCACTTAGCATAAATTTCCATCTCTGTATGTATTTGGTTATATATAAATGACTAGATTGTTCTCAGCCATTTTGGGAAAAAAAGAAAAAAAGCATTAAAATAGATAAAAATATAAATATAGAACACTGATATTTGTAAAAATAAGTCCTGCTCTCTTTGCACACCTTAGCTCAAATACTGTTAAAATTAAAAAAGTAGGAATTTACTACTCACGCTACTACTATGCTACTACTTGGGCATTCTCAAGTATTACCCATACATGGATAGGTGTATGAATCGACAAATACAGGTAATCAAAGACAACCACCAAACCACGGCTGAAAGGCAAAGAGTAGATTTATTTCATTACTTCACTGACAATGCTGGGCAGCAGGGACACATGGGGACACACAGGCTTGGTTAGGCTCAGCACATCCTAGCGACTAGGGAGGCTCAAGCATGGCTGTGAGAGTGCATTATCTCTACACGGGAATTCTACTCGAAACAGGCAGAGGATTGACAACAGTAGGCATAAGAGATGGAGTTTTCCCACACGGATAGTGTTTAATTTCTAATTCATTGGTTCTGTTTATAAATATAAAATATTTTGTATACCATCCCAAAAAAAGTTTACTTAGCAGTTCATGCTATATACCTCTGTTCAATTTCACGAATAAAAAATTCCACATTTGTTACATTGCATCAGGAAGCCAGCTAATTGACCCTGATTCATTTATCCTTATACATATTTGATACAGGTGTAAAATCAATACATGAAGCTGTTTATAACTTTCTAACACTACAAAGAAAAACTGAATCTAAATTACTACTATATACTAGAATTCACTAATAATGTGAAGATAAGTGGATATTTGACTTGAAAAAGTAGAGTGAGTCTTATTTTATCTTGAAAGGCTTGAAATATCTTTGGGGACATGATACACTATCAGTTGTGGCCCTTTTAATTTTTTTTGTGTCCCCATAAATTAAGCATGCTAATTTATGCTGCATAATGAAAGATTAAATTAAAAACTGTAATCCTGACTTATTGTAGACCTCTTATTTGCATGAATTTAATACATAATTCCCTGCTCATGAACATGTTTAACTTTTTTCACCTCAGTAATCTTTACTGTAACATAAAGGTAAGCATATAAATAAATCTCATTTAAAAATAGGACCAAAAAAAAAATACTAAGGAGACATCTCCTATATACGGTAAGTGGTTCTGTATTTCCGTGGATATTAAATAAAACTATTGATCATACTGGGATTTACAAACCAGCAAACTTACTAAATTTACTGGAAAAGTTTCAACTTACCTCAATGTGTTTAGACATGGATAACTCATTTTCCCTGTCCTTCAATAACACACTTCACAATTTTAAAATTTATTAAAAATATGTATTCATATATTCCACATATAAGAGTAGTAGGAGAAATATCTCTTCAGATTTCACATCTTTCAAACTTATTTGAGAAAATCCCTAAATTAAGGATGGGTAGATCACTGATGTCTCTTAAATGACAAAAAGCTAGATTGACATGCACTGGGTACTCATAGCATAAAAATAAATGCTATATTGAAAAAAAAAAAAGATTATTTCATTGTTCTTTTTGAGGTCGAGAGAATTGAAACCAATACAAGTTCTGGCTTCTCTAATGGCAAGTCATCTGTATATTTTCCAGAGAGACTGGACCTTGGCAGTACTGGGTATCAGACTTTAAAAATCTTAAATTCTTCATCCAAGTCGAAGGTATTTGTGTCAGTTTACCTCAGAGGTAGTCTCATATAACATTTCTCTGATTTTGATTTATCTCAATATTTGGTTTCCAGCATTTACTTCAGTTCAAACAACTACTGTATTAGGTTTCAGCAGGAATCCCATAGCAGGACTGATAAATTTTTTTACTGTTATCTCTGAGTGTTTCATTATGCACCGCTTGGGTTAGTGATTGCACTGAATTTTTAAAATCTTTGTGTAGTCCCTCATCTGTGAATCTCATTTCTCAATCTGAAAATCAAAATTGCCAAGAATTCCTTTAGCTTACAGCCAGAGCCTTATTTCACTTCTGCTTTAAATCTGCTGTAGCACATGGCTTTCTTGATTTTCTTTGTGTGTTTGGAGCTGCACAGAGTTCCTGCTGAGGTTCTGATATGAGCGCAAAGCAAAATCGGCTCCTAAAAGAAATTAACAGCCCTCTTATTGCTAATTAAAAGCTCTTTGCTTTCTCTCCACATGGCCATTGCAGCTGCTTCACATCCTCTCAACGTTTCGAAAACACATAAATTCAAAGACAATATTGTGAACAACACCTGGCACTTGCTGCACCTGCCGTGATGAGACCATATTTCATTCTGTCAGTAAATTAAAATTCTCCAGAGCTGAAAAGGATGGTTTTTTTCTCATTCAACCTCTTCCATTTTCCCCAGTGGTAAAGAGACAGTAGTTTTGCTTCCATTTTCGATACTAAATGTATCATATTGTTGTTTGCTTCAGTGGTGCAGACACCTGCCTCCTGCTGTAAATGTTGTGTTCCACTTTGGAAAGATTTCCCCAGGGCTCCACATTCAAGTATTGGCTTGTAACTATGGCTTAATATCATGTCAAAATCTCTTAAGGAAGATGCAGCTTGTCAAGTCATCTCAGGATTGAACCTACATCTAGTGAAATTCTGAAAATATCCTTTGAGTGTTTGAAGCATAAGAAGACAAATAAAAGGCTAGCAAGTCATTTGTAAAGATAATAGCTAACAGCATGCATTTTCCCTTTCCCTCCCCTGCTTTCCATTAATGTTGATAAAGGGAGAAGAGCAGACTACAGGTCAGTGATCTTTGTTATTTATATTCAGGTCAAAGAAAGTTCCAAACTTTTGTGGTGTTTTGAGCATGGCAGCAAAATGGAAGCAAAGAGAAAGAATACCTCAATCAAACTGTGGTAGATTTAAGCTCTGATATTTTGATCTTGAACCTTATTTTCAAAAAATGAATGGCAAGCAGGAATCTTTTCACTATAAAGAATTTAACAAGCAGCAACACAATTTGGCTGGATCCCTGTGGCATGATGTATGCTACTAAAGGAGTATATATCTTTTTTTAAGGAACTCCACAATGATTGCATTAGAAGTGGGACAACAACAGAATTTATTATTTAGGATTTTAATATTCAGTATGAGAGAATTTCCCACTTACTATTACTAAGGGTTACATGAAAAAGATATTCACATATTATCAAAAGGGTAGGTGTCCTTTTTTTTTTCTTTTGTTTTTCTTTTCAGACTGAGAAAATTGTTATCTAGATAAATATTAACCCTTCCCAAATCTATATATAGTTCAAAAACTAATATTCCCCAACAAAGGGAGAAAACCAAAACCCAACAATAGATCCTGTGTTAGTTTGACCAGCCCATGGAAGTGAGCCGACTGGTTTTGAGATTGGCATTTTATTGGACCAGTGGGAACCTACTGCATTTTCTAGTTCTCATTACATTTGAAAGGAAGTCCAGGAAGCTTCCTTTTCCTTCCACCTGTCGGAGAGAGAGAATTTTCCCCACTCGGCCCTGGGGTGAGTCGGGGAAGTGGGAAAGCCATATGGGCCAGGCAGGGCTCAGCTGCTTTTGGGAATGTCTGTCAGCACAGAGTTCTGCTCTGCTGCTGGCTGGGCTGGGCTCTGCCTCTGCTGTAGCCCTGGGCAGTGAGAGAGGGGAAGAATCGATGCTGCGGGCCTGGGACACCCTGACAAGACCGAGGGGTGGAAAAGGGATCTGGGGCTCTGCCCAACTTCCCCCCCAGCTGCAAAAGACCAGTGAGTGTCTGCCTTTGGGCACAGGCAGCCTGAGATCTGCCCCCCTTCAGCAGGGCTTTGTGATGTGACACCATGGGCTGCTGCAGCCTGCTGAGATCCTGGCACAGCTCCAGGACAGAAGGCAGTGCTGGACACTGTCTTTATTAACTCTTTCAGTGCATCAGTGCACAGATGGGACCTGGAAAACCTTCAGTCCTCTCTCCAATGAGAGAAACATTTGAGTGCAGATGTATAAAGATCACATGAAGTATCAAAGTCAGTCAAGAAGGAGTAAAGGTCTAGATGGAAGGAGTGTGGGAAGTTGCTTACATGCTGTAAAAGACTCTCACAAGCTGTGGTGGTTGGCTATAACAGATTGAGAANGGCATTTTATTGGACCAGTGGGAACCTACTGCATTTTCTAGTTCTCATTACATTTGAAAGGAAGTCCAGGAAGCTTCCTTTTCCTTCCACCTGTCGGAGAGAGAGAATTTTCCCCACTCGGCCCTGGGGTGAGTCGGGGAAGTGGGAAAGCCATATGGGCCAGGCAGGGCTCAGCTGCTTTTGGGAATGTCTGTCAGCACAGAGTTCTGCTCTGCTGCTGGCTGGGCTGGGCTCTGCCTCTGCTGTAGCCCTGGGCAGTGAGAGAGGGGAAGAATCGATGCTGCGGGCCTGGGACACCCTGACAAGACCGAGGGGTGGAAAAGGGATCTGGGGATCTGCCCAACTTCCCCCCCAGCTGCAAAAGACCAGTGAGTGTCTGCCTTTGGGCACAGGCAGCCTGAGATCTGCCCCCCTTCAGCAGGGCTTTGTGATGTGACACCATGGGCTGCTGCAGCCTGCTGAGATCCTGGCACAGCTCCAGGACAGAAGGCAGTGCTGGACACTGTCTTTATTAACTCTTTCAGTGCATCAGTGCACAGATGGGACCTGGAAAACCTTCAGTCCTCTCTCCAATGAGAGAAACATTTGAGTGCAGATGTATAAAGATCACATGAAGTATCAAAGTCAGTCAAGAAGGAGTAAAGGTCTAGATGGAAGGAGTGTGGGAAGTTGCTTACATGCTGTAAAAGACTCTCACAAGCTGTGGTGGTTGGCTATAATAGATTGAGAAAATTCCTTTAAACCATAAAGAAGTATGGGAGAGATAAAAGAGTTCAAATTGTAGACCTGAGCAAAGGAATGAAATGTTGAGGGGACTGTTGATTTCATGAGAAGTTGAACAGAGAGATGAAGTGATAAAGACTCTTTGCCCTCAAAAAAAGAAGTGAATCTCTGTTCCTAAGATGGAGGTGGTCCCAAAGATAAATAAAGAGAACCTTTGTTTTGAATAGTTAACTTTGAAATAAACCACATACATCAATGTGGCCCAGAAGCACAACTGTGGACATGGGAGGAGTTTCATGAACACAAATGTTCCAGGCGGTTGCTGTTCATGAAGATTGGAACCACAAAAGCACTGTTTTCTGTGGGGGAATTTTCCATAGTGAGCAAGAGGTGCTTCCCTCCCTAAGTGAACTGAAGGAAGGCTGTTTTAGAGGTGGAAAACTGACTGATATTTCTGAATGGTGTTTTCTTTACATTGTTGATTGGGAGAAAAGAAAAGTTGAGGAGGGATGAAGAGTGTTTTGAAGGGTTCATTCTCATTCTTGTTGGATTTTTTTTCCCTTCTAGTGTTAGTTAATAAAGTCTATTACTTTTAAGCTTAAGCCTGCTTTGCTCTTGATTGGGAAATTTCAAATTGGTAAACCCAAACCAGAACAGATCCCAATACCACTTTGGATTAAAACCTAATAGGGACAAGGGTCTTTATTTTAGTGTTTTCACCCTAATAGCATTTCTTTAATAAAATAAGTATAAAATCATCAAGAGCAGCAAAAGGACTTCAATGCATTACTGTTCCTTTCCTTTCCCAAACTCCTCACTTTCAGTCCTCAGGTAGTGTTCTCACAGCAGACACAAACCTGTAAATCTTCAGGCTTGAAGGATTGTGGGCATGCTTGGCACAAATGAAAAATCTTACAGTTTAACATATGGCAAACTCTTTGTGGAAGAGGCTGTTGAGAACTCACAGTTCCCACTCAGAGAAAAACATGTCACAGGGAACAGGAAATACTAAAATTTGATGGAAGAGTTGTTGCAGATAGAAGGGAAATAACATTTGGGCTGTTGAAACCCTAAAAAACAATATCTTTCATGTAATGCCTGTTTTTCACACACAATGTCTAACACCAACTGACATTCACTAACGGGACTGAGTGAATTTTATTGAAGGCTGATCAAATCTATGTGAATTCATAGTACCATTATACAGAAGACACACACAAGAACAGAAGATTTGATTGATAACTTTGGAAGGTTATTTCATGGGCTTCACTAGCCTAAGACATACAGTTTATGAAATCCCTAACAAAGAAAATGAAAGGTGTATATGTTACATCTACCAAGCAAATTCTTCACAATTTTCAGCTGTAGCTAAATAGCAAAGGAATTCAATTTGAATTGTAACAATGTTGAGCTAGTTTTGAAACATAAAACAATTGAGAAAACATGATAAAAAAAGTCAGTCAGAGGAAATTCTAAAACAACACAAAATTAATGTTTTGTTATGCTCTCATATCTATATCTCATAATGCCATGATGCTGAATTAAAAGGTGATATTCCAAAAGCCTATTTAAATAATTAAATAATATTTTTTTTTAACGCTCAGCTATTTCTAATGTTTACTCTTAAAAAAAATAAACATATATAGCTACTTCAAGTGCATGCATTACTGATCATCTCTAGTTCAATAATTTTAGGCAGTATTAGTGCATCTGGGTCACCATGACAGATTTTAATATTTAGAAGTAATCCCACTTCCTTCTTTTCAACTATTTTTACCAAATTTCTTTTGAAAAAAACTAAAGCTTTTTGTAGGATATTTCAAAGACTTAAGCAATTATGATGCTATCATTTAAATCTCTTGTTAAAGGTATTGCTTTAAAAACAATATATATTGAATCTGGTTTTGTTTTTCTCACTGTGTGTCTCATAAGAATAGTTATCATATCCTTGATATTCATTAACTTTTCTCCACCAGTATATTTCTCAATTTATGTTGATAATACCAATCATGCAGTTTTCCATGTATCATATAACTTTTATATTTTTACTAACCATTTGAAGCGGTGTGATTTTTATGTTTCTCATTCATTAAAAATCCTTACCAACATGACGAAAATTTACTTTGAAATGATTGGGGGTCTATCAAAGATTTTCTAAGATGCATTTTCTTTCTTGGTGTGCCAAGTCAAGACACTTTTCCCATGAAATACACAGATCTAGCCAGCACATCCTACTTTGGAGGGTTTTTTATTGTTTCATAAAATGCTGGAATGTTTTTAACCTGGAAAAACTAATCTTACTTTTCTTCTTAATTCCACCAAGTCAATTTTTTCTCTTAGAAATAATTTACACATGAAAATTTACTTGAATATTTATTTTGCTTTTATATTTAATAACAAATGAAAGTGTTCAAACTTTAGGAAAACATTCATTTAACTATAAAATGTCTTAATTTTAAAAAACACTATTTAGTCAAGTTATGAAAGTTTTGGTTCTCTATCGAACTTTGATAGGCTTTCTTCACAAAAGTAAACTTGTAATGAATACTGTTCATGGACAAAAATGTCTTTGTTCACTTTTTCTGCTTCCTTCCCAATTGTTATGATAGTCCATGTTTCATGGAGAATAAATATCTTTTATTTTGCTATACTCCTGTGTTGTCCATTTGGCATGGTGTACAACTAATTAACAGTGAACACCAGTCTTTCTTAAAGTACTCCTCTGAACACTAATAGCCTACTCGTAGTAGGTACAAATACCATAACAGCTGAAAGTGAATAATCCTTGTGAATAACCCTTGGATACAGAAACATTGCTTGTATGTTAAATAAAAACATCATTGAAGAAAATTAAATTTTCAAGCTCAAAATACCTACTATTTTGAGTATGTATTGTATTATTTATATATTAAGTGTTATGTATATATTAAGTGTTATTTATAAATAAGAAAGACTGTTGGAATGACACAGAATCAGCCATAGAAGGAATAACACTTGGGTGTCCTAGCTCCTATTGTTCTACTCCAAGTTTCTCTTGGTGTTTCCCTTTTTATTTGTTCTTTTGCTGCACCTTTAAAATTCATATATTAGTAATAGAAGAGATGCTGACTTGAAAGGTGCAGTCTATAATTTTTTTTATATTAAATAATAGAATGACTGAAATTTGACTAAGTAAAGAATTGAGGCAAGCATCACCTAATCAATGTGAATTCAACAACTTCTGTTTGCTTTGATATTTAAAGTTAATTTAAGTAGTATCACACATGTAATACACCTACTTTTCTTTGCAATGCATTTAACTTGATAAAAAGTATGAATTTAATTAATAAATCTGACTGATAAAATTTCATGTAATATAAATTAAAAGGATTAAATAACAGGCATTTGATAAATCACATAAGTTCATTCCAAATAGGCTATCATTACTAAAATATTTAAAACATATATTGGTGTCATGTCATAATCAACTCTTGCCCTACTCTATGTCATTGATTATTTGTAAGAAAATAACAAATCATGAATGACAATGCAAATAAGAAGTCGCTTCTGGGGAAATACCTGGGTTGCATGGTAGACTGGGATGACGTAACAATAGCATTTTACAATGATGAAATATATGTGACAAAGAATTAAGATACACTTTCTGTGTGAGATCTCTATCTACGCAGGATCAGAGATTCTAGAAAGGCCAGGTTGATCATAGTGACAACAATTTAAGATGAACTTTTACTGTGTTCCAATGGTCAATAGAATAAACACAAACTTTGACATCCCATATTCTTAGACACCAAATTTATCAACTAAGTTGATATAAATTTATCAGTCCGCCATTCAAGATGAGAGATTTGATGAAAACTGCAAGTATGCAGAAAGAATTTGCAAGTAAGTTGATTGTAATATTTAAATGACTGTCAAAAGCAGAGATGGACTGTGAGTTTGTCGTGGTTTCAATCCGAAACTGGGTGGAAACACTAATTTTTGTTTTGGTTTAGTTTTGTCAATTTCAAATGTTCTAATCAAGAGCAAAGCAGGCTTAGGCTTAAAAGTAATAAGACTTTATTAACTAACACTAAAAGAAAGGAAAACAACAAGAATGAGGATGGAACCTTCAAAACACTCTTCCTCTCTCCCCACATCTTTTTTTCTCTTAACCAACAATGCAATGACAACAACACTTAGAAATCTCAGTCAGTTTTTCACCTCTACAAATAGTCTTTCTTTAGTTCATTTAGAGAGAAAAGTATTCTTGGCTAATGCTATGAAAAGCTCCCCACAAGAAAAGAACTCTTGGGGCTTCATTTCTTCACAAACCACAGTTGCCCGAGATCTGCTTTT
>VXBS01003900.1:219957-236262 GCA_013400255.1 Sitta europaea | reverse complement strand
GGAAGGAAGGAAGGAAGGAAGTATTTTTCTCTCCTGATTCAATTTTAATACTTAATTATAAATCTCCTGCCGTTTTATTGGAGGTCTTATCACAGACAGAGAAATAGACATCTTAGCCAAAGGTGAGAACATAAGTAGCTGCAATATCTTTTTTCTAATTTAAATTAGAAACAAGGACTTTCATAAATAATAAGTATTTTTAAAAATCTGAAAATACATTTGTGGTTGGATTTTCACTATTGCTGGGGTGGGGTTGGGGGGAAATCATATTTTCTTTTGTTTTGATTTTTAGCATGGTTGGTATACAAATGGCAGTACTCTTCTGCCAATTTCACAGTATAGTCTGTTCTTGCCACATCACAGCATCTAATATGACATTGTCATTGCTAAGAAGATGAGTTGATTGTATTTAAAAATAAACATAATTGATTAATAAATACATAACCATGGATCATAGTATCTTTTGTAAATCTTAGGCTTATGGCTGCATTCATTTGCACATGCACAAACTTATCAACTTATCTGTGCTGGAATGGTGTGGGGCACAAAAAATCATTTGAAATAGCTTGGTGCTGAGGGAGTGGCTAATTGTAACTCCATGCTGCCCTTATTGCATGCTGCCACATTTATGATTCATGTTGCCAAGAGCTTTCAGTGGCCAGTTTAGAGGCTTTTCATGCATATTTTATAATGCACAATGCAAAACACTATGGGAATGGACAGGACTGTTGGCAAATTGAAAAAAATAGCTGCACATTTTGATCCAAATACCAAGATTTGCTAATGTGTTTAGAAAACTGACAATTTCAGTCTTAATCCTATTCAATCCAGTGCCTTGTAATTATGCACAACTAAACAGTCATAATTTATGAAGCAGTAGAAGAACATCCAGACTGAAGCTTTGCATCTGGCGTCAGGCTATGGGGACAGGAACAGTGGTGGGGGCGGCCTCTGAAAGCCATCCTGCTCCTTGCCAATCTTATTTAAATTTTATTGCTGCCCAAATTGGAAAGATTACATGGTAATTAGTAGTTTCCCCACCAGTATAGATTCTGCCTCTCCAAACAATCTTTGATAATGATCCTGTCCCTCCTCCCCAGCAACTTCAGGGAAATTTCAGAGCCAGATATTAAGCAGGCAGTTATGAAATTGTGCTCAACCACCTGTTCCCTTGACCCGTGGCCGACCCACTTAACAAAAGACTGTATGTCTCAATCAGGACAGGTGATCCCATAGATTGCCATTTTATAATTAGTGCACTCCCCCCTTCTTGCAAGCTTATGCAAGGCTGCCCTTAGGAAGATGTCTTCTCTGAATAGAGAAGGGGATGCCAAAATGATGCCCTGTCAAAAACTTGGCTAAAAACTTGAGTTGTGTGTTGTAGAGTGGTAAGGGAGAGATGAAACCATGGATAAGAACATAAGATCAGCTAGAATGTATCATACAAAAGGCTCATCTAATACAATATCTTGTCTTAGGCCAAAAATAGATGTCCAGTAATGAGTATAAGATCGGAGTTAGTGCATGTGATATTTTTCTTGCTACTTCCTGAGCCTGCAATAATTGCACCTCAGGGTTTTTTGATCTGAAGATGGGTTATACAGATGTAATTATCCTCAATGACCTTGTCCAGTCTCCCCTTGAAACCATAGAGACATTCAGATTTGACAAGATCCTGTGTCATGGAGCTCCATTACTTAATTAATGCAGAAAAACTGAGTAAAAAGTGATCATTCATTATTTCTCAGAATACAAGAACAAGAAAAAAATCAGGCAAAGGTTAAAAGCAAAAGAACCAGTTTTTCAAATGAGGACTGAGGAAGTGGTTGGTGCTGTACATTATGGAAAATAAAAGTACTTAGAGATTCAAAAATATGTTGTCATAATGGATGTATCTAACCAGGGCTATTAATTACTGTTTATTTAGATAAAATTTTGATGTCTGGAGGACCAGTCACTATTAGAAGATAGGAAATTATTTAAAGAGTTGAAATGTCATGGAATCATAGAATTATAGAATTGTTTGGGGTGGAAGGGTCCTTAAACATCCTCTTGTTCCATGCCCACTGCCACTAAATCAGGGTGGTCCAAACCCTGTTAAGGCTGTGCTTGAGCACAGTCATAGCTGGGGCATCCTGAAATACTGTGGGCAAATATCCCAATATAGACACTATTTGTGTATATAGAAGCCCTCAATAAATCTAACACTAGAAGTTTGGAGGTATCATTCAAATAGTTGTTCTTGTCTTATAGGGGTTTTAGCTACATAATCTAATTAATCCTGAACTCCTTCACGTCTTCTGTGGAACCTGAAAGAGAATACAGTGATCACAGCAAATGAAAAGGAAGAGGAACTGTGAAGTGGATATTTAGATTTAGGTTAAAATATTTGTCTTTTACCGACCTCTATGAGGGCTACAATTATTAAATTTTCTTGTTACCTTACAGACCTTTTAAACTATTTGAAGAGGAGGCAATACTGTCAGAGAAGCAGTATTGAATAAAGGAGTGACAACAAAAAAATACAAAAAATCCCCAAAAATACTGTGAGGAAGGAAAAAGATGTAGAAGAATTAGACAGGAAATCAAGGCAGACAGGAGAAAAGAAATATTGGTGGAAGAAAGAGAGATGAAAGACCATTTGAAAAATGAAAATACAGAAGGCCAAGTAGAAGAAAACAGTGCAGTGGAACAGCTGAAGGACAAAAATGTGAAACAATATGACCTCCAGAAGTATCACCTAACCTTAAGTATTCTATGATTTCATGAATCAAAATATTTTCATTTTGTGTTTTAAATAGTCATAGTTGTGGATATGTTGATGAAAATCATTATTGTATTTTGTAGTGTACTTTGTAATCTGCAGTTGTAAGGTTCTCTAAAAAGTTGCAGGAATTTCCCTTAACTGCAATGCAATACATACCAAAGGCATTATTTTCCTTGAAAGAGTGAAGTGTCCACCAAAACAACCATGTGTTGATGTGCAGATATTGCCATTTCTTTAACTAGGCTATAAATTAATTGCCATGTTTTGAAGAAAATTGCTAGTCTTCATATTAAAATCCTATTAAAATAGAGCTTTATTGCCCTCTGCAATCAATACTACTAATTCTTTGGGTATTTTTACATACACAATTGCAATTTCAGCTCTGCAGTCTTGAATGTGTATTTGGAGACTGCTAATGGAAAAATAAAACATGAGGTCTGTTTTCCATTTCTGTAACCCTTGGGATTCATTGTGATAAGACAGACCAGAGTGAGAGACTTCTTTTTCCCTTACCAAATATCACAGGAGCAGAAAGATATTTTGTGTTTTCTTCATTTGCAGTAAGTTTCTTCAAACAAGATAGATTTCTTAGGGAAAAGATGATAAAAAATATAATTATGGAAAGGAACTGAAAACAACATTGCAAATATTAACTGGTCAAAATGCAAACACAATGTACCAAATTACTAAATTTCTTCTAGTTATATTCATAATAAGTAGTTTCAGCAGAATGAATTTCTTACAAGAATATATTGGCTTAGCTACATCTGTCTTCTCACAAGAAATGTTAAATGGTTAAAAAAAAAATATCAACATTTCTCTGGGTAAAAAAGTTCTGGAAAAGTATAAAAAAGAAAAAAACAAAAACAAAACAAAAACAAAATATAAAAAATAAAAAAAAAAAATAAAAAAAAGAAACCAAACAAATAAAACCCACAAAAAACCAAAAAAACCCCAGAAACCAAAAAACTCCAGTAGGATTGTACAAATTTTCTCAGTCTCATCTCGTCTCTTCCAAACAAGTGCAAATCTGTACTCTAGTAAAGGAATACAGAAAATATTTTCATGGCGAACAGGATAATCTCATCTTGTTTTCCTGGAAAACTGGAATAAAGTACAGAGGGGACCTGCCCAGCATAGAGGTGTCTATGGTTGTATCTCTTCCAGTAAAGTAAACATACAATAATTTAGATTCCAAGAAAGCTCCATTAGTTCTTCCTCAGAAAAAAAAGTTAGATCATCCTGGTCAGGCCTGCATCATTGTTAATGTATGCAGCTTTTTACCTTGCATTTTATGGCCTTGCACTTTGTGCATGATAGACATACATGGATAGACAGAGTGCCATGTCAACAGCCATATTAAAAACTCCTACTCTTCAAAAACGAGGCATCTGTTTCTGAAAAGCTTTTGCAAATGGTCCTTGACTGGTGCTGTGGTCAAGAATTCCTTGGGAGAGTGTTAAAAGGTTTGTTCCATTCTTTGTATAGACTGCTGTAAATGTTTCTCACTATGGCTGAGTTCCTGTGTCCAAGAATGCTTCTTGGGATTGTTGAATTTAGTCCATGTGAACTAACAAACTGGGAGGAGGCCACAGTAAATGATCACAAAGCTAAAGACTGGGAGAATAGAATCAGTGAAATGCCGAAACCTCCTTCAGCCACGGGATGAAGCCCTCCAGGAGTAACTTGTTCTCTTTGTCTGTATATTGCCTGTTTCTCAAATGTGAATTTCATCTTTATTGACTAGGTCTCAGAGTGTCTTTTTATTGTCTTTCAGTTTTAGTGTATTTAATATATGTAAGATTTCCTCAGAACTCTAGAACTAGAGTTTGTTGCACTGAATTGTTCAGTGTTCCACAATATTTCATCCATATTCTGTTGAGTCAGAGAAGAAATGGTCTCATATGTTCTCACGTGTCAGAGAGGTTTCCCATTACAACTTTATTTATCCAAAGTTAAAAATATCAGCCCTGAAAAAAATAATTTTCTATATCAAAAAGGATCTTTTTCATCTTTTTTTGTTTGCTCATTTATGCTTTCATTCATTCAGTGTCTACTGTTTCTAGACCCTTTGGAGTCCTTCTGGTTTGCTTTCAATTAAAATGAAACCTCACTGTCATTTCTTGTCCCTTCATTGTACTTTGTCTCAGCTCTGCTTGTTTGTGTGATCAAAATAACAGCCTACCAAGCAAAAATGGACAGTGATAACAATTCCCTGTGGTTACTGCAAACAACTAATTGCCTTTAAGTATCCATACATATTAATATCCTTGGGATCTCAAGGAAAGATATTGTAAAATAAAATCCTCAGTCTCCTTTTGCTTGGAAAACAGAACTGTGGACCAGGTACTCCTCTGGTGTAAAGATACATAGTTGTAGAATCATCTTGGGAATTAAAAGTTTACAAAGGTAAGTTTCACTTTCTAAATTTAAATGCTTTTTCCTTCAGTGATGATTGACAGTTATCATCAGCAGAAAATCTATTTCCATGTAAAATGTATGTTGAGTGGACCACACAATTAATAGAAAATTGTTAATCAGTTAAAATTTTCTGATTTACTCACAGTTCTTCTTCCTGGGGAGGAAGAAAAAAAAAAAAAAAATAAAGCCTGAGGAGAAAACGATTACAAAAGTGCTTAAAAGTGCTTGTTACAGGCCATCAGGCTGTTGGATACTTTAATCTCTTTGGTCATAGATCATAAAGAACGTGATTCCTGACAGTCAAGGAGATTCCTGGTGGGTAAAGAACTGCTGCACACCTTTCATACAGCACACAAATGTGTGGCCTAAATGCCTCTAAATTGCCCCAGAAGTTTTCTTGTGACTCCAAAGAAGAACAAGAAATGTCTGACATTTTGGAGAGTGGAGGATCAAAGATAACCCAGTGACATTCTGAAACATGGTTTTGTTTTTCATGTCAATTGAAAAAAATCTGCCTTCTTAGATAAAGGCATAAGGACTCATTCCAAGAAAAGGAATCAGCATGTTTTGTTTGATTTCACAAGACTTCTAAATAGAAAAAAACTTACATTTCCATGTTAAAATTAACATAAAGAAAAAGAATGAAATACAAGTAAAGCCAGTTAACAGAAGCTTCCAGTCCTTTAAGCATCACTGCAAGTTAAGACTGCATCAATTCAAGTGGTTGTCGTTCTGACTCCTAAATGATAATATTTCAGCGTAACTTCATGGAACTCAGATCAGCTGTTGGTTTAAAATGCACAGCAATTCATTTTTTTATTTGCACCTCTCAAAGCCTTCTTATCTCTCACAATAAAAGGATCAGAAGGGGCATATTATGTTTGTTTAAGACTGCTGTAATCATTTACTTTGACCTTTTATGACCCAGTTTTTCTTGAAAAGCAAAGAATCTGATCATACTGAGTACATTTTCTTTACTGAACATAGGAGAGAGCCACATTTGTTTCCCAAAAGGCTACTCTCAATTGCAGAAGGCATAGAACTGAGAGATCTTCAGATGAAAGCTGCTGTGGAAAAGCATAGATCATGTATTTATGAAGAAAAATGAATATGAGAAAGGAATAAGCAAAGTCTGTCAAATGTTTTTTCTGACGCTAGCTGCCCACAAAGACTCAAGTAGCAGCTAAATGAAGCCTAAGGTGTTAGAGTCAAACACATCATATCAGGAACATGCCAGAGTCCTAATGAATCTTCTGCTTCTGTAGCTATCCAAAGATTTATTCTGACTTGAAGTTCATATCATAAGACTGTTTCCATCTGAGGTAAACATAGCAAACAGATTACCTAATCAAGAATAAAGCTCCCTAAGAAAGTTTAAAACTTCAGTGAATCAAGGATGTTGCTGCTCCATTTGTGTCTTATAACTCAATACCTGTTATTTTTGTTTCACCAGAAAATCATAAAGGCCACTTAGCTTTCAATTGCTTTTAAATCCTGAGCATTTGCTCTGTGGGAAAACCTGTGCTAGGCAGTCATTTGAGTGACATATTTCAACCAAATCCTCTGCCCATTTACAACCCAAGATTGTGTTTGCAGATGCCTGGGTAGCACAAGTGACTTCTGTCAAAGGTTTTTCCCTCCTAGAGAGATTTTCCTGTTCTAACATCTCACAAATGAGATTCCAAATTTAAAAAAAAAAAAATTATAATGAGATTATTATCAATTTAGTGCTGCCAAATGTGATCCCTTTTTAGAAGGACCAGCCTGAACACAAAGTATTAGAAACAGCATTTGGTAGAAGAATTTAGTTAGAATTTAGAATTCTACCATTAATATTTTATCTTACATAGTAAAAAAGTATCAATCTTTCTTTAAACACCCACCTGAATCTGAAAAAAATATAACCAAAAACCAACCACAAACCCTCGTTTTTCTCCCTGAGGCTTTTTTCTGCCTTTTGTCTGTAGGGTTTTAAAAGCATGGAGGAGTAAATTTATCCAAGACTGCAGGAATTTGAAATATATGCTGAATCACTGTTAGTAATTACAGAAATCGAGTAAACCTACAATCTCAAGGTAAGCTAGATGTGTTTCATATTTTCTGATCAGAAATGCAGCTAATGCACTTGGAATTAGTCTATTAAAGCTACTTTGCAAATTCTCCTGATATCACTTCACAGTATTTTCCCTTAAATCTCTATCTTTCTGAAGAACATTTCAATATTGGGTCAGATTATGAATATTAAAGTCTCTCCAAAACCCACGCTAATTTTAAACCACAGGCACTGTGAATTGCAAATGACCTGAACTGCTTAAGCCTTAAAGTGTACGTGACTCATCTAGTGGTTTCCAAAAAATCAGGTCATGAAATTTTCTGTGTTCACAACTCAAGCCCCTGAAATACCAAGTCAGTGTTATGATTCTCCATGCTTTCTTTTCAGACATAGTTTGAAAATAGAATTTATAGCCTGAGAGAGACCTGTTATCAGAGTCCCACATTGCCCCAGAGACCAGAGAGTTCTAGCACCAGGTGGGGTTTCCCAAGTAGCACAAGACCCTACTTCAAGCATAACCTCAGCTGTTCTTCTGTCCTAGGTCACCCCAAAGTGTCATACTATCATTTGTGACTACAGGGCAACCATTTCCAAGAATCTTTTTGCTGGGATTCAGGTTGGATATATCAGACTATGCCAGTGGAAGTCTGCATTTTGCAGAAGAATTAATTATTTATGAAGATTAAACTAATCTTCCTGAAGTTCATCAGTATTTTGTTTTCAGAAGTTAGAGAAATTGTCTAGCTACAGTTACATGTACATATATACTAAACATATTACCAGAAAGGTTCAAATTTTGATGTAAGATAACTGTAGACCCTACAGACTCTTTCGCAATCCCAATTTTCCTTTTCCTTAGTGTAGAAACCATCACAATTTTTCATAAGAGTGCAATAAAATATTTTTAAGCTCAAATAAAGATGTGAATAATGCAGCAATGTAGCAAGAACTGGACTTTTGCAAAAGATCTGTTTGATTACTACAAGAGGATAGAGACCAGAGAAAATAAAAAAAAAACAAACTGTGGGCACAATGCATTTTTTGACTGCTTTTCCCACTGTGTTTGCCAGAAAACTATGGACTGACAAAGAATAGCTAGAATCCCTTCAAACCCTAAATTTTCTGCAAATGTTGATTCATCTGCTCTAAAAAGCTTCTATTTTAATCAGTTTTCTTGCACTCTGGAGTTGCTCACTTCTCTCTTTATTTTGTAAAAGTGTTGTGGGGTGGCTTAGTCTGGCCCAAAGGCAGGGAGATCATTTACCAGTTGCTGTCAGAGGCAAAATAGACTCAAATTCAGGCAGCTAAAATAATTTTTTGCCAATTAACATAAATATTTAATTATTGATTTAGGTGTTGAAAAACAAAACATAATTAAATAAAATGCAAAAAAACCCAATGACCATTAGCACACTTATGGAAAACCTCCTTCTTCCCCCTCTCCTAGACTCAACTTCAATTTTTCCCACTAGATTGCTCTCCTCCCATCCTGCTAATTAGGGATAAGCAGGGGATGGCTCTCCAACTTAATGACAGGTAGGGAAACAAACTGGGATACAGCAGGGGGGAGGGAACAGAGACTCTGTCCAATCACTCTGTGAACCTGTTAGAACTTTCCAGGCTGAAGGCAGGGCCACAGAGTGACAGGCAGGGTCTGGGAGTTACAGATCTCGAGACTGACAAACAACAGTAACTGGGATGAACCAAACAGGCAGAGAACACAGAGGTACATGGAACGAACCATATAACGGTATGAAATTTTAAAAACTCAAAAACACACCGCCACATCAGTGCACAGCAATTTCTCTCTGTAGGTCTTTCCTCTTTATGATTTCCAGAGCGTGCCTCGCGACAGCTGCAGGGCACATCTGCTCCATCATGGAACACCTCCTCCTCTGGTCCTGGTGTCGCGACTGTTGTTTCTCACAGTTTTCCCCTTCCCGCTCTGTGTGTGCTGCAGTTTGTGTCCTTTCTCAGAGGCTTGACAAACTCGCTGGTGGTCTGCAGTGGGTCCTTCGTGGAGCTGCCTGGAAAAACCTGTGCCCTCTTCCACAGAGGCCCCTCAAACCGTGTGTGTGTTCCCAATACAAAAGGAAACCTACACAGTGAAAATAAATCAGAAAAAAAGCCTTTTTAATGCTTAAATTGGTGTAAATCTCTTTCCTCTCTTACATTAGCTACCTATAGCTTTACTTGATAAAATGTATTTTGGTACATATAGGCCCATGGACATCCACTAAGGCTAAATTACTGCCTCAAATGAGAGGTTCTTACAACAAATCCTTCAATCTTTTCATCAAAATGAATACGTGGAGAGAAGATGTCTTTTTTTATGGTTGGAAATACATAGTGGATAATTACCTCTGGAACAGGGTTTTTGCTGGTGGCCTAACATGTAGCACACAGACCTTTTCACCGGGCTATAAACATTTTGTGTAAGCTTTAATTAACCCTTTCTTTGTTTAACCAGCTCAACAAACAAAATGTCTTAAGTCTATTACAATTAGTTGGCCTTTTGCATGGCAGCACCTTTCCTAAGATCTCTATTAACATTTAAATGAAGAAAGGTCAACTGCACACATTATAGCTCAATTGTGTAGAACCAGGCAAATAATGAGGGAAAAAATACAATACTGCAATAAAAGCAAGAGTTAGGAAGGAATGTTAGCCCAACCCACTTTAAGAAAGTTGTAGGAGAAAGGAAAAATGTCACTTCTAAACTCATATGTTTTGTTGAGGTTGTTTTATTAGTGTAGTAGTGAATTGTTCTCCTGTTTTACTTTTCATATGTCCAAAACCCTCTGCGGCTTTTACAAACTAGAATTTGAAGTTACACTAGATTCAAGTTGCTCTACATTGAAGTAGAATTTTACCCATAGATTTTTTTAAATCGAATCAAATTACTAACTTCTATAATATTAGATATCAGTTTTCCACTTAGCTGTTAACCTGATGATCATATGTTTTCTCTGCACAGGAGATTTTCACCTCCCTTTTGCTGATGAACAGCTTTAAAGAAAAAAAAAATTCTTCATATCTGCTTTTTTATATATATTTTTTCATAAATTTTAAAATATTGTACCTGGCCAAAGTTAGAAACAAGATATAGTACAAACTGGAATTTTGTTTTGACTGAGTGATATTATAGTTGCATGATTATCACCTTCCCATACTTTTATAAATCTGTGAATATTTGCTGTAAAATACCATATAAGCAGATGCCCTTGCTCACTCTGCATGTGTGGTATTTTACATTTGCCTTTGTTTCATGGGTGTACACATGTCACAGGGACACACAGTCCTGGTTTCAGCCAAGATGGCTTGGGAACAGGTGGAAATGAACAATTCAAAAACAGTTTCACACTTTCAGGACTTTCCAGTTTAATTCTGTCAGAGTATCAAATCTTCCTATGGTGGTGTCTCAAAGGAAAGAGAAATGCTTTAATATCCTGGAATCATGGAATGGATTAAACCTTAAAGATTACCCAATTCCATTCCTACCATGAGCAAGAACACTGGACCAACTTGTTCAGAGTTCCAACCAGTCTGGCCTTGAACACTTCTGGCAATGGAAGTGTCATCAGAAGAGCCACAGTTGCTTCTGGTCAACTTCTGCCATGGCTTCATCACCCTCATAGCAAAGAATTTCTTCTTAAAATGTAATCTAAACATGCTCTCTTTCAGTTTGAAGTAATTCCCTTAAACTTTGTCCTTGTCAAAGTCCCTTTCCATCTCTCTTGTAGAGCTTTAGGTACTGCAAGGTAAGGTTTCTGTAAATTCCTTTTGGAGGCTTCTCTTCTGCAGGCTGAGCAACCCAACCTTTCTCAGCCTGTCTGCATATTGGAGATGTTCCAGCCCTCTGATCATCTTCATAGCCCTTCCCTGGACCCACTCCAACAGGTCCTCATCTTTCTTATGTTTGGTTCCCCAAAACTGCTCTCAGTCCCTCTCCCTCCAGGCTGTATTTGGTTTTGACATTGTCCCATCCCAGATGCAGGATCTGCTTTATTTTATTTCCCCAAGCTGGTGAGCTGGCATATGACTTAAATTTTTTAAATAATTTACGATGTAATTAAAACAAAACGAAACAGAAAAATCACCTCAACACTCAAAAGAACCACAACTACTTGGATAACCCAAAATCTTGTCAGGAAAACTCAAATGGACACATATTTTATAGTTTCAGGTATAAGCACCTGTTCTGTTTGGGATCCAAGAACACAGTGGGAGTTCTAGTGCAATTAACACAAAATCTGAAAGTAGTTTAGGTATGTGTTGTTGCTAAAAATATAAAAATATTGAATTTAGGTTCAGCAGCAATGTGAGGGCCCTTGGAGACAGAGTCCATGCTGTGTACACCTGTAGCAGCTCATGGAAGCCCACACATGCTCTGCCCTTGAAGGATTCCTCTCCCACATGGCCCCATGCTTCCTTTCTCATCTTCCTCGTTTTCTTTCCTCTTTGCTGGTTCAGCTCTGGGGTAGTGATCACTCCTGTTGTGTTCCTGTCACCTGCTCCACACCCTTCACTTTCCTGCCCTCTGGCCCACCCACAGCTGCTGCCTCAGAGGTGTGGTCACTTGTCCAGCTGCAGACGAGCTCCAGCCCCACTGAGGTTCACAGTGACCTCCTCTGCTGTCCCCCTTCCACCATCCCTTTCTGTTACATGGAAAAAGAGACTAATCCCAAAGGATAGGTCACAGCATCCTGACACATAAACACTGGATAAAACTGGGATGGATTGCATTTTAGGAGGCGTCTAATCCCTCTGTAGAGAGCTTTGATGATAGCTAAACTATATACATCACTGTCAGGTATGTAAATTTAACTCAGGTGATCCCACCAAAGGTGTTTATTATTATTAAAGCTGAGAAAATAACTCTCTTCTAAGATTTTTTTAGAGCTGTGTTTGCCTAAAGCACAGTGCTCAGTGGCACTCTGATTCAAGGTTCAGATTCTTAATAGCTTTTCAAATGCTAATAAAGCAATAGGTAGTAGAGGCATTTCTATTTTGAAGGGTGCATTAGCTATCTACGATTTCCTCAGATGCAATTTATTTTAATAAATAAAATTTCTTTTATTGTGCTGCTTATCCTCACAATAGCAAGATAATTTAGCCACGTTTAGACACAATTACATGCAATGCTTTACCAAAGCTTCCGTTTAACTTCATATTCATCATTTGAGAGAGGTCAAAGTAATGTTTTATTTATACTCTTCACTGATTGGTTAAGTATGCCAAGAGTCTTGGTCTCAAAATTTGTATTAAAATTAGTATTTTTACAAATATTTATGGTTTTTGGATTCTATTCCAGCTGTAATCAAACAAGAATACTTGACATATTCACAATAAAGCCAGTTTTACTTAATTTCAATTGTTGTACAAAATTTCAAACTAAAAGCACTTTTCCAGTGGAAAACTGTCCACTTCTGGTTGCTTTCAGGAGCAAATTTCATTGAAAAATACCATTTCTCCTATATACCTTAGATATCCATACCATGTTTTCACCTTACTAATGACTAATGGCTTTGTGAACAAATTCCTTTTACCTCCAGCCAGTTCCCACTGAGTAGTTTATTTGCAAAAAAATCCTCGCTGATCTTTAGATGACTGTGAAAAGGAAATGAATGCAGCAGTGCTGTCTGATGTGGTCACAGGATAAGAAAACTTGTTGTGCCCCTTTAGTTTCCTTTTTGGCTGCCAACAGACCTACCCGCTCATCAGCCTCCTACTTTTTCCCACCGTCCTGGTGCACAAGTCTTTCATTTTAGCATGATTTCATGATCATCAGGATAGCAGCAATGAGAAAGTCTGAGATAGTGGTAGAACTGCTTCAACATTTCTGTAAGAGAGGGCTTTAATTTCTAATTTTTGTTTTTTCATTAACAATAAAGGGGACAAGGAAAAAAACACCCACAGGGCTTAAGCTATTGGGTAAGGTAGCCTAGGCAGCTGACACATTCCAAATTTACCCTCTAGGTTATAATTTTTCAGCATACTTTGCATTATTTTCTTTGTTCAGCAGGCATGAACATCCTTTCTCAGAGCACCATCTTGTAAGTCAAGACAACAACCTGACAAACAGCTGGACTAGCTGACAGACCAGTGCATTAGCCAAGTACATCTTCATTAAAACTCATTTCATAAATGATAAACTCATTTAAAAAAAATACAGTTTCATTCCAACAGATATGTTTTGCCTAGTTTTTTTTCCTTATTTTTTTATTTTGGAATTCTGCCCCCAAAAGTCAGACAAGTTCTGCCATGTGTTTTCATGCTCATTATTTTAAAGAAGAATGTGAATGACTGTGTGTGAAGGTACATGCATGTGTATGTGTGTGCTCACCATACTAGCTAGCAATGCTCTACCCAAATAAAACAAAATAACAAGCAGGGGCACAGAACTCCATTTATTTACTTGTCAGCCTGTGTACAAGACAGGGAGGAATTGTCTCTAATGATGCTTCTTTCTTTGTTAGTATTTAAAAGGGCAAAATCATCATGGAGGTCACTTTTGACAAACCTGTTTATTTTCCATTTTCCACAGCATTTGCAGAGCATCCCACTCAGTTAGTGATTTAATTTATTTATTTATTATTTTATCTGCACTGCCCCCTTCTTTCCTTAGCCTTTTTCCCCTTTTTACTCCTTAAAAACTATAATGACTAGAATCAAATAAAATGTCAACATTTGCAATTCCAGAGCTTCATTTAAGCAATAAAAATAATAATTAAAAGGGTAAAACCTTAGAGAGATTTCTTCATTTTATATGGTTTGCCAGAGATGATACACATTCTAAAAAGCCAGTAAAAGAATTAATTAGAAACAGCTAAAGCTCAACAAGCTATGCAAGTTAATGAAGCAGAGAGGGAAATGTCATCTTTGAGACCCAGAGCTACATTGGCTTGGAAAATATATACTCCTGCCTTACTCTCCTAACTAAACCTCTTTTAATCTCTCCTCTAAAAAATCAATGCTAATGACACTGATTTACCAGGAAATGACAGAAAAATAATACCACAGGAGTTGTTCTTGTTTAATGGTAACTTAGTTCTGAAGAAGAATGGCAAGGATTTTATTTTGAAATGTTGGTTTGCTAATTGCAAATTACTTTCAACTTTTTTTAAATTTATTTTCCCCTTCTGTTTTTTTTTTTTTTGTGGTTTTTTTTTTTTTTTTTTGGTGGTTTTTTTTTTTTTTTTAGCTGCTCCCGAGTTAGAGAAAAACCTTCCTTTATTATCAGCAAGAAATGGTAAATATATTACAGATTTAGACAAGAAAGATTCACTAGACTACTCTCTCCTCCAAGTTCTCTTGTTTTTTCTCTTCATCTTTTATTTGTTCTGCTGAAAGGTAAACGAAGAACAGCAAAAATTATTGCATATGAGCAACACTAACCAGCAGGTCTTGTTCTCCAGGAGAAACTTATGTATATTCATGCTTGCAAAATAATACATGTCATTGGAGGAGTAATACTTTATTCTAAAAAATGAGTCAGAAGTTAACAGTAATAAAATTACACAAGACAAAGGAAAATGAACATTTTCTCTGAATAAGTATTAACAGATAATGAGAGAAAAGTATTTATAAAATTTCCTTTTATTTTAGAGAGTGTTTAACAGTACTGTCTTATCAGCTAAGTATCCCACTCATATAAATATTCCTCACAAATATTTCATATATAGCTCCCAGTACTGTCAGTGTCTTGGTGTCTGAACATCTTCCAGTAGTTCTGGGTTAATTTTCAGTAACTTCTGAACTATGTTCCCAGAGATCATGGTGAAAAATTTCGTGGATTTTCTATTATTTCTTCTCGTTGTTTCAAATATTTAATTTTTCCTTGTAGTAACCTGAAGAGAGATTAATGTCATGTATATTTAGATGCTGAAGGTTTTTTAAGGTTTTTTTGCTTTTTCATTGAAGATTCCAGCTACATACAGAAAACCTATTTACCTAGCCATTCATTTCCTAGGTTGAAACAAATAATAAGTAGAGAAAAAGTACATAAATCATAAGTCTAGACTGGTGGTTTTCTAACTGATGTACAAAACTTCTTTACTCTAAATTTTATGCTTTCATCTTAAAAATTTTAGTTATATTTTACATATTTGCGTTTCTTTAATTTTTATACAGATATAGAAAGACATTTTAATATTATTTTCTTGTTATGAATGTTGGCATAATTTTTTCCTAGCTTGATAAATTATGGAGTCTGTGACTCTGGTTAAGGTAATCTGATGGGTGATCTGGGTGGTTCAAATTGCTCCTGCAGGATTTACATGGTTGAAATAGATATGGTAGGAGGAAAACCTCTCTGCAAGTGGTCGTTTTTTCCAGGAAAAAATATGGTAAATTGGGTAGAGAAAATCATATGCAGACTGATCTCTGAGGATATGTGTCAACATCCCATGGTACTGTTTGAGACTGGTACCAGCTCTGGGTCCCCAGTCCAAAAAGTTCCTGGTCTCAGCTGTATGAATGCAAAATATGTGCAACACTATTTACCTCATATTTTGCAGTGCTGTTAGCAGTAACATATAAATAGATTGGATATTCATTAATATTTTTAAAGTTATCTAAGAACCTTACCTCAAAGGTGTCATATCCTTGTAAAGCTTTATTACTGCTATCACACAGGAGAGCCATGAGGACTAATTAATTAATGTTTGTAGAGTATCTTGCAAATGCAAAGTGCAATGTGAATATGGATCATTATTATTTATTATCCTAAAAGATATAAAGATATATGGGAGAGCCTGAGCTCCTTTTAAGTTGCACTTCTATTGCATCAAAGTGGGCATAAAACTGCCTTAAGGCACCTGCTGAGGATTCAAAAGCAACAAGGATGATCAAATGTCTAAGCAGCATGATCAGTGAGGAAAGAGCAAAGTTTATGATAAAGAAAAGACTGATGTGGAAACCCGATAAAAACCTTCAAATACTTTAAATATGCAAACAGAAAGTGCATAATCTCTCTATATATCCACTGGATATTGGATAGGCACAACAGAAGAAAATATATGGAATGAAAAATAAGGAGGTCTTTTGAAAAAGGAGGATAGCT
>VXBS01003900.1:188057-215748 GCA_013400255.1 Sitta europaea | reverse complement strand
TTTTTTTTTTTAATTTGTTCAAGGAAAATGAATAGACCCCACAGATATGGCCTGTGTTACCACATAAAACTGATTGGACTACGCCAGTGTAAATTATTGCTCTGTCTCTCTGGAGATCAATTACAATTTACTTCAGCAGAAATCCTTCCCTTGGAAATCTGACTAATTTTGTGCCAATAATTTGTGAACCCAGTATATTTACAGGTTCTAAACATGAAGGCCATATTTTTATAGGTACAGTAGAGTTATGTTTCTGTGTTTTATAGGTGTTATTGACCAGAAGGTCAGACCTCAATGTAATTAATAAATCTCTCTGTGAGCTTTCAAAACTTTGGACTTGGTACATGTGGTTATTTTTTGGTCGTTGTTTTCGCTTGTTGTTGCTTTGGGGTTTTTTTGGTTTTTTTTGTTTGTTTGTTTATTTTAGTAAATGCCACATATTCAAAACATTTAAATCATCTTTTGAGGTCCTGAAAAGCTTAAAACAGTAGGATTTTTATTCCCTTATCAATAGTTATGAAATCAAACTGTCCACCTCTGCACTTTTCTTACAGCATCTGTATATATATAAAAACACAAATGTTCTCTAGGAAAATAGTCTTAGAGTGAGGAAGGAGTCATTCGCAGTGACATTTTGTGATAAAAAGAAATGCAGAGGATTAGAGAGAGAGGCAAGAACACAGAGACAATCACCACCCAAAGTCAGATAAGAGGAAGTTCTGCCCCTGAGAATTGTATTTGAGTGCTATTTTATGTGGCCCTTAGTACAAGAGTTCATGAGAAATTATCTGAGTCTCTCAAATCTAACAGCAAGCTTCACAGAATACAGTTTAGATCCTGTAGAAATTGAGAAAGCTGTTTTTAAATATTAACCAGTTTAAAGAGTGGATCTCATCTAACCTATAGGGCTTCTTAGGGAGAATCCACATGAGGAACACAGGGGTTAAATTGGGGAGGGAAATGTTTTTTGGAAGTGGGAAGAGAGAAATACCTGGAACACGTCTTCAACTGGAGGACAACATAACTGAAATGATTGCTTTTATTACTAGCATTAATACTGGAATATTGTTTCTTAAACCGGGATAAGCAGCTGTATTTTTTTTTAACTTTATTTAAAATATAACTTTGTCTAGAAAGCTGTTGCGTGGGGTAACATCTACCTTATTGTTTTGTGATGTAGATGTCAGCACAGGATTATGAGCAAGAGTGTAATTTAATGTTTGTATGTTTCTTGTTATAGTCAAGTTCAAGGAGGCAAGTTTTTCTAAAAGATTCATATACATTTCAGAGAGCATGTCTTTTCCACCCTTCTACTTTATAAAAACAGAGGCTTTTGCAAAAGCACCAAACCCCCCCCCAAAACCAACAACAACAAAAAACAAACAAACAAAAAAAAAAACAGACCAACAACAAAAATTATAAACTCAGCCTGTTTCCAGTTGCAAAAGTACTAAAACAAATATTTTGGGAACTTTAAAAATTTGGAAACATGTTTCAATGCATTCAATTCCATGTAGTTTTCAGGATATTCTGTGTACCCTTTGTTGTCAGTAAAGATAACATGGGTTCCTCAAAGTGGAAAAAACTAATAGAGTCATTACTAGTTCACTATATTATGTTTAAAAACACTTCTTGAGAATAAGTGCTGTCACAAGTGGTAGAATAAAATCATTCATCACCTAAATAGCCCCATCAGAAACAATGTAAAATCTGTACCTCGGGCGGGTGGGCAAATCTAAGATCAGTCAGACAATTATGCAAATTCAGTTCTCCCTCTTGGACTACCTTTCTTTGGGGTCTTAAGTTCGTTGCTCACTCTGTCTCTTAAGAGTAGTCAGATTTTGGAAAAGAGAACCTGGTCTGCAATTTGTTGGTCAAACATTGCCTATGAACAGACTGACAAGTCATGTGTTTTAGGGTAACTAATTAAACCCCCAAACACTTCAGCATGTAGCTGATTCTAAATGCATAAATGATCCCATTGAAACTAACATCTGAGTGCCTTTTGGAATTAGAAACTTATGGAATATCTTAAATTAGGGGGAAGAAAACTCTTTGAAATCCTCCCTTCTCTTCATTTCAGAATCTTCCCCAATGAACTGAATGTTTTGCTTATCTGAACTCTGGCTTGTAAAGCAAAGATGTCTCAGTCTCAGTGCATTTGACCTTGATAAGAACTTTGAAGTTAAACTTTGAAAAGCTAAATGGACTCTTGTGACTGTGCTGTTAAACCTTACATAAACTGCACAGAACACATGGAAAAAATAAAAATAATTTAAAACATAATATAATAAAGAGAAGAAGATAAAAAGAAAAAAGCCATAAGTTGATGGCTTGTTTTCCTGAATTTGGGCCATATTCAAGCACAGATCATTGCCACATGCCGCTGTGCCATCCAGTCCCTTACTCACACAACTACTGCAAATGGTATCATTTTGCAACTAATTTACTTGCTTAGTTTTGGCCATTAGTCATTCCCAATATCCTCAATCTGCAGGTAATTTTCCACATTATTAGTTACCCACCTGTCTTATTAAACTGGACTTTCTGAAACCCTGTGTGTCTACATTTTCTGCACCTTTAGATCAAGCAAATAATTGCCTGTACCTGGATGGAAGAATTTAATAGGAAGATTATAGTTGATTCCAAAAGTTAATAACTATAACATCTGGTTTCTCTTTTTAACATTTAAATGATAAATTCAGTGTTCAAGAAGAAAGGAGAAAAAAGTGAGAACACAGAAGAATTAAATGTTCTTATCATTTGTAGGACAAGTTAAATTTAGATGGGCAGAAGGTAGGTTTTACTCTTTCTCCCTTAATGTTCCACTACCTTGACCCAAAGGGACCAATCTTTATCACATTAATAGAGGGAATTTCTCAATAGTAAGATGAGACTTGGCTCCTTTTTCACTAAGAATGCCAAGTGAGCTGCATTATGAAAAATCTTGGTTATCTTCCACAGCTCTTTATGATAGACTATGGCTGTTCTGAGATGCCTCAACTCATTTCCATTCAGACCTCTATAAAACCATCTGTATGAGAAGAGTTTTAAATATTGCTGGGTAAAACTGGGAACATTATTTTCCCCAATCAGTTCTGAAGAGATGGGGGGAAAGAGAGAAAGTGAAAATGAAGGAGGGACAAGAATCAGGCATCTTGCTGTCTGGACCTGAGATGCTCAGAGTTACATTAGCAGCTGTCCACAGGCACAAGTGCTAAGCCTATTTTGCATATAAATTGACACACTTAAAAAAGATGCACACATATTTAGCAGATGCATTTTCCTTGGTAGGCAAATGAAAACTTGCTTGTTGCTTAAGCTCACCTGCAATGAAAACAAAATGCCCAAGAGCTATTCAAGAGGAATAACAGACTTAAGCTCTAGCCTGCATGAACCATTAGTCTTTATGGACTCCACATCCAAGTCTAAGTGTCAAAGACCTGATGGCCACCCAGGGGAGAAAGCCATTTCAAAAAGAGATGAGTATCATAGGCACATAGTGGGAAGAAGTGCAATTAACCTGCCCAGGTGAAACTCTCCTTGGGGTAACATTTACTCCTCAAGTCTTCAAGATTCACTGAATATGGCAGTAGCAGAAATGCAAGGAGCTATCTTAGTCCTGATGCTTCATCTAGGGTTAAAAATAGTATCTCTCTCTTTTAAGTTTTTTGGGGGGGTTTTTTGGTGGTTTTTTTTTTGTTTGTTTGTTTTTATTCAAAATGCAAAGATTCACCAAATTCAGTTGGAAACGCCTTGGATCTTCAGTAAAATCTGATATTGAGGAAAGATGTTCACTCCTTGATTTGAACATTTTCTTCTGAAACTTGGGATTGAGAGGTCTCCTTTAGAGAGCACAGAAATTAATACACTAATACTAATACTTTATTCTTTCCCAGACCAACTATGTGGACTCTGCTTCTCCGTAAGTGGTTTATCTATGGCAAAAGAGATTTCCTGAATTCCATGCCAGATGAAGGACTTGAAACAAAACCTCTTATGTTGTCCACCCTACATTCAGAAGTTTCTTCCTATACTGATAAAGAACATATAAACAGAGATGGGTGTTCCTTAATACTCTTTTAATACATAAGATGTGTGACTATTGTCTGGGCCAATTGAAATCAAAGACAGAAAGGCTGTTACCTTCATCACTGTGGATTTACTGATAGCCTTTACTCAGGGAATTGCTTCAGCCAATTCCCTGCATGTTTAATGTGTTATCGATTGTGAAACAGCTACTTTGGTTTTAAAAGAATGAAAATATAATTTCAGAACACTGGCACTGCATCTCCAGCTCCATCGCTGAGGTGTTTTCTGTGCCGGTTTTGGGTCCTTTCTTATTTCTCACCTTATTCCACAAAAAGCCTAAACAAGTCTGTCCTAAAGAGCTGTTGTGTAACAACATGAAATCCTGTTGCCATTCTAACCAACAGTAAAATTCATATTCAGACAGTTTCAGCTAGAACTGATCTCTTTAAACACATGCACAGAGCATAGAAACCTACATTTATATACTTTTGCTAGAAGTTCAAGTATTTTGCTCCTTATATAAACTGAAACTTGTTATCTACAAAAAGGAAATAAAGTTAATTAACTGCTTCTTGAGTGTTCAGTGAGAACTTTTTATATTTTTTTTTTTTTTAAGAAGGAAAAAAAGTAATTCATATAGTCATTTATAATTGTATTTATATTTGCATGGTAATCTAAGCTGCTTAATTAATGAATTGATAAATTTCCATGTTTGCTTTTCTCTCTTCCTACCATCCCTCCTACCCTTGTACATCACTTCTTTCTTTCTAGGTAAAGTCGATGTGTAATTTTCTGTAATCAAAGAAATGCTTGAGCAGACATCTCTTCTTTTCTCCTNTTAGGAGAAAGATTTCTTTTATTAAATTTTAGGTCCAGGAAATGTAGTTTTGTGTGATTGAAAACCCAAACTAGTGAATTCAGATCATCATTACCACAAAGCCTTGAGCTGAAATCTTTGAACCTTCAAGTCATGATCATCTCAAGAAAAATATTTTGTGGGCATTAAACTTGTAATTAGGAGTAGAATTGTGATAATTTACTGGAAATTTCTGGACATTACTAGCAGATGTTGATTTCCTGCTACATGCAAGTTGTAGACCTTTGCTCATGAACTAAATAATTTTTTTTATTGTCAATTGTTTTTTACTTTTGGATGATAGGGCATATGTATAATGATGCAAAAGATCAATGTTGTAGTTATCACAAGAAGGAAACCCTACAGAAATCAGCTGGAAAATGTTTCTGGTACAGGATACTGTCCTTAGGAATGAAACTTGTCATAAAAAAGCAAATTCTACGTATAGATTTCCCAAATAGAAATTAAGCATCCCCATTATGGTTCTGATTTGCATGATACTATATTCTACACATTTATGTCTTTTGGAAAAAAAATGTTCAGTCTGAAACTTTTCTGTGATTTCATCAGTGACTGAAAGCAGCTAAAACCAAAAAATATTATTTGGACAATGACATTGGGAAATCCAATTAATGTTGAATTAGGCTGAGATTATATATCATAAGCAATTAGAGTAGGCTTGAAAAGTACTGTCCCTCTCTGTTGCTTTCAAACCTTTCAGTGTTAATATTCTCATAAAAATGCTATTCTCCCTCACAGGTTTCATAAAGAATCAATTTTCGATTACTCAGTCTGGTTGATCAGACTAACTTTATTAGAGTTGGGTTTTTTGCTTTTTTTTTTTTTTTACTTTCCAAACTTCAACCATTTATCTCCCTCTCTAAGAACTTCAACAAACACTGCATTTACTCCCCCGCCCTGCAAATGGCAAAAGAAAGTTACCTTTTATTTATGAGTGATCATTTTTTCCTGTCTATATTTTGACAAATAACATGGCAGAAAATGATTAAGGGTCTCATTTTGCAATGTGACTTGTATGTTATTTATTGTTAAAATAAAAGTCACTTTGTGGATTGAAGTTTTTAATCATTTTTCCCCTCTGTCAGGAAATAGTTTTGTCAAAAAGTGATGATATTTGACAGTGCTGTTTTTTAATGACAGGTACAGTCCTGCTAAGGAGTTTATCAGCAATTATTTCACTGTAGGATAATTATACGGATAAACTATTATCTAGTTATTTTCCATTTAAATAATCTTCCTTTTTCCCACATTACTAATAGGAATATTACAGTGCCCTGAATAGTTCCCACATAAAATTAAGGAAACACAAACATTTTTGAAAATATTTTCCCTGTCTTCTCTCAGAAATATATTTCATCAAATATTCAACTCAATTTTGCGGCAAACATAATGAATGCTCTAATTTCTTTGTCAATCAGACTATTAAACATCTTTGTTTTCTAACCTCTCCTTGGAAATCAATTGTTCTTATTCCAGTTTTGCATATGCAGGAGAATTATACCTTTTTCCATGTCCATGTTTACATCCGACCTAACTTTGGTCTAGTGGAAGATGTCCATACCCAAGGCAGGAGAGTTGGAGATAGATGGCAATAAGGGAAGGGACTTCATTGGCCTTCTCAAGCCAAATCATTCTATGTTATTTAATACTTAACATCAATGGATGCTGATGCAAATCACTGCAGAGGGAAGTCGTGCCAGAAATGGTAGGACTTGCTTGTTCACGAAGCATCGTGGGCAGACACCCCTTTGTAACACTATCACAGGTTGGAGTGATTCACTTCACCTGTTAGAAGAAAAGCAACAACATACTTTATTGAAACAAAATAGAGAATTAAGAAAGTTTGGTGGTAAATGTGACAGTGTTTTAACAAGATTCAATGGCGAGATGCACTTGATTACTTCATAGAGAACAGGATTACAGAGAATTGTCAGGGAGACTCTTCCACTGAGCCACAAGCTTCAAAAAGGATCTCTGTGTTCTAAACTGCTCTGACAGGAGTCTGGGCATAGCTGGATACACTCCTAGCCCCAGACTTTGCTAGAGGTTCACGCCTAAAGAATGTATGTCTGTACAATCAACTCTTTATCCCTTTGCTAAGATCTCAAATTTTTGCACGTTATTAATCACTTCCCAAGGATCTGTTGCTGCAAGGAGTCTCTCAGACTTGAGGAATAACCTTGAGACGTCCCTACTGAAGGGGATATCCTGGCATGCAGCCCATCACCATGCAGGAGAGCCAAACAGGCCCCGGGCTGCCCACTATTTATGGACTAAGATGATGGACTTACTGTCATATTTGCATACCAGCAACATGTCTGGGTCACCCTTCCAGACAGCCCTTGGCTACCCAATTGCCATCCATCCTCCAAAGTCCAGAGTGAGATGCCAGTTGTACTAACACAGCAAAACAGTTACTGTCACACTGGTGCAAGTGCCATACTGGCATCGGCTCTGTCAAAACTCTGCTTCTAATTTTTCATTTAAGTAAACACAAATTTATAAAAAAGACCAGTCTTCAACTAGCGGTGCAAATATTTCAATGGCGTGTCTCTTCATTGGGCATGGCCTGCCCAACTGAACATCCTTTCCCCACAGATGAGGAGAGGATGACTCAGTGGGAACAGTTAAGGTAAGTGAATTCTTGATAGGCTGAAGCAAAAAGTTGAGCTGTTCTTGCATTACACATGCAAGTTGTTACCAAAGGAGTTGAGAATGGCCCCTAACACAGCCAGCAGATAGTTGTTTTGACAGGAATCATGATGATCTGCAGCAGTGATAATTTGGCTTAAAGAATAGTCCCAGCACCTAAATTTTATTTCCCATCTTTATCTCCTATCTTTCAAACTCCCATCTGAGCTTGTTTTCAAAGACAGGACTTAAAAATGAAGAAAAAAACAAACAACCCAGCACAGTAGCCATAAGGGGAGGACTCAGAGCTCCTGGTCCTTGTGTTGGCAATTATTTTTCTAAATACAAGCACAAATAAGATGAAACCAGTACACAGACACATCTCAAACTCTTTTATAAAGCATCAATCTCATTATGTAACTGAAACAATAAGAAGATGACAAAAAGCTCACATCTCCCCAGCAGCAACCAAAGATTTTTCTTTATTACAGATCATTTAAAAAACTTTTTAGGCAGTAGCTTAAAGCCAAAACTTACAGGCAGCTCTTTTAAACAATCACTAAAAGCACACATACATGTGCTTTGAACAATACTTATTTCTACACAATGCTTGCTTGTTTGCATCTTAATTAAAATACACAGTTCTTCATTATTAATCTCTAAACTTTCTAATATCTTGCTAAATATATTTTTCTGCCATCCAAACAAAATAAAGTTTGTATTATCCAAACCCTAAACACCAGCTATTGTTTCATATGTTTGTTCACTATATCTAATATAACATTTCTACTTTCAAAACTTACAGCTGTAACTCAATTCTAAATTGTCTATTTTATTCCATTTCTGAAGCCTTCTTGTCCAAATTTCCAACTTAATTTTAGTAATTCCCACAGGTTCCCATGTGAGTATAATCACAATTAAGCACCTTTAAATTTTCTGCATTCCTTATTTTTTCCCAGTTATGAAGATAACTGTCTCAACTGAGGAAAAAAAATGAGATTGAAGTGGTTTAAAAATATTATTTTGCTAGCATTTCTAATCAGGAAAATTGTTTTGATTATTCAGTGTAGGCTGGTTCTACATTGCATCTTTTGCACTAATTACTTCTGGCTTGCCACTAGTCAGACTTTATCTTATCTTACCTTGTCTTATATTATTTTAGCATTCAATCTACAGTAGCTACAGACATAATTTTCCTGCTCAGCGCTGGACAGTTCTTACTTGCTTCAGCCCGTGATCATGTTAGCCTCGAGAGGAAAGAGGTACATGTGTAGGTCACAGAGATCAGAAAGGAAGGAATTTAGGCAGTAAAACCCTGATGTGAAACATCTAAGGAGGGACAATTTGAAATTGCCATGCGGGACTCGGAGCACGAGCGTGTTAACTAGCAGCTCACAGGCTTTGCCTATTCCTCTGTTCCTGCTTCAGTTTGACAGGATTGGCACAAGGAAGCTCTCAAAACTGTCAAACTAGCACATTTGATGAGTCCAGGTTCTTTTCAACCCCTATGGCAATGTCCTTTTATTCATGCAGTAAAAGCTTGTTACCTGGTCACAAACATAGTCCTGCTTCAAAGCTCCCTGCTCTTTTTCCACTGCTGGATTTAGTCCTGGACTGCTGGATTCCCAAGGCTTTCTTCTTTTTCTTCTTTTTCTTCTTTTTCTTTTTTTCCTTTTCTTTTTTTTTTTTTTTTCCCTTCCTTCTTTTTTCTTCCCACCCAAGTTCCTAAGCTTAGCCTTTTCCTTTTGCCATTCATTTTAGTGACAACCAAAGTGAAAGTAGCAAGTTCATTTTGCTAGATTTAATGCACAGCAAACAATTCAAATAAGGTAACAGCTGAGGATTCTCTCCATGGGCCTGTGAAAGTCAAATTATTTGTATTTAATAAAACACATCATCTCAGCAAGATAGCACATAATGAAGCACAGCACCAAGCAAGTAAGATAGCAGAAGCACAGACTATGAGAGAACATCACAGGTGTGAACACCTCTGTAAGACATTTACACACATAACACAAGACATGACAAAATATACATTTTCATGGCTTGAATTGAAACTGTGATGTGTGCCCGTGTGGACACGGCGTCAAGGCGGTCCAGTCTGAGGTAGTTTGCTCTGATCAGATGTTTTGTCTTTTTGTTTGTCCCTGAGCTACAAAGATGTGCATGGAGAAAGCTGTTGGGCTGCTGGGTAATAACAAAATAAGCAAAGGCTACGACAAAGTATGCAGAAGGAGTTATAAAATAATTTATGTGGTAGCAAAGTAGATTTGTCTGTGATGAAATTGGTCCAGTATATTTGTTGCAGCATCTCTAACCAGAAGCTCTTTGCTGTGTCCCTGTGCAATGACAGAGGACAATATTCCATTTGGAGAATATTTGGCTCATTTAAGCTGGAAAGGTATTGTCAGGGGTTGCAAAGTGAAAAGGGAGAAAATAGGGGTAGGCAGATTTTTTGCTTGGGTTTTCTTGTTTGTTTGTGTTTTTTTAATTGTTGTTTCTGTTTTACTATGAGTTGCTCTCTTTGTACTCAGGTATTTGAGGTACTGGTGTTATGTCATGGTTAAATTTATAATCTCAGACTTTGAGCAAAATTGGTTAGGAGGAAACTTCAAACACTGGTGATGAGATGTGCAAGGTCTTATGTATGTCTATACCACAAAGAAGATATTATCTGTGGTGAATACAGCTAAATTGTAAAATTTCCTTTTGTTTTCAGGAATCTCAGCGTGGCTACACTGCTGCCCATATGAAATGTATAAAGATCGTGCATCTACTTTTGAGTTTCCCACTCAATATTCCCCTCATTGCCCGCACCTCTTCTCAAAAGTTACCAATGATGTTTCTTCACTTGTATGAGATTTCCTACTGCATAGAATCATGGAATTACTGAGATTGCAAAAGACTTGCATGGTAACCAAGTCCAACTGTTAATCCAAACTCACTGTGTCCACCTCTAAACCATATCCCCAAATGCCAAATTTGTGTGCCTTTTGAACATGTACAGGGATGGTGATTACAACACTTCCCTGGGCAGCCTGCTCCAATTCCTAACCAGGTTCCAGGAAAGGAAACAGAAAACCATAGCTCTTTTCGGGTAAGTACTGACACCAGCAGCCCTTCCAGAGCCATTTATAATCTGAAAGGCCGGATACACTTCTCTTTTTTTGCTTTGTACAAACATCTGAAAGAAGGTTATAAGGTGGGTGTCAAATTTTTCTCCCACAAAGCAAGAGGTAGGATGAGAGGAAATGGCTTCAAGTTGCACCAGAGGGAGGTTTAAATTGTATATTAGGAAAACTTCCTTCACTGAAGGGGTTGTCAAGCATGCTGTCCTAGGCAGTGGTGGAGTCACAGCCCTGGAGGTGTGTTGCCCGGGGATACATTTTTTGTTGAACTTGGCAGAGTTAAGTTTATAGTTGGACTTGATGACTGTAATGGGTTTATTCAATGTAAATTATTCCATGATTCCATAAAATAAAAAAAAAATAAAATAAAAAACCCTATTAATAAAAAAGGAAAACAATACAATACTTCATGAAGGTTTTATTATGGTTTAGAAGACATGCTGAAAATCCTTGAATATGCAACATCCTTTTCCATTCATTCGTGTGCGATCTTCTTACTTCTGATGAAAANAGGAAAACTTCCTTCACTGAAGGGGTTGTCAAGCATGCTGTCCTAGGCAGTGGTGGAGTCACAGCCCTGGAGGTGTGTTGCCCGGGGATACATTTTTTGTTGAACTTGGCAGAGTTAAGTTTATAGTTGGACTTGATGACTGTAATGGGTTTATTCAATGTAAATTATTCCATGATTCCATAAAATAAAAAAAAAATAAAATAAAAAACCCTATTAATAAAAAAGGAAAACAATACAATACTTCATGAAGGTTTTATTATGGTTTAGAAGACATGCTGAAAATCCTTGAATATGCAACATCCTTTTCCATTCATTCGTGTGCGATCTTCTTACTTCTGATGAAAATGACCTTCTGCTCCCTTTTTAAGCCTTATATTTTGNGGGTACAATAGGGGTACAAGGTAGGTGATTTTTTTATCAATTGACATTATTTAGCAGTCATAACAGTTGTTACAATAAACATTAACTTTCCAACCACAAACATGGTTAGCAATAACTCTTGACTCTTTATTTCTAACACTTCTCAGTCATACAAAGCAGTCATGAGGCACCAAATATTATCAGAGGAGAAAGTACTGGAAAAACCTTCACATCAGCCATGCTGGGCAAGCAAATGTGGAGAAACCAAGAAACTCTAATTTGAAACGCTGATGTTTAAATGCTGTTCCATTCCTGAGCAAAGCACTGTAACTTTTGCTGCAACAGAGATACGGTACATAAATCAAAATACAGACAGTTTCTGAGTACTCACATGTGTGACATACCTGCTGGAGGTGACTAAGCTACATGGAGAGTGATGGTAGGCTCCTGGTTGTCTGAGGACAGTAGAAAGGAAAGCCTTTCATTTGGCCAAGATTTGCAGGAGTTAAGTGCTGATTTTCAGAGCATGACTATAATTCAGCTTCAAATAATGTGATAAGACAGGCAAAGGCAGAAAACTCTGCTAAACTCTCTGACAAGGGAACAGAAAATCCTCCACAGTTACAAAGACTCTAAGGACTTCTTCTCTCATTTGTAATTTACTTCTTCCCTATAAACCCTGTCTGACCTTGTCTGTACAGTATTATCCAGACCTTTCATTTGTCATATGGTATATGGCTTGGTAGTATAGCTTGTGTCTCAATGTCACTGAGTGTCTGGGGCTTGGGATTTTTTCATTTTTTTCCCTCTGCTTTATGACTTCAATGGCTAAAGGAAAAGCAGCAAGAGTGTGGTTGTCAAAAAATGTCTGCATGTCTTTGCAAGAGAATTAAAGTTTGGGAAAGCACAGTTAAAATTTCTCAACTGAAGTGAAAAAAACAAACAACAACTTTAAGGTCAAGTGAAGAAAAAGTTTTTTTCACTACTCTTGTAGTGATCAGATGCAAATTATTTTTGTTGCAATTTAGTTTAGAGGCAAATTAATCACAGAAAGAAATGGTTTGGATATTTTTTTTGTTGTTGTTGTTTGTTTTGTCTTGGTTTTAATTACAGAGACTGAGAACACTGAGAGTGTTAGGTTGGTTTGTTTTTTGTTGTTTGCTTCTAAAGTGACTAAATGCAACTGAAGACTCCAGAATTTAAGTATGAATTCAAAACTAAGAAAATGTCTACAAGGAAAACTGATGTAAAGTACACTAGAATTGTATTGTAGAGATTGTTTTGTGGTGAGAACCAAATTAATTCCCTGTAACACTGTCATCTTAGAGAGGTATCATGATTTAGCTGTGCTGTAGTGACAAGTTCACCTACTATACCAAGGCACAGTATTAGAACATTTCTTAAGCATTTCTTTCTTAAGAAAGGTGAAGGTTTCCAAGTTTTCTGTCAAAACCACAGAAACCCATTGCATGGATTATTTTTTTCCTGGCCTCAAACTTCAGAATCAGAAATTCTTTTATTAGGACAACGCTGAAATCTGCTCAAGAAGATATTTTAAACCTGTATTTGTTCACGTGTGTTCATGTTTATTCCTGGAGTGCACACATATATGTGTACAGTGTGTAAGACATTGTGTATATGAATTTCTACTGAATGTCATCTGAACTGATGTTGTGATGAGAATCTACCAGAAACTAAGTTTGTTGCAGTGACCCACTTTTAAAATTAGGATACTGCATCTACATAAAACGTCCTGCCTTTCAGAATCCATTCTTTCTGGGAATGGAATCAAATTACTTCTAAATTTGTTGGAGAGTAAGGTTTTCTGAAGATATAGAAGCTTGTTCTAACGGCCAGTTTTAAATTTGTGAGGTATTCTTCTTGTGTCTGGAGTTACGAAAAAATGAGGAAAAGCAAAAATCTGTGAAAACTCCTCACCTAGCTGGGGAAAGAACCAGAGGAGTAAAACTGAGGAAACACATGGATTGAGTTAGAGGATTTTTAACAGGTAGAGCAAAAGTTGTGCTTGTTAGCAAAACAAAATAAGGAATCAATTCACTGTTTCTAAGGGCAGGCAGGTGTTCAGAGCAGGGCCTCATCACATGGAATGGTGGCTTGGGAAGGCAAACTCCAACCATGCCCCTTTCCTCCTTCTTTCCCCCACTGACCATGATGTCACACGGTCTGGAACAGCCCTTTGGTCAGCTGGGGTCACCTGCCCTGGCTGTGTCTCCTCCTAAACTCCCAAGCATTCCCATCCCCTCCCTAGCCTGGCAGTAGGAGAAGCAGCAAAGGCTTTGGTTGTGTGCAAACCCTGCTCAGCAGCGGCAAAAAAATCCCTGTGTTATCAGCACAAACCCAAAACACAGCCCCACACAAGCCACTGGGAAGAAAATTAGCTCGACCTCAGCCCAAAATGAGCACGACATGACATCCCAGCACTAACTAACTTACTTGCCTTATCTGGACAACTCTCTGGCTACAAGTCAGATCCTGAATTCCCCAGGAGGCCATTCTTCTCTGTCTCTTTTCTGTACATATCCTTGAACTGATCAGCCACATCAGCAGCGTTAGGTATGAAATAAGAAGCCTGACCTTTGGAATTGGCTCTCCCGACTGATCAGCTCAGCACTGATCTGCCTGGCACATTTTGACAGCTCTGGGAGTTGCATATGGGAATTGCACATGTCTAGATGGGAAAATATTTTACTGAGAGGAAAATTCTATAGAGAGAGGCATGGCAGAGGGAGAATTTCTCTGAAGAGAGAGATGCAGTTTAGCTGGTTATTTTCTGGTCATTCTTTAGAGTATAAAATCATGTTATCTTCAGTATTGAATTGCCTATGCGTCCAATGAGATCACAGTCAAGCAAAAGAATATCCTATGGACATGAAAAAAATTAGGATGTAATATACACTGAGCAGCACCAAAGACCAGAAGACCAGAAATGTCAGCAAATGGTCAACTCCTACAGTCCCAATCTCTTTGAAGACAGGAACTGAGTCTGTGTAAAAAATTCTTACTTAAAAGATAATTTCATTTTGATAAGGCTTTGCTTTTGTTGCAATGATTTAATTGAGTTCTTGGAACCAGTTACACTTCCCGAATTGCTCTGTTTCATGTACATTTGTGCTTTAATGTGCAGAGGTATTTCTGCGTTTGTTATGGTTTCTTCCCAGACCAAAACCAAAGGCCTGACTCCCAGACTGCAGCAGCAGAAAAAAATCAGAAAAATCTATTTTTCAGAGTTTCTGCCATCTTTGAGGAGCACAAGTGTCTGAGCTTTATAAAAGAATCTGGGACCACCGGAAAACAAATCTAACACATGAGGGATCAGAAATTCAAAATCTATGGGTGGTTATTCTCACTAGCTACTGGGGACCTCCTTACAGTCTGTGAGTGCTGGGAACCTGAACCCTGAACATATTAATATTCTCTGAGTGACCTAAGAGGACAGTTGTCTTTTTAGCTAAGCTGGAAACTCTCCAGCATATCTTTCACAAAAGGGAGACTGCCCAGAGTTCTCACAGTGTGCTTCTCATGCACTTTTTTAAATTTATTTTTTAATTTTTTTACAAATATGTCTAGCTCATATTCTCTGAGTTTATCTGGACACCTGTGGGAGACCAACATAAAGTCTGAGAAGTGCAATCATATATTCTCAAGCTTCAAACGCCCCACATGCCTTTTGTCATGGGTTGCTGTTTCACTGTTAGAAACACAGAGCTGCATCCCATTTTATTATGGATAACAGCACCTCCTTTCCCTGGACGTGCTACGCTGCCCAGTGGATGCAAAACCCCTGGGTAGATACACACTCTCTAAGCAGTATAAATCATTACCTTTGGGAATACTGAAAATGACAGAAAATTGCAGGAACTCTGGGGTCACCTCCCATTTTTGTCAGCACCCACTGCCCCTCGAGAGCAGTGGGGAGCAGTGTCACCTGGGTAAGGCACCCAGCACAGGGCTGTGCAGCAGCAGGTGCAGCCAAAAGGGTGATAACCTGCAGGTCTGTAGAGTTTGCTGTGAAATGACATTACCAACACTTTGAGGAAAAGGATGAGGAAATGGATTCTGCTTAGGTAATGACATCAATCTTAAATAAATCTGGCAACAATACTTGCCATCGGTGGAGCTTAAATAGTTTTCCATGGGAAGCTGGGATCAGTGGTCTGATGTGAAGTGAATTTCCCAGCTCAGCAGCAGAACTAGGAGCAGAATTAAAGTCCTCTGAATTACAGTGAATCTTTCTCTGGGCAATACTGGAATGTCCCTCTCTAAACTGTTGCACTCCTTCACCTTGATCTATGTGTGATCATAACCCTAAAACAAAGAAAAGCCATGTGACAAATGTTTGTGGGAAGAGCCTGTTCAAATGCTTCCAGCATTATATGCTGACATGGTTTACCATATGTATCCTGCTTGTTAGACAGCTGAGAACTTTCTCACAGTTAATGTGACACAGACGAAGCCAGATTAAAATTGGACCTCTGCTACCAATCTCCTTTCTGGTGCCGGGCATGGCTCTTAATTTATCAGACCTACTAACCATACAGCAGGGAAAGCATCACACAGCCCTGGTGAAGAGAGCTATTTATAACATCAGACACAAACAAATTCAGGTTATAAATTAATTATGTTTCTACAGAACAATGAGATAATTTTAGAAGTGTAAATAGCAAAACTTCTCTTTACTTTTTACATTCAAACAATTCAGTATTGTTCAAAATTTCCTGTGTCAAATCAAGCTGGAAAGACTGGCAAAGATTTTCCTTAACATGGGTAAGAATGGTGTTTACATTCATGTGAAGAAAAGGAACAGTTCTGCATTGCACTGGACAAGATTTTTCATTCTTTCCTTTTACCATCTGAAATATGGCAATTCCTTTCAAGTTCAGCAGCAAACACAGACAAGGATGAACTGAGGTAATAGCTATTTCAGCTAGGTTGTTTAAAGATACAGCAAGTTCTGAAGAGAAAACCATAATTACACTGGACTTGAGATCCCTGAACTATGTGCCTAAAAAATTGTAACCTCAAGTTACAATATGTTTTTAGCTATGCCAAACAGGCTGCTTTTCTGGCAAAAAACACAAGAGGAGGAACAGAGTTGCAGGGAGCTAAAGATAATTTTGGGTAACATATAACTTTCTTGTCTGCATCTTCTATGTCTGGTGGGATTAAGCATGAGAAACCTTCTCACACTGGTGAGATCAGACTGTGCCCTCAGAGTTATGTCTGCTGTGGTATTGGACTCCACTGCATCCCCTTCAAAGGCAGAATGGATTGCACTTGATGGTGTTTGTGAAGAGAAAAAGAATTTTTAAATGTTATGAGACATTTGTGCAAAATAATGTCTGGGGAATGTTTACTTGTCTGGGTACAAGTGGTTCTTTGCCTCTTTCTGTGTGGACGGGGACATTGGGTGCTCCTGTCTCTCCCGTACGTCTCTCTCACTGATAATGAAGGGCCTTCCACAATCAGCAATGGGTTCTACTATATTCATTCTTTCATATTCTCCTGACTTCTACAGGTGTTCTTTGAAAAATTGCATTAAGGATTTTATGATATTTACAGCTGTCAGTGCTCTTCTGTCCTATCATCTCTGAAGCTGGGCAATTGCTGCACAAACATAAAAGTGAGGTGAGAAGGTCACTCTTTCCTTCCATGTTCTCTGACAATAGTTTCCTTCTGCCTGTCCTTTTTATTTCCCCCTTCATCACACCGTTCATTCTACCCTGGAGCTTAACCACACTAGCAAATACATGTAGATTCTAGGCTTCTTCTAGGTCTCATGACTAGCAGAACATTAGAGATCATGTTTCAGAAAGGATGTTTTCTGTTAACACATCCCTGGATGTGTTAACACAACACAAAACCGGAGGTTTTACTTTCACAAAGCTAACCTGGACATGCACACTGGATAGCAGATCTGATGTCCACCAAAAGGTGTGATCAGATCCTGTAGAAGACTGGGATCCAGAGACACTTCATGGTATACCCCATGAGGTACATCTGGACAGAGTAACAGAAATTATAGCTAAAATATTATCAGCACATCTGATTGTGGTTTTTCCCTGTTTTAGCATAAAGCCCATAAATGGCTAGAAAATAAGTGCTTGTGCTTGGAGCTGGAGATTCCAACAGGCACAAACCAACTAATGACTGCCTGTCACAGCACACTGCAGGGAGGGATGAGGTGAGGTGAAGCAAAAATGGTCAAGTCACCAGAGATTCCACCATGCCCAATCTGCAGAAAATGGCAGAGTTGCACCCATGGCAAGTGGTGGTGCTCAGTCTGCTGTTTCAGCTCCTCCTTCTTCCCCACAGGCAAGTAGAGCAACTTCAGAGATGCCCAGCATCTCCTCACCCTGTGCTCCTTCTCCTGGCCACCTCTCCTTTCCCTGATGTAATACAGGCTGGAAAGAGCTTATGCTACAGGGCTTCTCTGCAAAGCTTTGACCCTGCATGACACTGTCCTCCTGAGTGTTTAATGCATAAATCTTTACTCTTTTCCTGAACACCAAAATTCAGGGTATTTCCAGAAGAGGCTGTCGTTAAAAGGAGTGATTTATCACTGGGACAAGAAAATATGGAGACTACTGAAAACCAGTATCCAGATATGAATCCCCTAAAAATGAAACTGTAGTCATTCAAGAACTGAGAACTCTGAATCATGTAAGAAAAATGAAACTACCTAGATGGAACTAAAATAAATGGTAAAAATATTACGGTACAGACTCAAGAAAGTAGGAAAAAGAAGATGACCTCCATCCTGCTGAAAAAATTGTACAATAAGACAACTTTTCCCTCCCCCAACAACTATTCAAAACTGTTTACCAAATATACGCATTTTCTCCAATAAAACCGTGGTGTGAGTTAAGCTTGTGAGCAGATGGTTGTAAGTACATAAAATTTAAAATCTGAAATTCAAGATGGTGTGAGCAGATATATAAATCATATGATATGTTTTTCTGATTGGATGAGCAAACCACAACTCTTAAAACCAGACTTCCATTGCAAATAGCAGCATTTTGTGAAATTCACCTTCTGTTAGTATTTTTTAATAGTTGTCTAAAATTAGCTGTTACCCAGAACAACCCAGCCAGCAAACTCATTAACTAAAATAACCACAGAAAACAAACACAGAGTGGGAGCTAACCTAGTCACCGAGAACTTGTATTATAAATTTGAGTAAATATTAGTAGATCATGTAAAACAGTTTGTCCAGCTCTATCAAAAGTTCATATGTGTTACAACTGTGCAGGGAAAATAAAATAAATTTTAAAAGCTACACACAAATCTTAACGTAAGAAAACACAATTGAGAAAAACATAGCCTCATGAATAACATTGACAAGTCAAATAATGAAATGTACTTTCCTTTCGCACAAGACCATGCTCACAAAAACTTCTTCAGCTTTGTGCAAATAACATTGAATATTTTGATGAGACTGTAGAGCTAACTAGATTATTATCTTGAACTTCAGACACTTGCCTGAGAACTTATACCTAGTGTTATATGACTGAAAAAAAGAAAAGCTACCCCAGATTTCTGCCTTTTTTGTTCTCTCCTCTCTCCCCCATCAAGTCCACTACTACTTTATACCTCTTCTACAGTTTAAACATATCAAACTTTGTGTGCAGTTATTGTTGATGTATTGTAGATTTAGGTTTTCATCATAAAATCTAAAATCTGAAGTCTATCTTCTAGCATGAGGCCATAGAACTTCCATAAGGAAATTTTATTTTAACATAAAGATATGTGGTTAAGGTAAGAACTGTAATGTAATGAAATGAGATGTAAGAAATCAGGGGTCAGAGTCTGGATTTTTATGTTCTAGCAATTATTTGTAAATCATGATGTTGACAGAATTTCACTGGTTTAGGTGACTTAATATGATTATCATAAGAATCGTGCTTACCTCTGAGGTTAAAGAAATAAATCCCATTTAGGGTTTTCTAAGGTGTTGTGGTGGAGTAGGAGAATCAAAGATATTGCTGTTTATGGTGACATTTCTTACGTCAATCCCCCATTTTTAGAAGCATTGGTTCAATGTGGAGCAAAACACAGTAATACTTCCTGGAAGGGACATGTCTGTTGCTCTAAAAGTGAACTTAGAAATGCTCTGGCACACACCTGATTCTTTTCAGCAGGTCTCCACATTTCTCCTGAAACTGGTTCCTCTCAGATAAAAAACAAACTAATAAGGCAGCTTCTCTCAAGGCTGGAGAAGAGATAAGAGCTCTCAGGATCAGGCATGAAAAAGGTGTATCAGGTAGACCCAAAATTAGAGCCTCTTATCTTCAAAGACAGCCCTGGAATACAGATGTGTGAGGATTTAGAAACCCGTCTAAAGAAAAAATGGAAACTAATGAGCAACTTTACTTTGAATTTCAATTTATGCTAAGGTCTAAAAATGTGACTTAATTTTACTTTGTGCATTTTTTTTTTTAATTAAGTCACCCTATTTTACTCTATCCTTTGACCTTATGTCAGCTGGGTCAGAGTAAAGGTCCTTGTTATTTTGTGACCCCAAACAAGATGTTTGATTTCCTTGTTAATCCCTGCTTCACAAGAGGAGTTCAGCAGGCCATTGTCCTGCTTCTAGGTGAAGAAAGAGCTAATAAACAAGCTGTGCAGTGATGGGAGGCTGTAATAAAAACATTCTTGTTGATGTTTTTTTATTGTGGTTCTCCTTCTGTAAAGATTTTCTTCTCAATCTTTCCTTGGGAAATAATCCAAGAGGTGAAGTGTGTAAAAGTTCCTGGGAAAAACAGTGTTAGTAACATCAGTCAATCATGCTTCCCAGGTTAAAATCCCCAGCCCAAATTCCTCTCCCAGGCTTGTAACTCGAGCAGTCAGCACCCGAGAGTCTTTGGTTTGTCATGGGAAGGTGATTGTTTTACAGTTCAAAGATATCTTGGACAAACATGGACTGGCTGTACCCATGAAAGTAAACGTACACTAAACTAATCATAAACAGACCAAAACTAGGGACCCTACCCTTCTATGATTTTTGTACCTAAACACACACAGAAATGGTATAACCAGTGCTAGTAACAGAACACAAGCTTTCTACTGACTGGGCCAGATCCAAGTCCTACCCTCTTGGACTTGTTATTAACTTGCTACGAGAACGTGTTGTGTGAATTTGAGTGTGCAAAACCAGATTTTTCCCATTATGGTGTCCGTTTAAATGTGGGAGAGCAGCAAAGGCCTTGAAAGCGTGGGTTAAAATTAGAGGACCTGGAACTGCAAATACCACACTGACAGGCCACTGCTGATCGTTGAAACAACTTCAAGAGTTGCAACAGGACATCATTCACTGAAGGAAAAAATATGTCAACTCAGTGAGGGACAAAAGAGATTCCAGGCAAACAACAGAACCAACCTCAAACTGGGAGCACAACATCCCCTGCCATCTTTGGGCACCAAATAGGCGGCAGCTGGAGGCTGAGAGTTAGGCACAGTTTAGAAAACCAACACTTTATAACAGGATATGTTCTCAGATATGGTAGTGGGGAACCTTTAAGAGAACTTGACCACCTTAGCCTATATATTAAGATCACCAAGGTCTACACACCTCAACACAAACTGCAGTGATGTGAGCTCCATGGTACCGTTTACTCATACTTAATTTAGGAATGATTGTTAAGCATTAGCTGTGTTGAATATGCAGTGACAATAATTGTTAATGAGTAGGAATAAACCATTAAAATAATATGTATTGTTAATGAGCATCAATCTGGTAGAGTTCTGTTTTAAAGTTTAAATTGATTTGATTGATCAGTCTTCCAAATATTCTCATCACATCAGCCTTCTGCTCCCTGAGATAGAGCTGTGTATATCCACACACATACACTGACATATATATATATATATGTATATTCAATTGCAAAATGTAAATGTCAAAAATAGGAATGTTAAACACATCATACAAAAATATAAGTGGGGATGATAATCATTCCAAATTGTAGAGGAGCTTGTTGAGTGTCTGAGACTATAGTGCTAAGAATATAAATAATGATCTTTATCTGAGATTTTTTTTTTTTTAATCAGGAGATGCACAGCATAAAATCTGATCAGCAGCAATTTTTTTTTTCCATTTTTCTCCATAGCAGCATACAGAAACATCATGGCTCCTTACAATTAAATATTTTAGGTTGTGTTAAGCTGGACTGTTAGACATATTGTTACTAAGTAGTCTTTGTTCAGCACCCTCAATAAATAATAATTATGTTTGTATTTCATCTGGCCAGTTTTTCTGGCTTCTCTTTCAGGACAATCCCGACACTTCACAAGGCACACAATTTAATTACACTGAACAGTGGTCCAAATAGAGCAAAACTTGGTAAGTTTAGTTTGCCACATTCATTAACTTGTATTAAGTTCTTGGTCATATGGTCTTGTATTGGTGTATCTATAACGTTCTGTAGAAATCATATATGCTGGAATTAAGTATTTCATGCCAGGACTGTCTTATGTCCACAGTATTTGGATTTAATAAGTGAACGATATTTCCAGAATGAAGGCACAGTGTCAAAATGGCTGAACAGCTCAGTGTGTCAGACTGGCTGCTCTTTGCTGGGTAAAGCGTGTCTGATGTCCGAGCCCAGAGATGGTGGCAAGTGGTGCCACGCTCAGTCAGTCACGGGGCAGCCCGGGGGTCAGTGTTGGGGATTGCCCTTCCTTAATGATAATGATCCCACCCAGTGCACCCTCAGGCAGTCTGCACATGACCCCAGGCTGGGTGGAGTGTGGGCGTGCTGGGGGGCAGCAGGGCTCTGCAGAGGCTCTGCACAGGCTGGGGCCATGGGCTGAGGCCAGCGGGGTGAGGGCAGCCAGGCCAAGGGCCGGGTCCTGCCCGGGGTCACCCAGCGCCTGCAGCTCCAGGCTGGGCCCGAGGGGCTGGGAAAGCCCTTTGGGAAAGCCCTGGGGTGCTGGAGCCATGGCTGGACACGAGCCCGGGGGCACCAGGGGCACCAGAGCCAGTGACACCGTGGCTTGTGACAGCAATGGTGTGGCCCACGGTACCAGAGCAGTGTCTGTGCTGGGCAGTGGTGATGACATGCCTTGAATCCTGAGTTCAGTTCTGGGCTCCCCAGGACAAGAGAGACTCTGAGGGGTTGGAGTGCATCCAGAGAAGGGGATTTAGTTGGGGAAGAGTGTGGAGCACCTAGAGCATCTGAAGGAGTCGTGAGGGCTTGCCCTGGAGAAAAGGAGACTCAGGGGTGACCTTCTCACCCTCAAGAGGGTGCAGCCAGGCAGGTCAGGCTCTCCTTACAGAGAAAAATTGTCTGTACAAGAAGAAATGGCCTCAAGTTACACCACTGGAGATTTGGATTAGATACTATGGAAAATTTCTTCATCAAGAGGGTTTTCAAGCATCCAAGAAGGCTGTCCAGCACTGTGGTGGAGCTAAAGCTTCCAGAGATATTTAAAAGGCTTGTAGATGGGACTTAGCTTAGTGGTATTAGAAATGCAGTTCGTCTCAATGATCTTAATAGTCTTCTAGAACCTAAATTATTCTGATTCTCTGTTGAGAATCTGTATAAATTTGCTTTATGAAAGAGATCTTCTGAATGTGTTTCTCCTGGTTCATTTTATGAAGACACAATTTCTTTCTCTGAAGTCCCAGATAATCACTAGAAAAGTTGTATCTGAAAGTCCTGGACACATTCAGGTCATTCCCTACCAAGCATTTGTGAAGATTATAACATTTGCAGAAAAATGGATATTTTACCAGTGAGTACTATCACTGGCCAGTATTCTAACTGGACAACCATTTGCCTTGTCTATGTGAAACACGATATTCTTTAAATATAAAGAAACATAAGTGAGCTTCCAAACTAAAATGGTTTTCCTTGTTTTAGTTTTGGGGTTTTTTCATTTCCAGCTTGCTTTCAGAAATCTGAGGCAGGAGACCATATTTTTGTTTCTCAGTTCAATGAAGCATTCGTGTTGATACAAGGGACAAGGTGATTTACTGGTTAAGAAACTCCCAGCTTCTCAGTTGAGAGCAAACTTCCATTTTCCTCTGCTTTCTGGCTGTCATCATTTGTTATGGGGTGTACATCACATTGCTTGCACTCAGTTGATATCTTCCTTATCACTCTTGGATGGGAGTTCAAAGAATTAATTTCCAATGTTGTGGGTACGTTTAGATTCGTGGGAGAGATTCTGGTGTAAAACATCAAGTCCAGTGTAAAGTTAAAGACTATCTATGGGCCATATTCTACCACTGCTGATGGGTGCAGTTTGGATGACAAAGACTTCTGCCCAAAAGTGAATCAGTGCTGAAAATGGCCCAGGTTTCCTTTGGGATAATAAATGATTCATCCAAAGCACTCACATCTGCGAGCTGATGTGTAGCCATGCCTTAGAACCTCAGCATGGGCTTTGTGTGTGCCTGGTGACCATCTCTCCAGGAGTCATTGTAGGTCCTAACTTTAGGCTCACTGACACAAATGTTGCTGACTTCAGTACAAGTCTGATAACGAAAGCCTTGCAGAAAAAGTTAGACAACTGTGAACTGGATAATTGAAGATTTCGTCTGTGAGTGTTTGAGATAAGAAGTGCAATAATAAAATTTGTCTGAATGTATTGAGTAGACTTGCTGCAGTTTATGCCTAATCATATATTTAGCAACATTTGCAAACAAGATCAGCAATTACACAGCTAAATGAAACCAGCACGTGTCTGGCTATGCCACAGTTTATAAGTAAAGAAAACAATCTAAGATTTTTTGATTCAACTGAAGTGCAGTAAGAAAAAGGATGGAAGAGAGGAGTGCTATGAATATCATACCAGCAAAGTAGTCAGATTATCTGGCTGATAGATTCATAAAATATTTTTAATACATTCTATATTAGCCATACAAATTTTCTGTTAAATGGATTTTAATCTTGACAGGTGCATGATAATCTTATTTTCCTTAATGTTGAAATGGTGAAAGCAAAATATATAGCTGAGGCAAATACCTTTGTCTTTTAAGAATCCAGTAGAAAATAGCCATAAACCCCAAAAGATAAATATAGGACATTGGCAAGTGCCTAAATGAAAACACTGGAAATTATGGAATAGTTTTTAAAAGTAAACAGAAAGAAGAGCATAGCTGTAAGCTCCTCTAGGTGAGCTTTACCAGGTGACAAGCAGCTTTTTTTGAATACACACATGTTCAATGAGAACTTTTGTTAAACTCAAATTAAAATGATTGACTCCAGTGGGAAACAGATTTGAGTTTTCAAGGTTCAAAACCTGCTTCAAATAAACATTCAGCCTGTTTTGTCCCTCCCCGTTGAGCTTCTCCTCTAGGAGATTGTTCATTTGTGCTACAAGAAAACAAAGGAAAAAAAATTAAAAAGATAAAGGAAAAGAAAAAAAAAAAGTCCTCCAGCCACACTTTTACTTTGGACTAATGTTCACCTGTGTGAAACAGAGTATTTTTTTGTCTTCCTACACAGGAGAATGACTAAGGACTGATTGACATCCTTAGCAGAATGCCAGCTTTTCAGCTCCAGACTTGCAGACGTTCCTCTACTCCTCAGAGCCCCTGCCCTAGAGGCCTTTGGCTGTCTTGCTTATTTGATTGTGGTCAGATAGGAAGACTGAGGTTTGATAGACAGCTATCAAAGTTCTCCTGCTAGACACTAATAGATTTGATCTGTTTTGTTTGCCTGTGGGGTTTTTTTTATTTGTTGGTGGGGGGGTGTTGTTTTTGGGACATTTTGTTGTTGTTGTTACAATGGGCTCCATTTTCCTTATTTTATTTTGAAACATTTGTTATATTACAGAGGACTATTTAGTGCTTGGAAAGACCTGGTACTCATGAGATGGGAAAGGGCATTTCAATTTTTCATTGAATTTTATAAGTCAAAAGGTGAAATTTTGGAATTCAGTTGAGATACACTCAGCTTCTGGTGGTGCCAGCAAGCAGAACTTGACATGAGTTATAAAGACAATATTTAATTCTTAAAAATTTTTAGCACTATGTCACAATCTGAACTCCCATTCTTGATTTTTTTTTTTTTTTTTTTCTCAGTAGAAGAATTGTAATGATTACAGTGGCACTGAGGATGTTTATCTCAATTAGAAGACAACTTCCTCCTTTATCTGGTGTTCTCAGTGCCTTGCTGTGAGACCAGAATCTGTGTAAGAGTTGGTGGTGTTTTCATGGAGAGATGCAGAAAGATGGACTCCACTTTCTTTCACTGTAGTTCTGAAAAGAATTGGCTGAGTAGAAGCCACTGGAGACTTCAGAAAAGAACTAATATGGACACTAATAACTTTAATTTCTTCATATCAAAAATTAACCTTATGAGTTTTTTTGCAGTAAGTGATTATATATGTAGATAGCATGAAAATTTTATTATAATAACGAAAAGTTAATTCTTAAGATTCAGTGAATTAAGTTCTTGTCCAGTTTCCTGGGATACTGATTTTGTCTTTCAGTCCCACTGTGTGGTGAAACAGGTGCATCAGAGGAAAGTCTGTGACACCACAGAATGAGATAAGATGTAACCCTCTAATTTTCTCTCTGCTGTTTCATCAGCACAGTGATTTCTCATCTCTAAAATGCTTCCTTATTTTTTTTTTTTAAACAACTTATTAATAATCTGCACCAGTAAGGGAATGTGCATAGTCTGAAGTGACATTACGATCAAGTATCATTATTTTCAAAATGTGGGACTACTTCTCCTCTTAGGCTTGAATAAATCAATTTTAACCTTTCTGCAAAGTTGAGAGAGCTACAGGTGTGACAGTGTAAGAAGGGCACAGAGCAGTGCTTATGCCAAGATGATGCTTTATCCTCCACAGACCTGCTCTTGATGTCATTGCTTGCCAGCTGTTGACTTGCTAACCAAGGCAAAATAACCTTATTAAATCCTATTTGTTTTTTCACTGCAATTACCAACGTAAGCAGGGCAGAAATGTTTTTTGTCTTTCATTGCTGATTATCAGCATCATTGCAGTGCCTTTCCCATGGGTTCCCAAAGATGTAAGTAGAGTGTGCATTAAAGGATGGCCCTAGGAAAGAGATGACACTGGAATACATTTTTTCAATATTAGCCCTAAAGACTTGATTCTTATCTCAGCCACAGTAAATGCATAATAAAATGAAGGAAGGAGCCTGAGATTCTTGTTCTTCCTCCTCTTTGCAGCTCTTTCACTGTCTCTTTCTTGCCCGTGTGACATTTGGGGAGCAGAGTAGCAAAATCCCATTTATTTCTGCATGGGTAAGGAATATTATTTACACTCTGTCTCAAGGGAGTTGTTCAAGTCACTGCATAAGGCATAGCGTGCATAGATGAATCCTGAATTGCCCATCACTCTCAAATAATATGAGGATGATCTATAAAAGTGCATATAAATCAAACGATGGAAATTCCCCAGGCTCCATACTCCATGGGCCAGTCCTTGTAGTACAACAAAATTCCTGTGTCAAATATATCTGTCTCTGAGGTACAGTTGAAACTTTAAAGCATTACCATTCTAGTGGAATATGGTTATGAGGGGACAGACATGAGTACAGACAGATAAAACTCTGGAATAAGAAGATTTTTTTTTCTAAAATAAAATGGGTCATGGATAATATATGGAGGAGGGGAAGCTCAGGTCATTTCTTTAGACAACATTTTTCTTCTTTTGTGTGGTGAAATGTATTTATTTGCACACAAAAAATCGTTCTTTAATGGGACTGAGGAAGGCCTTTTGGCAGACTGAGACCAATCTCTTTTTTATTAATTTTACTGCAAAAGGTCAAAACTATATCTATTAAGTATATTTATACAGGAAAGTGCTAGACACACTCGATTACATAATGAGATTGACATCCGTGTCTTGTAAGATAATGATCTTGGGACACAAGACCTGGTGTAGCTGTGATCAAGCTAATAGAATTGACTTTGGACCCTTTTGTTTCTTCGAAGTTCTTAACCTAAAATGAATTGGGTTAGTTAATATTTAAAAAAAGCTGTCTTAATTTTGGATGCTTTATTCAAGACTCTGGGCTCTGGTATCTGAGTTTCCTTTTGTCAAGTGGTAAAAAGGATTGCTCAGATTCATGCTCTGCTGAAATGTACCTGCAGTTTTTTTTATTTTTTTGTTTTCTAAAGGCAGATTTTTTTTTTTTATTTTTTTTTATTT
>VXBS01003900.1:177811-188021 GCA_013400255.1 Sitta europaea | reverse complement strand
TTTTTTTTTTTTTTTTTTTTGTGCCCTAAGAAGATTCTAGGCCAGAAAAACAATGCAACTGGAAAAAAGCAAAGGTCTTTGTTCAGGTTTGAAATAAAATAAGTAAAATAATACAAAGAAGTATTGTTTACTTGAAGGTTTTCCTCACCATTGGGCAGAATACAGGATAACTCTTCTGTCTACAGTGATGCATAAACTCAAAGATATCTTAATTATTATCTTATGGACAATAAAATACTCTATTATTCTATTTTATTCTAATCCAGTCTAGTATTCTGATGTCCATCAGAATTGGTACCCCATACTCCAGTTCTACAAATGGTACCAAACTTTGTTTAAAATCCTTGCCTTGTGTTGGAACTTTAGGGTTTTTGCTCTCCTTCCACTAACAACCAGACATTTTACCTTGTGGGAGGTGCTTAAATAGTTTGTGACCTCTAGATGGAGATGTGACTTCTTAGGGACATTGCATATAATGTATTTTCACAATTTATCACAATTACAGCAACACCTGGATTTAACAATCTCTGATAACCTACTGGAAATTCAGTCCTTAACTGACTTCAAGATGCTGACTTTATGAAGAGGGAAAAAACCCCAAACAAATCAAACAAAAAACCCCAAACAACCCACAACATTGTTTTATGTATTAAATATGCAATGTGCCCTTTAGGCTGAAACTTTGTGAGTTTCTATACTAAGGTTGAAGAAATAACACAATTTAGCAAGAATGTGTTGAATCTTTTCTCTCACCTAAATTTGTCCATATAAGAGCTGCAAATTTAGCCTTATCTTATTTAATCATTAATTTGGGCTTCCTCTGTAGACGGCAGAGGGACTATAGTATGTTCACAGAGTCACATATCTCATGTTAAAATAGAGTGAATTACCTTGCTGATTTCTCTCCACCAAAAATTTTAGAGGGTATCTCATTGTTTGCTTAAGATGAGGCAAAATTATTTTAGAAGTTAAAGTTCTGTTAACATCATTTCAAGAAAAGAGTTTAAAAAAAAGAAGTAAGTCACTCGAACACCCCAAGATTTAAGTATTGCAACAAACTTTCTTGACGATTTACACTCCTACATCCCCAGTCCCTCTGAAAACCCCATTATTCACATACAGCTGATATCCAAATCTACACATACAGAGGTTAAAGTTAATTTCCAGGAATTTAAGAGCTAACTTGCACTGGGATTTAAGGACATATCCCTTTGTGACCTCCCTAGATTTTACTCTCTTGGTATCGTGAGTACTTCAGAGAAACACACTAAATACCAGATTTTTGATGCCAGATCCTAACTTTGGTCTCCTGGAACAGATGCCTTCTGGAGGCTGACCTGGAACAGAGACTACACAGAGAAAAATGATAAAGTAGGTATTTATTAAAAGGCGTCAATGACTCTTCCTGGGCAGTACAAGAGCCCAGCTGGACTACATCAAAGATGTACTCCAAAATGGTCACAAAATAGATCACTGCTCATGAGGTCTCACACTTTTATAAGTTTTGGTCTATTAGAATATTGGAATCAATTGTTATGAATTCAGGTTGTGAAGCTCCATCCTCCTTGTTTTTAATTCTCACTTCACCATTGTTTTTGTTCTTGGGACTGAAAGTTGTCCTTGGTACCAGGCTAGAGAAGGAATCGTTTCATCTACCTACTCTGCGAAGAGATCTTAGTGGCACTTAATATGAAACTCAGAACTACACACTAAAACAGCACAGAATCTGAAAAATATAAAAGCTAAACCTCAAGGCATCAGAATCACCTGCTCAGTGCTGCAGAACTGCAGCTGGGACACAGGGCTGGGCTTAAGGAGGGTTAATCTTCTGTAGATGCAATCATGCTCTGGATTTACCCAGAGATAAAAGTTTCCAAAGATCTTTGATAAATTCCATTAAGACCTTTATATTGCTGTTAGTTGCCAAAGGACACAAAAAAATGCACAGCATTTGAGAGTTCACTCCTAAGTCAGCAGCTTACAAGTGCAAAGAAAGACTCTAAAAGGTTATTTTCATAAAACAAAGGAAGCGAGCTAAATGTTTTCTGCATGTAATTGAAAAATTGTCTCAGCAATAAAAGATACAGAACAGGGGAGCAATGGCATGTAAACAACCAATCAACTTGAGACCTGCTCTATCTTCATCCAACAATAATACCTGGACTGTTAAATCTCTCTCGCAGGTGCTTTATTTTGCTTTACAGCACTGCATTGTATTTTTCCTTCTATATCTGGCACTGAAAACACATTCTTCTTTTCTCTCTGATAAAATGATGGAGTTTACTGGGTTTCATACTAACACAGAAAGAAATAAAACAGTGATACCACCTAAGTGGGAAGGATTTCGCAGTACCAGGACATTCATCTGGATCTGTAAATACCAGTTAATAAATACTGCAGAATAAACTGAGATGTATGACCAATACTGCAATAGTTTATGTAATAATAAAAGAGATAGATAGATAGATAGATAGATAGATAGATAGATAGATAGATAGATAGATAGATAGACAAATTAAAAGAAAAAGACTTCATCCCTGTCACTTCTAAGTCTCACAGTCAGATGCTGAGACACACAGGGTTACCTGAGCTTCCATCAGTTTCTACTTTAGCCTGCAAATTATTGAATATTTTTGACACAAACTCTCCAACTGGCCTGAGATTTAACTCATCTTTGATAGCTGATGGCATGATTTTCAAACATTAAGAACAGTCTTCAGTGTGGTTCATAAACTTAGAAATTGATTTTGAAGTCACTCATTGCCTCAGAAATACGAAGATTTCTCATCATATATTTTTTCCAAAAAAGAACAATGTTGTATCAGCCCAGTTAACTTCCTAAGGACAATCCAGCATGAGAGCAGATTTTCTGTGGGCTTCCAGTACTGTCAGGGAAGGAGATATTAATGGTGTGATACAAATCATTCCAGAAGAAATCCCATTTTCTGACATTTCTCTCTCTTTAAAATCACTGTCGAGATTAATAGAAATTATAACATTATTCGGTTTTGTGGGTTTTCTTCAGCAATCTAAGGCTACACAACAAGAGGCTGTACTGAGAGTACAGTAAATGTAGAGAACATTTTTGCATGTTAAGAGGTTTGGGATGGATGCTGGAAAGACTCAATCCTCTTCCCACTGAAATCAGAAAACAGTGGACATGGCCTCCTAAGCACAATTGTTAATAGAGATATGTTTTATCCTGCTAATAGGCAAATGCAAAAGATTAATACATTTGGGAATCTTACAGTTCCTTATAACCTTCTTTTTGAACAAAGTAGTTGCAGATTTAAAAAATTACAGCTAATTTGGAAATACAAATATCGATGTTTTTCACTGAAAATTACAAAATATTTTGAACAAATCAGAAACCTCCATTACATTCAACCAGGTTTCCTTTTGTGAACAATTTGTTTTTCTCTTCTAAAATATTTTTGTTTGGTTGTTTTTTAACAAAAACTGTCAGAATATTTACAAGCAGTGTTTCTCTCTCCCTTGCCATTGTAATCAATGATCTGACATCTGAAATCAGTGTTATTTTTCCTTGAGATTATTCTGCAACCCACCAAACATACACTGCTAAATCTCCTCTTCAGGTACCTGATCTTATCCTGTGTCTGCATTGTTTCCTTTCTTTCTCCCACCTTGAACATACAAATGTATCTTTAAAGCCCACAATCTATCATTTGTTCTGAAAACTAAATAACTGTTTGCACATTTGCTTTCCAGATGTTGCTGCCAACAAATTATTCCCCAGTGATTTAAGTTTGAATTTCACCCATTAATGTTTAGCTTATAGGACATATTCCTGGAACTCAGAAGATTTTCAACTTCAGTTTGTGTTCATTCCCTCAAGAAAACACAAAACAAAATACTAAATTTCACCCCAAAAGAGGCCATAGGAAAGGTTTAAATTCAACAAATGGCTTCCAAATAAGCAACTAAATAAAATAATCCACTGTGCCATTTTGTAATAGTATCTAAAAGGGCTGTGATGCTTAATGGAAGATAAATCTCCCCTAAAAGATCAGTCTTACTGTAGAAGCAGCATCATGTCAATTACAATGGTTTTGATACTAAAAGAAAACCTTCTTAGGGTGTATCACTATATGAAATGTAAAGGGTTTTTTAACTAATATTCTTTATTTCAGCTATAAAGTAAGGATCTCACTTATTTCTGCCTGGGTAATTAAATCAGTACTAAGCTGATTTCAGAACTCATGAAATTTCTACCTACTGTTGTCTGAAATGAGAACATTGAAAATCTTTTTCCAGGCACTGCCCAGTCCTTACAGATCTCAGTCTGGCAAAGTTCTTGCTCCATTTCTTTGGTCATCTTCTACCTCCAACATGGAATTTGCCCACATTGAGGCAAGGCAGAAGTGAAAATAGCAGTTTGAACTGAATGTACATGTCTCTTTATCTCCTTCTCTTATTCCTGAATTGCCTTTGCATCACCCAGAAGAAGTTTTGGCATTTAGTTTGGGATTTTTGTTGCTTACTTGCATTTTTCTTTAATCAGCAGCATCATATGGACTATTACTATGTAGTAGACAAGGTGAGTTAAGACAGAAATAAAGTGCAGCGCTCACATAGTTAATGCTATTTCAGGGATCTATGTGTAAAAATCAATTTTAGTTATTCACAACCTTTTTTCTTCTTTCCTCACTCAATTACCTTATTGACCACTTATTTATAAACTAAAAAAGACACATATTCTCCCTGTCTGTTCCATAGAGGAAACAAAAAATGGCCTTATTTAATCCTGATGTTGGTGAATTTCTACCAAGGGAAAATTTGACTCTAATATTCCTGAAGAAAGTCATTGAATGAAAATAGATTTTATTTTGGCGTAGTTGTTAATTTTGCCTAATTTTATTCTTAAAATATATGTCTGCACATAATCTCACCAGGTGCAGATTTCTGGTCCTGACCGTTAAAATTCAAGCAAGTTATTATTTAACATATACATAATAGTATTTAAACCCAATATCATTTAACATGGTTGCATATTTTTGATGAAATAAAGCCCTCACTTATGCAAAGTAAGGATGAGGAAAGTATATATTTAAGTGAAGTACTGAACAATGAAATAAATAAGTAAATTAAACATTTTTAAAAGTTATTTTTCCCAGAAAATAAAAGTGTGTTGGTTTCATAACTGCTAAACACCATTACCTGCTATTGAGTTCTACTGCAGAGAGTGGATTAACAGCTGTTGTCAGAAATTGTTGGCGTAATGGAATTATTTATGGTGTCATCTGTTTAATTCTTGTGGGAAATGTTCACACAGTCTGTCAATGAAGTGCATGAATACAGCTAAAGCATGGTTTATTGACTATTCCAAATTATTTCATTTTATGTATGGTAAAACAGGAAAATTTGAAAGTGCTAGACTTATTTGGCTTCTCCAAGTTTATCTAGTGAATGTTAGAGTGGTTTTGAAATATGGCTTTCCCTTTTTATACCTCTGATCAGACTTCCCTGGTACCACTGCTTGGTTTGCTCAGAAGTTCACATTTAATAAATACAACAGAACACTTTTATTACAAAGAACACTACCTTGTAAAGATTGACGGAGATTAATTCCAGTCCACTCATTCTCATCTGGTGCTTCAAAAAACATTTGGGATAAAACCGTTTGTCTCTGTGTGTTCTTATTTTTCATTTCTCTGCAGTTCTGCCATTGTCTCTCTTGGCTGGGGCTAGAAGCAGAATTGCAGAAATGCCACCAGAAAGGCTGTGCTACTGGGGAATAGATGAGGCATGTTGTTTCAGATTTAATTAGAAAAGTTTTGTACAGATTTGCTCTGTAGGCCACATTTCAACATTAAAGTTGAGGGCAGCTGATGCCATCTGCTCCATTTAATGCAAATTCAATGCAGCCCTTCGGCTCTTGGCAACTTACCAATACGGTCCTCAAATTATTTGGGCAAAGTATGACCACCCCTGCTGTACCGAGTGCCCCTGCTTTCTCCCCCTCCTGCCTGCACAGTGATGGATTTTTTGTGCTTCTCTGGCTGGTCATGTATGATTTCCAGGAAAAGATAGTTTCTATCAATCAAAAAACAGCACTCATCATTAGTCTTCTGGGACACATGTTGCAAACCCTTAGGACCATCTTTTCAAAGAAAGAGAATATTGAAAAGTGAAGTTGATGGATGTTTCATGTACTGTGTGTGACAATGACACAAGAATTTCCAAGAGCAGAGGATCCTCCCAAACCTGTCTTAGCTGCTTTATGTGATCCAGGCTTTAAGAACAACTATGCCTCTCTTCTTAATGGGTGCTAATACTGAAAAATACAAAGAGATGCCCAGGAGAAAAAGTTGTTGATAGAAAGTAATTATTTGTCGTGTTATCTGTCCAATTCAGAAGGGAACTGCCAGGGAAAAGGGGTCTGCCTTTCACGTGACTTTGCAAAGTTTTACATAGAGTTATAGAGCAGGGGAAATTACCAATGAAGGAAAAAAAAAAACCAATAATCCTTATTACCTTTATCTAATTTAAACACTATATAATTTTTATATGAACTGTCATAAAAAATACACTTGATAAGAAGAGCAGTTTCTAAAGTACTCCTTAACAAATTGACATATATCAAAAGAAAACCACTGCCACCAACAAAAGAAACCCAAAAAATGCCAAAGCAACAAAAACAAACAAACAAACCAACCCCAAAACCTCAGACATATTCTTATCATTATGTTTGGGTTTGGAGTTACCTTAGTAGATCAAACTGATAATTTTGTTTTGCAGAAGGAGGTAAGATACAAAGGGAATCTAGGTGATTTTCCTAAGGTCACTTGGGAAATTTATTACAGACTGAGAGAACAGCCTGTGGGAACAGAACTGAGGGTACATTTCTATGAGTCCCATTGCCCATCTAATGCTCAAGCTACTGCGTGTGTTCATCATGGAAATACTATATCAAAAATATGATATTTGTTCTGCCATAGGTGTAATATGCCTCAAGAATAATTGCACACTTGATACTTAAGAGAAGAGAAATTGAATGCATTAAAAAAAGAAAATGGAGGAAGAAAGAGGAGGAGGAACAGACTGAGTAGTATGCAATAGTTCTGTTACCTTTGACACTCCTTTCAATGTGCTGTCATGCCTGAAGATCTGTATTTCTTCATGTTTGTAGAAATCCACTCCAGAGCACCGTGGCAGGGGCAGAGCTGCATCAGCTACAGTTGCTGGAGGTTTCAGAAAGAGGACAATGCCACACTCTTTATTGTGGCAAAAATTAAATGAGGAGTAAGAATAACAAACCCTAAATTTTTCAATTAATCTCTTTGTTCTAGAAAAAATTAAATAAGGATAACAAAAAGCAAATTTATCTATTCATCTCTTTGTTTGTTTGTTTATTCATTTCTTGCTTTATCTGCTTGTTTGCTTGTTTGCCTGCTGTGGATGGGGACAGACAGGATATTTGGAAAATGTTCTTTGTCAGACGGATAGAAAACCACTGGGCCAAGGGGGTTTCAAGAGGGGACTGTTTGTCCTTGAAAGCTTTTATCATCCTCCCAGAAAAAGCTGTCTACAATCAAATCTAGTGAGGACAACAATCCCACTATCTGAAGAAGGTTCAAGGAGAACCTCAGGAATTCTATAGTTTCTATAGTTTTGTACTTCTTTAATTGATTATTCATGGGGCCCCAGCTTCCATTGGGAACTCCAAACATTATGATGAAACATCTGGAGTTGGAAGGCTTAGCAACTTCAAGGGTTTTCATGTAACTAAAAAATTTCCAGTTTAGGTACCTCTGAGAAAGTCAGTAACAGTTCTGTTTATAATCCATGACCCCAAATAAACCTTTCTGAGGCATAATTTATATGACTTTCAGACATAATTTAGATTGTCACTTTAAAATGAGATAAACCTTACAACAGAAGAACCCTTTCTATTCTTTGACCAGAGAAAAGTCATAGAAGAAGATCAAATAAAAACCTTTACATTGCAGCTGCCTACACTGAGTTAGAAGAAAGGGGTCCTCAGTGAAATTTATACAAAATTTTTACTCATATGGATTTTTTCCTTTTCACAGAACAAAGGTGATTTCTCAGTATGCATATTAGCCTTAGGTTAATATACTGTGTTAGTTTTCTTGATTACATTGAGCTTTGGATGAGGGCCTAATTCAAAATTCTTCTCTTTGGAAAGATCACTGAAGAAACAAGCATCATTAGGGATGATACACTAGGTGAGGGAGATGGGGAATTTAGTTGATTGTTTCGGCTGTGAGGTACCCAGAAATATAGTATGTTATGAGGTTGCTCTTTCTGCTTTGATATATTGTGTTTGTCAGTGGTGCCTGCCACAGTCAGATAGGCACCTCTTCTTGTTTTGCAAATGTAACTGACTCAATAAAGATAATTAAATAAAGCCCCTGAGGTCCCATGTACCACGGTTTCTATTTCTTCCTTTCTGTTCTAGCCCATGAAGTGGAGGGGGAAGGGTACCAGCTCATTATTTCCCAGTTTGCATTTGGGAGGGTTGTCGCTGCACCTGTGCAATGCACTGTGCTCGCTTAAAAGGCTCAAATCCAAAGCCCTCCAAGACTGTGGTCATCTTATGGAGTCATTAATTTGTCTGGGATATGCTGGATGAGTGAAAGACCTTGGCTTTTGGGAGATTTCTGAAGGCATTTGAACTGACTTTGCACCTGCTTCCATCAATTCAATCATTCCTGTTTCTGAAGGGTGAAGGTGCACACTTAAAACTGTGTTTCAGGAGGCAGAATATGAATGAAACTAAATAAATCAAGGAATTTAGTAAAAAAAGGAATTTAGTTTCAAGAAAGAATTTTCTAAAACAACTTTAACAATTTCCCTCCTGAAACAGCAACAAAAAAGGACAATCAGGAATACACCATGCATGTTACTTTCTTCTATGTGTTAATTGCTTGTTTCACTATGAATATCTTAAATTGTTGCATTAAAACTAAATTAAAAAAAAAAAAAAAAANCAAAAAAAAAAAAAAAAAAAAAAAAAAAAAAGAAAAAAAAAGGAAAAGAAAATGATGCCCTGGTTGGGTAAGTCACCTGGGATGACCAGTATGATAAATTTTTAATAAGATAAAGCAATGAGTGATTTACTGCTAATCCCATTGCATGAGCTGGAGGAGACTAAAGAACAAAGGTTTACTGTCCCTTTGGAGATTTGTTTCATCTGCACATCAGCCTACAATTAATGGCCATTTAACTGTTGTTCTCCTGCTGGACATTGGTGGATTGATTCAGTAAATAAAAGTGACAGAGCAGTGTCCCATGGCAGTATAACAGAAACTGGCTGCACCTGTTATTTGCGAATCATTTCTTGCTGGGCATTGACCTTTTCTAGTCTAGCTAAAACTAATAGGAGAAATTATGGGACTGATTACTTAAATTTAATTGTAAGAAGTTGTATGGCAGAATCTCAGTTCCTTGAAATTCATTGCAGACCACAGTGCCGTGTCAATAACACCAACTCCTCCCCTTTTCCCAACTAATCTTTACCTTGTGGAAATGAAAGGTTGGTTAGTTAACACTTATCAAAGCAAAAAGCAATGATTACCTACTCTAAGGGCTTGTTGGGAGGAAAAGACTACTGGTTAATGAGCAGCATGTAACATCAAAGTCTGCTCTGCTTTCTCTTTTCTAGTGAATAAAGAGGAGGGAAGGTTTACAGTGAGAGAAGAAAAACAAAACAAGACAAAACCCCCTCTAACCAAAACCCTAAAAATAAAGTTGTGCAAGCAATGTGTTCCTCGCATACCAATCCAGACAGCTGCCATCAAGTAACTGAGAATTTACAAATATCTAATGACAGGTTTGTCCTCAATTTCAGCTGGCAGAAATAAGAGAGGGATAGGGATCAAAAGGGTAGAGGAAGTCAGAGGAGAGAGATTTCATTTCTTTATGCCTGTTGCTGTAACTGAAGGTATCAGAGAAAGAAAACTGCAATGGGTTTTGCAGCTGGCCTAGTCCACTCTTTCTTTCTTGAAACAAGCTGGCTACAGAGATGGATCCAGAGCTCAAAGGTCAGGAATTCAAACAAGTTGGATGTTTTAACAGGGAATACAGCAGGGTTTCCACAGCAAATGCAAGATGGTGATCAGGACTACAGGAACTTCATAGAACTGTTTTCACTGCTGAATTTGTCAGAAGTGTCTGAAGATTTTTTCAGTGTATCTCCATATTTATGCAGTAATATCTTGATTAA
>VXBS01003900.1:137335-177750 GCA_013400255.1 Sitta europaea | reverse complement strand
AAAGGAAACCAGTAGGCCTTCTTTTCATTCTTGAATTTAAAAATGTCATCACCAAATTCTTCTTTTTCCTAACTTATCAGGCATTGTGTTAACTGCTGCCTTGTGGAGCTAAGCTGAAGGAGCAAGGCAAGGACAGAGAAGCATGCTTATTGATTAAAACTATGGAAATTGTGACCTTCCCAGTGCCAGAATTTGTCTGGCTATGCTAACAGTATTTTCCAAAACCAGGAAAACGCAGGTGCAGGTAGGCTGATACAGGAGGCCAGCTGAAATGGGTGCATAGTCTGGCTGGGATGGAAAGCACAGCATGAATCCTCCTATCTCCTGAGCCTCCTGGCAGGAAGCAGGGAGATCGCTGAATAAAATTGTGGCTGGACTCATTTGCTACACAGCTCAAGCCACCACAGAAAGCCAGATATGTAAACATGTGGCTAACAATCCTAAAATTAATGTGCTGTGTTGAAATGGACCTTGAACAATTTGCTTTCATTCCGTCAGCATTTGCTTCTCTGAAAATAGAGGGAAAAAGCAAGGCAGGAAACGGGAAGAAAATAAGGGTGGAAGTAAAGGATTAATAAAAGCCAAACATAGCAGATTGTGTCTTGAAAGGTCTCCAAACATCTGTCAGACAGTGCACATCAGACACAGTGTGTGATGTCACAGGTATTGAAAACCATGATAGAATCAGAGGTGGCATGAATGAGGCAAAAATACTTCCCAAGGAATGTAAGAAAACTGTGATCATATAAAAAAAACCAAAAACGTTTCTACCTTTATATCTTTGGAAAAGCAATAGTTTTTGTAGAGCTTGGCCAAATTAACTTCCTTGCTGATCATCTGCTGTTGTTTAAATGCAGAGCAGAAGATACAGCTCTCACTTTATCTCCCTCTTGGCATCAGCTGTGCTCCCATGAACCAAATTCTATGATGCTTCTGATCCTGGAAAAAGGAAAAGTCTGGGAATCATGAAACAGTAATTCAGAATACTCCTCAAGAAACAAAGGGGTCCACCAGTGTGAGATGGCAATTTTCACAGAGACATCATAAGGGGAAATCTGAGATTATTTGTGGAAAGAGGAAGAAAAGAAAGGGAAGAAGGCTTAACCAAATTCACCCAAAAGGAGAGTAGTGGCACCAGAAATAAATCCCAGGTCTAAATATTTTGTTCAAGGTGCATCCAGTAAAATAATATTTCCTGGAAAAGTTTTTTTTTTCACTGTGAATTGGAACAGAACCCCACATGAACAGTCTGTCAAATTCTGGACAATGTCTGAACCTATGGAAAAAGCTAGGGTTTCATGTGCTGAAGTTATGCTGGAAGTATAGAAATCAGCAATGAAATTTTGACTGCAAATCCAAATGTTTCTTGCTAAATTGTTTAATTTTTCTCATTCTGTTTGTCTGTAACTGCACATCTGCTCAAATACAGGACACTTGGGTTACACAGCAGATTATTCAAAACCACCTCCAAAACACAGGAAAATAACTCTGCTTTTTTTGTGTCCCTCAGCTGTTCCTATTACTTCTTCTTCTTAAAAAAAAAATTTCCTCATGTTAGACACGGTGCCCCTTGGGTGAGCAAAGGCTGGTGATCTTTAATTAAATTAATCAAAGCCAGGGACAAAATCTGTGGGGAATATTGGGAAAGCCTCTAGGTTAATTAATCAGATACAGAGAAGTATTTTAGGCCCAAAACATAGCTGTTGTGCTTTCTTAAAACACAAACTGATATGAATAAGAAATATTTTCAGTCTCTGTTTTTAAAGGACATTTAAAAAAAATGTTTTTATTCAATTCTACAGCTCATGCAAGATTATTTAACCTAGTAAAGGGAAAATACTTTTAATTTTAGTCCTAGCCTCTGTACATGTTATTCTTCAAGTCCGATTTTTTTTTCTTTTTTTCTATCTTGTAAGTACAAATTTACTACTCATGAAAGAAAGAAAACTCATGAAAGAAACTAATTACTCCTGGAGGAAACCAGGCAAAGTGATAAAAATTCTTTTGTCCCTGTGCAATTACAGAAATTGCACATTTCTGTCATTGTAAATAATCTACCGTGTGCCTCAGGACCCAGAATCAGTTATGGGCGAGTGATTAAGGGCAGAACTTCAGCAGAGGCATTGGTGGTCTCTCTTGACCTTATAAAGAAAATATGTCCAGTGAAATCCTCCTGCCTGTGTACAAAAGCATCAGATGGGAGGCCAGCTAGACTTTTACAGGACCAGTGAAGGGAATTAACAGATTTGTTAGTATCTCATGTTTGGATGAGTTTTGTCTCTCAACATTTTCTCTCAACAGCCTTTTTCATTGCTGTCAATCACTTTCACCCCATAATTACTAACGAGGTCTAACATGCCCTGTTTTCCAACTTAAGATCTTAAAGAATCATTCACAAATATCTTGGGTGGAACTTCATTTTTATTTTTGATGTGACCGTGTCCAGGTCTTAGAGGTTGCAGAAGAATGAGGTAGGTCTGGCAAGGCAGTTTAGCACCACGACTCAGAAGGCTGGTCCCCTCATTTTCATAAAATTCCTATTTTCTTTACATAAATTTTCTACTGTAATCTTTCCGGTTCTGTCTCTTCTATATGATGTTTTACACTTTGCATATGCCTCTTTCTTGCCCTTGATTGCTTTTTGCCCACTCATATTCATTCAAATTAGCCTTTTTTACTTCCAGCATATTTATTACTAGTTGGCATGAATAACCCTTGGGTATAAATTAATTTATATTTGAATACTTTCAATTTCCACTCTAATTCATATGTTTCAGTTAAGCCCCTGATGTCAAAAAGGCTCTCTAGGGAAAAGTGGATGGCTCAAGGGATAGGTAATAAACTCCCTTGTCTTTTCCCTGTGGACCACTGGTTCAACTGGCCTGTAGAGAGTTGGTAGTAGTTGACAGTCCTTATTCTTCTCTGGTTTTATAGACTTAACTCACACAGGCTCCAGTGCTTTCATATCATCATGAAAAGTAGGAAAAGAAAGATTTTTTTTTTTACCCTTCAAATATATTTAGCCAAATAGAAGTTTAAACAAAAGTTGGTTTGAATTATATTTACATACTTCCTTCTAGTTGTTCCCAGGTTATGTTGGATTTGGGTTATTTTTTATGTTTATGTATTTATATTTATATTTATTATACACAAACAAAAATTCAGTTCATTTATGTTTGATTAAGAGCTAGGAGGAACTTTTGTTTATGAATCTGAGCATATTGATGAGAGGCAAAGAGCACTACTGCAGAGGAATTAGACTATCTGGTGTTCTTATTTTCAGTTTGTCATTTAAAAGATGTAGAAGCCTCAGCTGAGATCAAGATCCTCTTACATAAGGTAGGGTACATGTGCATGGTAAGAGGGAAGGTAGGTTCCAAAAGAACTTGCTGTCTGCATAATAAAATGGAATAAAATATGTTCCAACAGCATTCCCCATACTTATGATGGAGGGATGCGACAGGAAAGGATTGGATGCAAAGCTTGCTAAAGAGCTGTCTGTCTCTTTCTGTCAGGTAGGGAAGGGACAAGACTTTTTTTACAGCTCAAAGCTGTTTATCTAGGCAAATAATATTCTAAAATCCCTACACCTATTTATTTCCTGCTATTTCAGCCCCCTGTTTTCCCACAGATACACAGCCTCTGTGATTTGTTCAGTTTTCCCTGCTATTTATAACACTGGGGTCAACCAATTAGACAACAAGCAAAGGAAGGGGGAAAAAAATAAAAAAAGAAAGGGTGGCAGAGGTGACCAATCATATGGCATAAACAGTGAATCAGGATTAGTGGACATTCATAGCCAGCAGCTTGCAAGAAATCCATAGGCTCAGAATTGTTCGCACAAACTGCTCAATGAGCAAGTGCAAAGACACTAATCCATAAAGGTCACATTCCAGCCTTGCAGACTCCTCAGATGGAAAAAGGGAAGGAGGGGGGCTAAATTAGTTGCATAAATTATTTGCGATGAATATTCCGAGAAGCTGTGGCTGTGTTTGTTTGTCACTTCCCACCCTAATGTCAATTAGTCAGGGCCAGATGTTAGCACACATTGACAGCAAAACTCCCTCCAGGTCCTGAGGCAGAAAGTAATGAGTGAAGGTGGCAGATCTATGCTAAAAGGGTGTTTAATAGACTAAGGTCCAGGTTTTCACATGGATTTAGGTATCCAAATCCCTTTGGAGACCTCAGCTGTACACAATTCAGTGAATGCATCAAGGAATTCTGGCTGTTACTTGCCTTTCTCTCATTTTGCTTCCAGCAGTCTGGCTGCTCGGCAAACAAAGAATGGATCAAAAAGGCCCTGAAAATCTGAAATGAAAAGAAAAAAAATTGCTGGTCAGCACTGATGCCAGGAACAGAATTGGTTTAGTGCCATCAACAATACCTAAAACTGCCTGTAGTTTTGAAAATAGCTTATTTTTTTTATAATTTGCTGTAAGAAATTATTTTTAAAATTAGACCTGCATTTTTGTAGTTTCTGTGAAAATTAAAATTAAAGTAACTTTTTCTATTGAGTTTGGGCTTTGTTGTTCTTGTTTTTGGAGGCGGTGATTTTAGCATTGTTTTTACTTTAGAACTTTAGAGCTTCTCATAAATAAATTGGATTGCCGGCCTGAACCATATCACAAATAGAGGGTCTGTGATCTTGGTTTCAGCTTATAGTATATGTTATGGGGAATGTATTACAAGCAGGCATCAGGGAAGATATAGTTCAGTAAGGAATAATTTTTTATATGGAAGAATGAGGGCATTTGGCACTGCAATTCCTGTTCCCATAAGGCACCACAGTACTGTAACCAGATGCAGTTTACTATTGAACTGACTCCAAATGAAACATTCTCATTTTATTTAACACACCAAATTAAATATTTTGATCTGGGAATCTGGAAGCATTTTGTTTTGACTGAAAATGTCAAAACAAAACATTCCAACATATCTGAGCAGTTTTTGTTTTTCAACAAAACCTTTTGAATGTGGAGAGAAAAGATATTTTTACTTTTTGTGGAATTTTTGCTCTCTGTGTTTTTGGGGTTTGATTTGTTTGTTTGAGTTCAAGATAACAATATGGACACATGGGTGTGGGAGTATCTAAAGAGGCTGTCTAATACCTTGCCTTGACTACGAAAGATTGGATATTCTAATATTCCAAACAAAAGATTATCAAGTGTATTCTCCAAATCTTTCACAGACAAAGATTTCCAAACAGTCCACCTGCTATTTAACCAGCCTCACAATGAGCTTTTCCCTCAGATTAAATCTTCCTGTTACAGTTTCACTTCTACTACCTGTCCTTCTGGTCCTTCAAGTTACAAGAGCCTTCAGTTTATCTAAAGAAAATTGCCAGTGTGAGTTTCTTTTCGAATGCTGCAACACACAAACTCAAATGCAGTGGTTTCCTCTGTGCTCTGTGCCAAAGTCCCGTGATAACCATGGGGGTTTGGTCCAGTTTGGTTGAATAGAGACCCTGTTGACCTCCAGGTGCTATAGAGTAGAACAGAGCCCACATGGGGCAGGCAGCTGCAGCACAGAGCCTTTGGGAGTTCATCAGATAGAAGCAAAGTCATCTGCACTAAGGCTTTGTGGATATTGTGGGTGCCACACTCTGGGAAAGATAGAAAGCCACTGGGGAGTGTCCAAAGGAGGCCGTGGGGATGGTGAAGGGTCTGGAGGAGAAGCCATTTAAGGAGTGACAGAGGCTTCTTTGTTCAGCCTGGAGAAGAGGAGACTGAGAGGAAACCTCACTGCAGCCAGAGCTCCCTGCAGAGGGAAGAGGAGGGGCAGGCTCTGATCTCTGCCCTGTGAGACAGGGACAGCACCCCAGGCTGTGGCCTGAAGTTGGACCAGGGGAGGGTTGGGTTGGATATCAGGAACAGGTTCTTCCCCCAGAGGGTGGTGGGCACTGGACAGGCTCCCCAGGGAATGGGCACAGCACCAAACCTGACAGAGATCAAGAAGCATTTGGACAAAGCTCTCAGGGACAGGGTGGGATTGTTGGGGCGTCCTCGTCAGGACAAAGGGCTGGGCTCAATGATCTTTGTGGCTGTCTTGCAACACAGAAAATTCTATGATCTTATGGTTCTGTGAGAGGCAATAAGTATCTGTCTTTAGGCAATTGAGCTGGCTTTTGGAGATCAGTAAAAACTATCTGCTATGGTTTAAAACACCAAACAGGCAAATAATTATATTTTGTGTTTATATGCTTAGCTTATACAAAAAACTCCTGTGTGTAGATACCTAACTAAAGGTGTTTTCCTCTGAAAATTTAATCTGATTTTCAATATTTACTTCCTTCACCACTGTTCTGTTTTCTTCTCTTTAGACTAAGAAATCGCTGATCTTCAATGGCTGTCAGATTTTTTTCTAGATTTTGGTTATGTTCTAAGGATTCCTTTGTCTATATAGTCAGGCCAGTTAGTCCTTTAATTTTTATATTTTATTTTTATTTTTGGAAGACCTCTTCTAAATCCCATTCTTGCTTATAATAATCTTCTCCACTAAATTTCAGAGCAGTTGGAGTCTGTCTTAAACTCATTGGTTCCTTTCTATCTTTTGTTGTCCTTTCTTCTCCCCTGAGGATTACACATTCATGGCTACTTTATTCTAAGTTCATTACATATTTCCCATTCCTGGGTAGCTAGTTATTGGTTAGAGGATTCCAAGAACCTCCTTGATATTTTCTGCCATTTTTTTGAAAAACAAACAAGCAAAAAAAAAGTAATTTAATAAAAAATCCATTGTCATATTAAACTACAAGGTATTTCCAGCATGTGTTTCCAATGGAATAAGACATCAATATAATGCAGTCTTTTAATAAAATCATTACTTTCTTCAATTTATTGTTGAGCATATTTCAAGATGTAAATGAAAGGTGATTGAACCTTGTTGAGTTAAATTCCTGACGAACATTTCCACCTGAGTATGTATGTGCCATGGCTTGGTACATCATCAGGTCAGATCCACACAACTTTGATGGGTAAATTCTGCCCTTTTATCAGAACTGGTTCTCTCTGGCAAAGCAGATTATCTCATTGCTCTTGTTAGAGTAGGCTTTGATATGTTTTTACTGTGACATTTCACTTGTATTGAAACCTGGCAAAGAACAGTCAGCTCTCTCTGCTGCTAATATTCTTCTAAGCTAGAACTTTTTGAGATTTGAATTCATTTTCCTATTTTGACACTATGCAATTCACTTTCATTCTTTTAACTGTATAGACCAGTCTAGCCATTATTTCCTCTCTTCTTTTCTAAAATCAAAAGCAAATCCTTAAAAAAAATAGCCCAAGGGATTAACAACTGCACCACTGCCTTCTGACTAAAATCATCTATAATCTCCTGACTATAATTGTCTATTTTGAGGCCCAGAAATCTGTCATCATATGCAGCCAGAGGACCTTCCTGCCTCCAAGATTTTGTGGTCCTAACCCTCAAAATAAGGACACTGACAAGTATTTTTAACACATTTCCACTCATATTGCATAAATCCAGAAGCATTTATATGCTAATAAAATCAAAATAGATGTGATTAGTGAGTGGAGAGTGTCAAGATGGCTGTCCTTTTGCCATCAACCCATGATAACAGCACTGATGCTACATTAAGGGGCTGCATATTGCATAAACCAGGAAAGGTTATAGGACATGACAGACTTAGATAATAGTAAACCCTGAGAAATCATACCCTGCCTATTACATATTTATTATGCATTACAAATTGTAAATATTTTAAAAATAAAAATACCCAAAGATACAGTGAGGGTAAATTCTTAATGCTTAATGAAATTATTCATGATATACAAAAAAGCAACCTAACTCAACAAATAAGATGAAGGTTAATGCATGCGGATGAATATAAAAGAGAACCCAGCCCTGACGACTAATATGCTGTGTCCTTCCCCTGGTTGATCCCAGAATGAAATTAATGCAACCTCATTTTCATCATTAAGAGCTATCCCTAGAGTTGAGGTGCAGAAGACCAGATAGGAAGCACAAAGCAAATTCTTCTTTCTTTCAATTTCTCAGAAGCTTTCACATCTGAGTGGTTATAAACGTATATATATATATCATCTAGCTTGTATTTATCTTTCCTATCTGCATCTTTAATTCATACTTTTCCAGTAGCTTGCTTTATCCACTTTCTAACTCAAAAGGTCAGTCACAGGTTGGAAAGGCCTGTGAGATGTAATGTTAGCTGAAAATATAGGAAGTTCAAAAAGAAGTAAACAGAAGGAACAGGCATAATAGGCCCATAGAGGATTCCTTTTTCTTTCAAGGACTTCTGATGTTCTTTCTTATAATGAACATAGATCACAGGGCATCATGTCCACAATTTCACTTCCCTTTCATTTGTAGCTGCAAGTCTGCTGGCTGTAGAGTGAAAATTAGTCTGGAGCCATTTATGGGTATTATGGTTTCTCCAGCACTTTTGTCAGCCCATAGATAGCCTGTGCCCCGACCAGATAGTAAAAGTCTTATTTTCCTTCTGTCCTTTCCTAAATTATTTCAGCTCTTTGCCTGGGTGTTTTACACGTCCCCATTCCCTGAGCTAAGGGATGGGATAGCACAGCAAAGTGTTAAACACCATGCCCCCGATACTCTGGAAAAAATGCCAACTGTGTAGTGCATAAAATGGGAAGGGAATATTACAACACCCTCCTTAGTCTCACAAACTTGAAGGAAAAGCACTGCTCTGGGAGCTACAGCTCTCCACTGTTAATCTCTCCCACTTAATGACTACTTGCAGTAACATTCTTCCTCAGTAATGCCTCACAAAGGCTATTTAGTTCTGCCTCATCACACCTTTGTTTCTTAAATCCCATTATTTGCAACTAGGATCCTGGGCTACAGAGAGAGAGGTTTGATCCATGCACTCCCCTTTCTCTGGAGACAGGCTCTTTGGAGTCAGGGCACTGGTCTCCCACAGCACTGTCTGCTGGGCAGCCTCTCTCACACCTGGGATTCAGTGACAGCTGCCGTGGGCTATCCAGGGCTGCACAGCTACACTTCTGCTCCATGAGGCATTTGTAGGTCACATCCCACTTCTGGTGCTTTAACCGAGGTGCCTCCAGAAGGCTTTTCTTCCTTGGGGCTCCTTCTCAGCAGTGAAGGTGTCTCCAGAACACAGTAGTTCTCTAGAACTGCCACTTCTCTTCCTTCGCCAACTCAAAGGATGCAAAAGCCACTGGTCATTAACAGAGACACCTCAGCCTAATTCCTAAAGCTGCATAATGGGTGAAAGATGAGACAGAGCACTTTGAGCATCAGCTCCTGAAGGAACAGTGCTGGCCACCTATGCAACATACAACAGTGTGGAAAGATGAAGCCATGGAGACTGGTTTGTGACCTGAAATATTTTCACACATGTAACAGGGATGTTGGGTGGTGTGTGTGAATCTTCACAATGTGTTTTTCTATGATTCCAGCCATCTATTCCTCAAGTTTAGCCTCATGACATAAATTAAAAGATTCTTCTTGCCTTTGTATTCTCAATTCTTCTTCTATAACTTTTTAAATAAAGAAAAAGACAGATTTTCTAGTGTATCTGTAAAATTAAAAAATCTGAGATCCTGCATATCCATGAGGGATCAAATGTTATAAGTTAGAATAACTCACAAGGGATTTGCCCTTGTGTTATAACTGTGAATAATTTAATTTATGGCCTGGGCTTATCCTGTACTTAACCAAATCAAAGAGACCAAACTCATCTGCTTGTGTCCTGAACACAAGAAACCACAGAGTAAATCAGGACAGGAACAGCAAAGACATAACAAAATGAAGGTGATCCTTTTATTGTATTTTTGTCTTGTAACACAGTCTACAAATTTCTGATGTATATAAAAAAAAAAACCATCCTCCCACGCTTCTTGGAGGACCCTTCCTGTTCTCCAGGAATAGTCACTGGGACAGAAGAGAACTTCAGTACCTCTATGCCCTGAGGACCACCCTGGGATATCTCTCAGGTCATAAATGCTCCTACAGAACCCCCTTGATGTCTCCCTTCCCTTTGGACCTGTGGGTACCACCACAGTAGCTTGCACATAAAAAGTTGTACAAACAATTCAGAAGCTGAAAATGCCTCAGCATTGATCAGATGGGGGGAGTGGGGGTGGGGGAAAGGGGTCCCTATTTATTATATCTGTTCTCTCCTCTCAAATCAGAAACTTAGTCTTATTTAATTAAGCTGTAAAGGTTTTCGTTGTAAATAATCACTTTATCATAATTTCCTGAAACTATCTAATGGGATTTGGATGTAAATCAGAGCATTTATCATAGTTCCTACTGTCGGTGTCATTGCATCCTGAACCTCTGGATCTTTCTGAGTAATTGATACATCCTTGCCTTCCCTAACTCCTTCCCTCCCTCTCCTTCTATTCTTTGCCCTCCCTCCTCACCACCTTGGGTTGGGAAAAGCAGTGCTGACATTCTGAAGAGCAGTCTCAGCAGTAGAATGTCATTAAAATTAAAAAAATGCTGTTGGAAAAAAACTCACAGGAAAAAAAAATAAAGGAAAAAGAAAAAAAACAAAAACAAAAACAAAAACAACCCAAAACCCAACCGGTAATTTAGGAACTGAAAACAGTGACATAAGGTGCAGAATAATGGAATATGGAAAAGAAATTATGATGATGCGTAGTTGACAGATTGCTGTCATTCAGCTCTCAGGGGCTTTGTCACAACCTTCCAGTAGGGATGCAGTCTTGAACATCTGGCCAGCAGCTGGTGCAGAACCTCCAGGCCGTGTGACTGGGGAAGGAGCAGGAGGCCCAGGGAGGGGGGCAGAGACCCCTGCTCTGCCTCCAGCCCCCTCCATCACCGACTCCTGCGACTGGAGGACCGTGAGTGTGGAGACAGGCGTGCTCTTCCCAGGGGAAAAACATGAAATAGGTTAAACCAGCCTTAAAAATATCTGCTGACAACGTTTTAACATTCAGAGGTGGTTTGTTTTTTTTTTTTTTTTTCACCATGGTGCTTCAAGATTCCCTGTAAATCTCAAAGAGAGAAATGTGGGGATGTGTCGACATGTTTGCAGGAGAGTTGCATTTCATTGTTTTTTTTCGTTTCAGCCCTCAAATCATCAAGCAATTTAAAATACAGTTCCTTCCTGGCCATGTACAGCCCTTCACAGGGACATCAAGGCTCATCTGTAGCCTTGAGTTGAACACAATAGAAAAATAGAAAAACAACTCTGTTGGGCCAAGTATATTTTCATTTGCAAAAAAAGAAATTGCAGTGAACCAGCACAGCTAGCCCGGATGAAAGAGGTGAGATGACCCCCAGAGATGACATTTCAAAGTGAGTAATTACTGATCTAGCCAAACCCTATGATTCTGTGGTGCAAAGAGTACAGTGTTTTTCTTTTGTTTGATTTTTCCCCCATGTGACTTCAAAGCAAATTTTGTCTGATGTAAAATGGAGCTTTCTCTGACTTCTATGTTATGGAAAAACAAAAGAAAAAGAAAAAAAATTCTTAATTAAAAAAAACCAAAACCAACAAAAAAAACCCAACAAAAAACCCCAAAAACAAACAGTTTGAGAGTTTGGAAATATTATTGTAAAAAAAGAAGCATTGCAGAGAGATAAATATGGCTATTCCTGTTGAATGTCTAAGTCATTAGGTTATATTAAACTTTAGAATGTTTTCTGGTTTATCACAAATACCTCAGGGCCAGTTTAGTAAGAAACTTTTTCAGAATTTTCTCTTTGGCTTGAAATTTTATACCGGATTCAAGATACCTTCCATACAAAAATTTAATTAAAACTCGTGTTTCTGTGGAAAAGCGAGTGTATTTTGTGTAAGCATGTGCTCACACAAGCATTTTTCCAATGAAAATATTTATATTTTTGGTAATAGAAAGTGCAAATATGTCTGATATACCACACTGCTTCTTTAAACTTTTACTTTATAATAACTCTTATAACCACCAAATTTGTTCCACTGTGAAATGAGAATGATGATTTAACTATGCTATTATAGTTAAGGAGTAAAAATGTACATATCTACACACTGGATTTTTCTGAAGAGATGCAAGGGCAGTTTTCAGAACTCCTGTGTGACTTTCTACCTGGCCAGTGCTTCAGGTCTCATTCCCTGTCTTCATAAACTGGGACCTGGAAAACTGCAACAGTTGTTTTCAGTAAAAAAAATATTAAGATGGGTGATGGAATTGCTGAGTGAATTTTATAGGTTTTGTTCAAGAGAAAGAGCCTGAGATTAGGCTGTAATTGTTCCTTCCAGCCTTACATATCCATAAATATTTCTATTGAATTAATAATGTTGATGGGCTGATTTCTGCTGATCTTACCTCTGCTGCTACTTGTGCTTTATGTTCTTAACTGAATAATGTGAGCAGAGCCAGGCTCAATAGCTTAACATTATGACAGTAATCACTAAACTATATAAATGTCTGTCATGGGTTTTAAAATTGTTGCATCAGGTAATTATTAGTTGCCTTGATCTTAACAGCTATGGGAAAATGTTTAATTGCATTACATTACATTTTATTTATTTAAACAGTGCCTTTGTTTGATCCAAAGCACCAGGGAAGGATGAGAGAACATCATAAATTAATACTATCTGGCAGGCCAGAAGTGTGGTCTTATCTATTCTGTAGCACATCCATCTAAAGGGAACCAAAAACAGGAGCTAGAAATATGATACAATCCAATATAACAAGTAGAAAATGTTGTGAGAGTTATTATTAAATCTATTAGATGATACATTTCTTTGGAAAGAACCATATGAAACGACTGATGGGTGGATTAATTTATCTACTTATCCAGCAGCTTTTGACAGTTGACAGTATCTCTGTCCTAGATTCATAGTGGGAATGAGGTGGTGCTTAGCTGAGTGCAATTGCTGTTAGTTTGGTCTTTCTCTTGAAAGCAGGATTTCTAGCTACAAGAGGAGAACCTAAATCCCAGGTTCAGACAATCAAGAAACCTGTGTCAAAATATCTGGCCTGGTAATTTGCTGAACAACAAAAGCTTTTGAGTTTATTTTTTTTTTTCCTTTTGTACTGTACTCCCCTGAAGATGAGGGTTTTGGTTAAGGAAAATGAGAAGTAAAAATGCCAGTAGGGATTCATCCATCAACCAGTGGTCAGAAGACTTGATCTTCCTATATATCCACCTTAATTTTTTATGAAACTAATCAAGAAACTTTATTAGTGCATACTGTATTTTTTCTCTTACCTTTTTTGTTCCCCACTGAGGTCAGGATAATTAAATTTTTAAACATAACTCTTTAACAGTGTGGAATTCAGACTGTGATCTGAAGACTTGTTTATGATTAATTTAGCCACAAACTAAACAAAAAAAGTAAGTTTAAAGTATTGTGGACATGAAGACTTATTCATAATAGACATTTGTATACATTCTGTGTTTTCAAAACATGAAATCTGCAATCAGATGGACTTTATGGGTCTTTCTGCTGAACATTATAGTCAGTGTGAGCTGATGTCGCCTATAATATTCTCGCCTTTCATCTTTAAAAATTATGTCTAAGTAAGGCTGGTAGAAAATGAATAAAAATATTTTAAACTGCTTAGAATTTCTATAACTACTAGGTATTTCTCTTATTGTAGGAAGTTTTGCTTGACTAGGCTGATTGTACAATAAAAAGACATTTCTTGTAAAATCCTTTTGGTCTTTTAATTTCACATTTGTAAATCTCATTTGTTTCCTCACTTGGATACCTCAGTTGTCCTCTTTTTAATTAGAAGGAAAAAGTTCAGGTGTCAAAGTCTACTTTGAAAATGCAGAAAAAAGGGTAAGAAATAACTGGTACTACACACCAGTTCTCAGGCAATACCCAATTCTCAGTTGGCCTTATGATCCATTTCAGAACGAGAAATCTTATTTTCACTTTCCCCTAATACAACTCACTCAATTCTGCATTGATTTATTATGCTTCTGTGCTATAAATCTTATTAGCTGTGTGTGCATGTTTCTTTTACAAATACAACAGTGCCAGAAGTTTGTCCTCATCATAGTCAGACACTGTGTGAGCCTAATGGAAAAAGATAGCATGAAAATGAAGCAAGCTGAAAAAAAAGATGTGGAACTCAAAAATATTAAGTTTTGCAAGAATAAAGATCTGAACTGAAATGTTGTTGCACCTATTTCAAAGGTGCTTCCATCTGGGTTCTTTTTGTTGCTGTTTTTGTTGTTTGGTTTTTGTTTGTAAATGGGGGTTTTGTTTGGGTTTTTTTTGTTTTTTTGGTTTTTCTTTTCTATTTATGCCTTTGGGGACTCTGGTAAAAAGGTGTTATGGACTCATTTTTTTGTATTCCAGATTGATTTAGAATTGATGTAGATCAGATAAACCTTTATCTTTTGCCTAACCTACAATGCATCTGAGATTTCATTACTCTGATAGGACTGTGTGAAGTCAGAAAGAAATAGAAATGGAGATGAAGTGGGACTGACTGTACCTCACAAAAACCAGACACGTAAACATCTTGCATGCATTTGTGAGTTCTCTCTGACTTTATTTCAGAGCAGATACATCTGCAAATGTTAAGACCTCTAAGAGTATAATCTTTGTGAATAAAATTTTTATTATTTCTTTTATCTATTCCTGGGTTATTTGCACACTATAACCTCAAAATCAGCACCTATAAACTAAGATCTGACTTTCCTTATTGCTTGCACTAAGGAAATTGGAACATCTGAACACTAAGACAAAAGCCTGCTTGGACCAATTCTAGCTGAGGACGAGAAATCAAGACTGTTTCTCTCAGCTTGATGTCATTTTCCTTCACACTTACAGAACAGATCTGAAGACTCTGAATCAGGGAACCTCACAGTTTTCCTTTACATTTATGGTGGTAGACACATGGTTTATTCTTTGATTATCTTGACACAACTTTTGCATCAGGTGACTCAAGGCCAGTTCAGGCACAGCCTTTCTGAGGCTGTTCTGAGACGCTGCAGAGCTGCCCTACCTGAAAAGTTAATAAATTTACCAAAACTCTGGCTGTAGAAAGAAGTTTTCTGGCTCGACTTGTTACAGGTGACTTCCCCAGGGAACACTTTTCAGGCCTAACTTACAAGAATTTGCTAGCACCTTAGTGCAATTGCCACCTTCTCCTTCAGATCCTTCTCTTGTATGGATCATTCCTGAAACAACTCTGGCCCTCCATTGTCCAAGATCCAAGACATCTGCTTTATATGTCACAGATCTGACTGAGAGGTTGTAGGGAATATTGATTTCATCTCCCCTAAATGAGTCTTCAAACTAAGCTGGTTGTCTTTACAGTGCTGTATCAGAAACCTTCTCTCACCTTGAAACTGCCATGAGGTTTCCTGCTCCTCACTTCTGAGAAAGGTTTCCTAATACTTCTCAAACTCAAAGGTGTTTTGCCTGCATAACATTAAAAATTGTTCCATGCTAGGTCAAGGGAAGCACAGGAACACCAAAACCAAACTTATGCTAGAGTTACTTGAATGGAAAACAACCTAAAGACACAAGATCTTAACAATTATAGCTCTTCCTTCTTCCTCTGATGAGTTCAGTATTGGCCTCTGTCACAAGCAATTGGTGCAACACAGGAGTGAACGGGCCACTGGTCAGTATTGTTACACCAGTTCTAAATTGTTTAATGTTCTGGTAGAGATTTTTGCAACAACATTGATGCTTAATCTAATTTTTGGAAGGATAAGATGTCAGGCTGCCTTTTCCATCAGCTCACACAGTCTATTTAGTTTTCCTAGGTTGTTTAGAAGCTTGATGGGGTTTAATTGAAAATGTCAGAAGGGAACATTTTAATTTGACTGCATTTGATATTGTGGCTAATGCATCCGGCAATCCATTGTAATTCAAAGCACTTTTCACATTCCACAACTGGCATTGCTATTATTTTAAAAGGTGAGAATTTTCATTGTTAATCTACATGGGGCGCTTAGAGTAGTTTATACTCTGTGTTATTTTTTTTTTTTTTAATATATATTTGTGTTCTACACTTCTACAAGGACAACATCCAAAGTGTATTTTCTGCCCAAATAAAGTCCCTACCTGAATTTTCAGGTTTCAAAAGATCACAAAATATCTTGGATCTCTGGACAGGCTTAATTTTTATGGTTCGACCAAAAAGAGCGAGCAAACCAAACCAAACCAGACAAACAAAAAACAAAAAACCACAAACACAACCCCCTCCACCCAACCAAACCAAACCCCACAAAACATTATATGCTAGGATCAACAAATATAAATCTTCATTAAATATTCACACAGGATATGAGAAAGTAAAGGTTAAGTCCCAGTTTCCAGTTCTTATTTAAAGAGTTGTATAAAGATGTATCGCAAAACACTGAAAGAATTTCAACACAGACTACATAATTCCTTTATGTTTGGAGAGTTGTCCTGAAATAGAGGTGCTCCATGCATGGTTTTTATAACTGTTTCCCATCTTCACACAAACACTGGGGATCCCAGCTCTCAGGTATAACAGAGCACAATGAACCTGCCTAAAAGCTTACACTCGTCTGTCTTAGAGAATTTGATACAGGAGACATAACCTAAAAATACATATTTGGTCAAGTCTGAGGAAAGATTTTTCTCCACTTCAAATCCTTCTATGCTTTTAATTTTAATTTATTGCTCCAAGGCTAAGGGCCTGGAACTGTCACAGCTCTAGTCCTTGTAGTGACCACCAGATGTTTTCCATCCCCTCCTGTGCAAATGCAATCCCATTCTTTTTACATAGATCTAGCAAACTTACATCACAAAACCAAGACAGGGTCATATTTTTCCCTGGGAAACATTCTGCCCTTGACAATTTTGTCTATCCTTATGGTGTTTCAGGAAAATGCTTCTTTATTTGAGAATCCTAAAGAGGATTATTTATTAATTGCCACAATGAGTAGCTTTTTTTTTTTTTTTTTTCTTTTCTTTTTTGGTAAGCTTGAAACATGCAAGGCTTTTACTAGAGAAAATATGTAATGGTAAGGAGATTAGGCAAATATAAAGTTCACTGAGAGTGGAGGTAAATCATAGAATCATTTCTGTTTATTCCACTCAGACTATTTTAAAAACTGAAGCGTATATTTATATGAAGTCACTTTTATTTAGAGACATTTGCATTAGATATCAAGTCTTAATTAAAAAAAAAAAAAAAAGGAGAAAGAAGGATCACCCAGAGTGATTGATCTTTTGAATGTTTGACCTATTTTCTTATCTTATATCTGTGTTCAGTTTTTGGAATATGAATTCTGTGCTGTTGAGTTGTGACTACTCTAATTTAGTTTCCCTGAACAACTCGGTATTTACTTGAAACATTAAAAATTGATGAAAAGGAGGAGACTTCAGAGTAATTTTCAGTGCCTGGAATCATGATCCAGTTTTCTCTGTCCTCAGTGGAGAACAAGACCTGTTTCTCCCAGTGTTCCAGGCACTTTATCATGGAGTCCTGGAAGGTTTGGGCTGGAAATGTCTTTAAAGATGGTCTGGTTCCAACCACAGACAACCACCTGCCACAGACACCTTCCATTAAACACTGTTCTCATGTATTTCCTCATTTTCTACATTAATACACTATTGAGTGCTGCTCACAGCATCATTCCTTAAATGTTCTGATAAGTGTTCAAATTTTAGAAAATCTTGAACTCAAAGAAAGTCTACAAAACACAGACAGTAATCACAACTGACAAAGAATAGGAGTTCCCTCTCTGTCCCTAGCCTAACACACACACCTTTTACGAATATTGTCAAAAAAGCCTTTATTCTCCTCATGATCCGAGTCCAAATATTCCATAAATCCCAATGTAACTGTAACAGCAAAGGGCAAGGGTCCCATAACATTAGTTATATGACATTAATCTTGATGTCTTTATCACTAAGGACAAGCATAAAAGATTTGAGTTTATATCCACAGTGAGATTCCCTTAAACCTTGGAGGTGGAGAGCTGAGATATAGGAAGTTAAGGGTATTTTAGATTAAAAAAAAAAAAAAAAAGAAAAGATTATTCTGGTTTATTAAAAGAGTTGGGGTATTTCAAAATAAGTGCTCATTATTCCACATTTTCAGGAAATCAAAGGGGAAATTCAGACTTAAATAAAATATCCTGTTCAATACAGTACAGAATATGAGTCTATTTAATTTTTATTATTATTAATAGAAGTGATAGCAAGCAAGTTTTAATGAAATAATAAGAGATTATTAAAAGCATTTTTATAACTAACATGTTTAAAAGCTGTTTTCTTATATTTTTAAAAATCAAGGAGCTTTCAAAATCTACACAAACACATAAAATATTTCTGTTGACCTAACTTTAATAAACAGCAAAACCAAAGAAAAGAAAAAAGAATAAACCTTGTAACCAGATAAAATCCATACAATTTTTCCTGTAAATTAAATACTTTTCTTTATTAAATTTTGCAATACAAACTAATTTTCATTGATGGATATGTGTTATTATGTGAAAATATCAAGTTAATTTGTATTAAGTCTTTCCACTGTGACAAAAAATTTCTAGCAGTATGTACACTAGCATTTCTATAAATAACATATAGATAGTATAATGACCACAGAATTATTAGGAGGGCAAAAAAATGAATACGGTGTTGAAAACAGCATTGTTCTGTCTTTTTTCTTGGGTTTTTGGTTTGTGTTTTTTTAACACACAATTAATATACTCATTAAAGAATCTTTCTGAAACAATTTTTCTGGATATCCTTTTCTGGATAATTGTGATATAGAAAATCTGAATCTTTGGAGCTTATATTTTTTACATTAATGTCTGTGAAGAAAGAGTTAAAACAGTCCCCTGCTCCCCTATGCTTCCCACCAGTCACACACTTGAATTGGTGAGGCCAAGATAACCACATCTTAAAAGCTGAAACGATTCATTGTAATTTTGTTTTAGGCCATCCTATATTTTTCAGGATTTTCTGACTGATGGGAATAACAGATTGTGTTGGTTACCATCCCTTTTTTCTTCTAAATTAGCATGATTCATCCAAGAAATTTGCAGTAACTAAATCACAGCTCGCTCTTGCCAATACACAGTTCAGGCTACAATGGACTACTGCTGATCTGCTCCAAGCATGTTTCATTTGGAACAGGGCTCTCCAGTTCCTTGGGCATCAGTAGAGATTATGCTGCATCAGTTTGCTCAGGAGTTATGTAGCAGATCAATCAGCATTATAATGGAATATTGAGGTGTAAAAAAAGTATAGGAGAGAGAAGGAAACATCCTTGCTTTTGTGGACTGACACCTGAACAATGGTTCTTTATACTTAAACAAATAAGGTAAGAAAATAAATGATGGGGAAAAGTCCTTAGGTGATCAAGTCACAAAGATGGAATGTTTCTGTACTTCTGACAGATTGGAATCTTCATTCACAAGTAAAGGAACTGAAGACCAGTTTATCTCCTTGATGCCATGACAATGATCATCACATCAGCTTTCACATTCACTTTCTGGATGTTCAGTGCTAAATGGGAAATGTGAGTACTCCTCAGAAGGGGTCTGTGTTGCCAGTTGCAATAGTCAAGCTCAAAAACAGCCTCAAGAGCAAATACCTGGTTCCATGTTCACAGGAGAATAATTTCACTAATGGCATATTGTAAAGTATTTGTCTTGAAATGGTTGTTCCACAGTCAGAATTCATTTACTGCTGTGAAACTCTTGAAGGTCCTTGGAATAATTGTGTTTGCCACTCTTCCCTGACCCTGGAAAGGTGGGAATTTGTGCATATGTGCTGGGGAGTGAGGGAGATGCCTGCAGAGAACATAATCACAGGAACGCAGGGTCCAAGCAAAGTTGGAAGTGATTAGACAAACCCTAGGTTTAATATTTTCATCCTTTTCTGTATATCTTTCAGATTTGTTCCAGTATCAGACAGAGCAGCAATGCATTTATCTCAATCCCCAGTGCTATGTGCCATTGCCAACATTATCTCTACATCCTTTGATAATTCGTCATCTACTGTCCCTGGGAAATCTGATCCCTGATTTTAGACAAACCCCTGTTCCCTTCACTTGTAAATACTAACCCCAGCCTAAGAAGAAATCTCCTGCTTTGCAGTCCATGTGTCTCTAATTCATGGTTAGCATTATGAAGATTATAATGATTTTTCTTTTATCTCTGCTCAGCTAATACACTAGTGATTGGGGAGAAAACAGAATATTTTAGCTGAGATCCTCTATGTTGTTTGACACTCTGTGGTTGCTTCTATTTTTCATTCAGCTTCAGATTCTTGGGGAGAACTAAACCCAGCGCAGCCTTTGATCTTTTTGACTGGTTTCCTCAGTGGATGAAGCAGCCTTATAAAAAGGGCACAAGCCCTTTTTAGATGATAACATGCTGTACATTTTCTATCTCATTCAGCACCAGGATGTTTGCAAAAAGCTCACCATCAGTATTCCAGCCTGTTTTTATGTGGGTCTCTATTATCTACAAAAAACACTTCCTGATCTGCTTTCTCAGAAGGTCCATATTAATTTGCTATGATCATTTCATTTTCTACGCTTTCCTTCACCTCACATTAGTTTCTGCTGAGGCAAGCAAACTGTATGTGCTATTTTTTTACTGCAATCAAAAGAGGTCTTTTTGTCCCTTACTGTGACACATGTTCTCTTCTGGTTTTTTGGGGTTTTTTTCTCTTTTCTTTTTCATTGTGCTTTTAAAGTTCTTGTATTATTATTTTAATTTTCTTATTTTCTTATAACATTCTGTAAAAAAGAAGGTCTTGGTTTTGCCACACAGATTGTCTGGTGTAAAGTCTTGCCACTTGTTGTGAGTAGTGTAATTCATCTTTCCTCACTATGCAATTTTGGGTTAGACAATACAGTTTCATGATACTACCTTGAATTTGTGAGGAAAATATTTATTAAAAGAGGTATTTCTGTTCTCCCAGGCCACTCTTTACCACAAAGCATCATGTGTCTCTCATTCTACTTCTCTTCATGAGTTTTTGTTTTTTTTTTTTTTTTTTTAATTTTCTTCTGGTACCACCCTTTCAATAAATGTATTTGAAAAGTTCACAAAACAAAAATTAACCATACAAGTGTTCTTTTATCATTGCATGGCAAATCTTCAGATGCATATTATGATGATGTAACATTTTAATCTAGGTATTTCATAGAGTGAGAAGCTTATTCAGATATAACTTTTTCTCCATTTTAAACTTCACATGTTGCTTCTCAAAATTATATTTAAGTAAACTATTTTTATTCAGAATAATTGGAAATAATAACTTAAACCCATGTTTATACTCCAAAAGCTGTCTCAAACCACAATATTTGTGAGGACTATCTACTAGCTGATTTCACCAATCATTCGAAATGAAAATTGAAATCTCCTTAAGTTCTTGGTTATGTTCTCTGTGTGTATGTGGGAACCTGTTTCTATCAAAAACATCCTGCTTTAGCCTCAAACAGCATAAAGACCTTAAATATAAACTAAAAATATGGGAGGAAGAGTACTTTTTTCTTCAAAATAAATAAAAGTACTCAATTTTTGTTATGAAATTTTGTTTTATAGGGTAATCTTGCACTGACATTTGCTCAAATAATTTTTGAAATAGAAAATGTTATTTACTTCAACCACCTCCAAGAAAAACAGTAAGTCCGCAACTTTTTCTTTTGTCACCACAAAACAAGAACATTGAAAAAATCGATGAATCCAGCCCTTTCCTGTGAAAGGTTTCAGTTTCGATGAATCACCTTTTTCTGATGAAAAAGTGTTTTGTTGAAAAATCCGCACCCCACTCTGTTTACTGTAGTGGCTTAGTTCTGGATGAATGCTTCCAGCAATCAGGATGGCAGAGGAGAATATAATCTGCAGGGCTATTGACTACTTGTTGAAGGCCAAAGAGAAGTTAACAATAAAACCTGCTGCAATGTACATTTAAGCCAGTTGGAGCAGAGAGAGGCTTATCACAGCCTCAAGTGGATGGAGGCTTCTGTTTAGCTCACCTAGCAGGTCTGCTGCAGTCCCCTTTTTGAAAGGGCTGCTTGCACCTAAAGCCTGAAAGATCCATCCTATTTCATGCAGGATGCTTAGTTTCATCATCCATGTAAGCCCATGGGAACTGGGGGTGCTGAAACCAGTGCTGCAGATGTGCTTGAACCCCTGAAGAGACCAGACCACATCACATCAAATTCAGCTGAAGAAATACTTAGTCTTAAGACCTGATATTCAGTTCTGAACCAAAGTGTATCTGTGAAGCACAAGACTGTGAAAACTTAGTGTGCTTCATTTTTTCTTTCATGAAAGCTATCTGGCAGTGTAAGATTTAATAAATAAATAAGCAGAGAGATTAAAAAAAAAAAAACAAACCAAAACACATTTTTGAATGCTAACATGTAAAAAAAAAAATTAGCTGAGGAAGGTAAAACCAGTAGAAAATATTCAGGTGTTTGAACTGAACCTTTAGTATAGGAGAATATTTCTTTTTTTTTTAAAGAAATAAAATAACATTAAATAATCCAGAGTAGCAAAATAAATCCCAAAGTGCTATAAGTAGAGTGACCACCCAATGACCAATCACTGTGGCAACAGACACAGAGGCAAAAAGTTCCTTTTGTTGCTCATTTAGCACTGCCATTTAGTCCCACTCACAAAAACACATTTTAGAAGAATGGACATAGTTCATCATGAAAAAAAAGAAGAAAGGCTAGAGAAAGGAGAAAGTCAGTTGTAGTTATTATTTATCATTACAGTCCCCTAATCCACTAAGCATCTTTTCTACTAAGCTCATTTTAAGACCTTCTCCTGTTCAATCTTCCCCGCTGAAAACACCTCAAAGAAACAACTACACGAGAAAAAAAAAGTAGGAAAGAAAAATAGAACAATTATATGAACCAGACAAAATTACTAGAATAGCCAAAAATACACATGAGGGTTTCAGAGTGTCCCATTTTTACTGGTGATGCAGTCAGTTGTGTACTAATCTGAGTCACTGTGCATGTCCTTTGTAAAGAAGGAACATTAGAAACATAAAAGCCTTTTCTTGTTTTGTTTCACATTCCTGTCTGAGGAAAGTTCTGCAGGGGACATCTGCCTATGATTCATCATAATTTTAGCTGCCCATCCTTTACATCTGAGAGAAACTACAATTAAAGTCTGTCTCCTATAGAGAGCATTAGCAGCAGCCAAGGTGGCAACGGAGCTTCCTGGCTTAGGAGGTGAACACAAAGTCACATTCAGACACGCAAATAAAATAATTTAGACCAATAATGAAGAGAAATGGTACAGTTTGCAGAGGTCACAATGGGCCTAGAGTCCAAAACAAGCTACTCAAATTTAGTTTGAGTATTAACATTTTAAATTCTTGCCTAGAGGTTTTGGGTACAAACATTCTTCTCTTTTTTTTTTTTTTTTTTTTTTTTTTTTTTTTTTTTTTTTTTTTTTTTTTTTTTCTTTTTCCCTGAGGCATGAGCTGCCTTTCTTTCAGTTTCTGACAGACCAGTCATCACTGAGAATGGAGTATCAGACTTTCCCCGAATTTATGTTGTGAAGGACTTCATCAGCTGTAAGTAAACATTGTCTCCAAGTCAGAAGAGCTACCAGGTGCATATTTAAACCTTCATTTGCAAGCTCCTTGCCTAAGGAACGAGCCTTCTAGCAGCCACTTAGCACACAGAACATCTCCAGCTCCTACAGTGACATTTTTGAAGGAACACAGTGATGACAGAGGAATAATAAACAGTAAGTTCACCACTCAAACAGTTGCTGATACCTCACCAACCCTATGCTCACATTTTTTGTCTGGTCTTTAATATTAAGTACATATAAATGGATGGAGCACCTAAATCACTTCTGCCATTCGCAGACTCTCTGTTGTGGAGGATTTGGTTTGGAAATAACTGTGTTTTATTTTCTTTGGGACCTGAATTTGAATGCATGACAACCAACTTGGTCTGGGTTACCAAGAGAAATTTAGTTTTGCATTTAAATTATACAATTATGGGCACTGCTATTGCCAACCTGAAGAGTTAAGATGGTTCTGGCAGAAAATCTTGAAAACTGGATACCTGAAAGGAGTTACACCTACTGCCATAAACATCTTCTAATTTGTGATACTATCAATTTCTTTTCCTTTATTTATTTTTTTTTTTTTAAATTTACCAAGTGAATACATGATATATGTGCTTTGGCCTGACACTGTAAAAGTTGTTCATTGATTGATGAACTATTGAGGAATTGTTGTCCATTTCTTTTATAAAAAAAAATAAATATAAGACACAAAGATATTAATGTGCTCACCTAACGCTGGAATCTGGGACATTTAACGCTTTATGTAATATGATTTATTTTGTAATATTATTTTCTTTGTCTCAGAAGTCTCACAGTGAGTTTCTCAATCCCTTTTGGATCCGCTAAGGACTTCTATAATGTAAATAATAGTAAATAGATTTATTTTTTTTTTCTCCTGTCAAGACAATCTAATTTAGACTCTTGCATGACACTTATCACTGGGATACCTGACAAGTTGTCCAGTTGCTTTTGAAATTCTTGACAAAGAATCCTAATTTAACCCAGAAGAAAACTAGCCTGACTCCTATTAATGTCATTGAAAGGTGGGGATGCTCACACCAAAATAGAATTAGGTATAATATGCCCAGAAGTCATATCCTTTATTTCAAACAGTAGGATTTTTTTACACCTGATGAAAGGTAGAAAATACTAGAAATGCATTCCCCTTCTATTTATCAGGTCTAAATCCTTTGTAATCTTGGAAAAAGGGAGGATGTGGGGTTTCTTTTTTTCTTAAGTAGAAGAAATTCAGGTTTGTATTTTAGTGTCTGTAAAGTTCCATTTTAATTATGGGAAAATAATGTGAGGGAGATTGGTAATAGGCAAAACTTTGAGACCTTTTGTTCTTTAGTGCAGTGAAGGAAACCTCATTAGACAGGATTTTCTTAGTTAGCAGGGCTTCAGGGTTAATGAGCTGTGAGTGATAATATATAGTAGTAATCCCTCATGACTGTAACAAGTTGTATTTTATAAACTTCTTAATCTCAGTAGTGAAAGAGATGTGGGGTATGGGAAAAAGAAGAAACTAATTTTCAGGGCTCAGGGAAATTCCAGTCATTTTACTCCCTGTGTGGAAGTTGTTTGAGAAAAAAAACTACAGCTGCCTCATGGGGATTATTACCTTTATAGTTACATAAATGTCCCCAGAATGACGGATCTAAGGATTTCTTGAACAACCTTTCTAGGTAGAGAAAGCTAGTTACATGTGGCAGAGCAAAATCCGAGAGAATCTCTTTTCATTTACTATTTGGTGAAGAGTAAATAGAAACTAGTCATTTCATAGGCAATTTGGGGATAAGGGTCAGAAACACTTAAAAAAAAAATAAAAAAAATTCATCATTTGAAAAAGAAGTAAAAAATAATAATAAAAAAAAAAAGAATAGACATGAAATTGTTACTGCAAGCTCTCCTGGAAGGAGCCTGAAAGACGGGGGTGATGCCCAACAACCCATTAGCACATAGTGACAGCAAGGCACATCAAAATGATGTTCAGAAAAGTTGCCATTCTGCTAAAACACCTCAAAGCAACACATAAGTGCTACCCTCAGCCAGCAAGAAACAAAACTGTTCTTTCCATGCCTATCTGGAAGGTTCTTTGTTCTATTGATGGTGTCAGTGAATTTTCCCAGACTGGGTTAGATTTCTTGTCTTGAAACACCCTGATGGAAATATTACAGACTTTTCCAGGGGAAGAAATGTAAAATCCCAGTACTTTCAGAAGCTGGAAACCCTATCTCTTCTTACCAGTGACAAATCCATCTGCTTTCTTCAGTCAATAAATGAGGGCAGCAGTTAAATTAAGGAAATTGGGATCCCACTTGAGAGTTGGTCAACAGCAAAAATTTTGGGACGCATTATATTGTTTTTTAATTATGTAGGGCCCAAGGCAAGAGAATGTACTTCAGTCTGCCTGTATTATAAGCTTTATATTGTCCAAGAGAAAAATTTTGATTTTTAAACTTTGTTTCTGAAGTATAAATATTTTGATGAAACGTATTTATTTTATTTGTTTTTACCCCAGACTTTATCAAGCTTTTAATTTAAAGTAATACTATGCACAAATTTTTATATTCTTCTACAGTTGCTTATTAACAAGACCCCTCTTGAAGACTTTATAAATATTGACAATGGCATTTGAGACCCTTCAGAAAATTTTTCAGTTGAGGGTAGGTAGCATTTAAGATCTCAGGTGCCAATGTTTCACACTTGTGAGAGATAATAGTGTGATAATTTTAGCTCTTCAGTGAAATGCTACAAATACTATTCCTTACAGTGTCCATATGAGTACAATAATGAGCATTAATCTTGAACTGGTGTGAATCATTGTGATATCATTGGCTAGACTGGTTGATTTTTTTTTTCTTTCAAAACTGCTTTTCAAGAAAAATGAGGAGTTTTGTCATTTACATGTTAAAGGGAAAATAGTTTTGAGGGAAACAATTAATGGAACATCTCAGATGGACTTAAAAATGGATAATTTACTTCTGAAAATCCATCATGATTTTTAGAGGAATTGTTCATCAAGGGCTGCACCTTCCCTTAAGAAACAAATTCTCCAGCTGTATGTCACCCTTCAGGACGTGCTCTTGAAAAAACAATAGAGATATTTCAACATAAACATTTTGATTTTTTTGTTTAGGAAAAAAAAAAAGAAGAAGAAGATGGAAGAAGATGAAGAAGATCACAGGATGTTTCTAGTGAGGTACTTATTAAAGTTGTTTAAAGGCAGGCTGTGAATGTCTGGTTGGCCATGGATTTGCCACAAGACACTTACTTTGGACAACTTCACCAAGGCTATAAATACAGTTTTCATGGAAGTGATTTAAGTCTTTTGTGTGTGTTCTTGTAATGAGTGAAGTGCTTTTTTGTTTATTTTGATATTTAATTTGAATTTATTTCATACCAACTAAAAAAAGATGGAAAGAAGACAACCATTTTGCTTGGTATAGTTTGGAGAAAATCATAGCATCTATCCTAAATTAAAGTGCAATAACAATGCAACAACATTAACTAGAATATTTGTTATATAGAGATATAAATATGTATAAGGTTTTGTGTATGTATATATATAAACATATATATTGCAAAGTAATTTGCTTGTACTTTTAAATAAGATCCTGGAAGGTGAAATAGCTTTTTATGATTTGAACTAGTTTAAGACTTTAAGACTTTAATTTGTATGTGACAAATCATTTTACAAGAGGAAGCAACAGCATGGCCATATTAACAATAATTTAAGCAACTTCCCTAAATTCTCTAAGTGTAATAGATGAGGACATGGCTCCTGTTGGCATTGGTAGACTCTGAATTAAGGCTGTGGCAAGAACAATTACTCTCATGGTGTCCTATTCAAGTAAACAATGTAAGCAAGAGGTTCTGTATAGATTGGAGCATATGTTTTAAGTTAAAGATGTGCTGAAATGTTGTCCTGAACAGGGATGTTTCCCTAAAGTAAGGCTATGGCTAGCTGCCCAGTTTGCAATATAATATGAAGACAGAGAGTGAAGTCATACAGAGGAAAAGTGTAAGGAAAAACAGTCTGGGAAATGCAAAACATACAGGTCCAGAGAGGTACCATTGTTTGTAATAAAAGATAGAAATACCTTGGAACAAAACTCTTGAAATAAATTTGGAAATAAAGTGTAATATTACCACAGAGTCATATTGTCAGTAGCAAGAGTGTTGAAGAGGGAAAAAAAAAAGAAAAAGAGAAAGAGAGAAAAGAACTGAGTGGTAATATTTTAAAGGGTAACCAATGCTCACTAGCAGCTGCAGTAAGACATTAAGTAATAGAGCACACTAATGTTAACAGCTCTCTTGGTAAGAGTGGTAAATGAAATAAACCTCAGCATTCGGTGTATCATTAATCTATAGTGAATAATGGCACTGGTAGTGTAAGGAGATTAAAAAGGGCATTGTAAACATTTGTGGCTGTATAATATACAAATTAAAAATGTGTGAACGCTTGCAGCTGCATAATCTACAAATTAAAAAGTGTAATAGCATAGCATTAATTACTGGCTGATCAATTCACCCATAATTGCTGGCATGTAGATGAACAATTACAGGTCCGAAATGTTATTTGAGAAAGAGACATTGACCTTGGAACCATAAGAAATGATAATATGTTATAAGGTAACACAGGCTCGTGTCAAAAAACCCTATCAGAGTATGCTCTGGCAGGCTAGTTTGCTAGCAGCCCTAATCATACTTTTCCCTGTATGTTATTGTGACTGCAGTAGACCATTTTCTGCCTGAGTAACAGAACTTTCTAACTGCTCTCTATGTCCTGTAGTCACTGGATTTGACGTTTAGGTGTATGGGACAGATTTGATGGCCTTCTGTGGTGGGGCTGTGACATGGGTGGACAAGAATAGAGCAACTGACATCACCTACCTGGACTTGTGCAGGGCATTTGAGACTGCCCTGCACAACATCCTTGTCTGTAAACAGGAGAGAAGAGATCTGACAGCTGGACCACTGGGCGGATGAGTCACTGCCTTGAAGGTCACGCTCAAAGGCTTGTAGTCAGTGGTTCAAATGTCCAAGTGGTAAGTACTGTCCCTCAGAGACTTTTGGGACCAGAGCAGTTCAACATCTTTGTCAGTGACATGCACAGAGGGAGAAGGTGAATTTTTAGGTCTGTAATTCCAAGTCTCTGCTCTGTATAAGACAGAGGGGGTGATCCATCACCATCAGAGGCTAGAAGCCTGTCTTTGAGAGCAGAGGTCATCCCTGTGAGGTGGGATGGTGATTTTATCATGGGAACACCCTCTCTTACACAACTCAATTGTAAAACTTCTCTCCCCAGGGAAAATCCTGGAGGTTTTTATCCTTCTGGCTCAACTGCACTGACACACAATGAAGATGTCACATCTTAAAAGGTGTCAAAAGACTCCCAAAACATCCCCAGACTTATTTCTAGGGCCTTTCACCTGAGGTACCTGGACATTTCCACCAAACCTGAGAATATTTCAATCCATCAGACTTCATATTCTGAGGGCTTTTCACCCCACTCCCGACTGATCAAGAAGAGAACCAACATTTCAAAACTCATCACTTCAACCAATGAATATCTAAATTACAGTAAATCTCATTGTGAGACCCATGGGTTATATGTTGCATACATGTTATAAATTATATGTTTACAGTCTTTCTTTCCTTCCTTCTTTCCTTCCTTCTTTCCTTCCTTCTTTCCTTCCTTCTTTCCTTCCTTCTTTCCTTCCTTCTTTCCTTCCTTCTTTCTTTCTCTGTCCCTCCCTCCCTCCTTTTGATCCTTCCTTCCTTCCAACACTTCCTTTTTTCTCATTTTTTCTCTCTCTCTTTTTCTCTCTTCCTTTTTTCCCTTTCTTCCTTTTCCTTACACAGTTTTTTAAGTAATATCTTTACACTTTCTTACCACTGTATTACTATCAATAATAATAATCAAAACGCTTACATACTTGATTTTCAATGCAACCAAATTGTCATAAAATGAAAACCACACACATATATATATGTGTGTGTGTGTGTGTGTGTGTGTGTGTACAAGCACCAATCATTTGGTGTTGTTTCATTCTCATCCTTCCCAGATCTTTTAATGAGAGCCTGGGCTACCCTCGCCTTCGGGGACCGGTCATAAGAAAATCATCCCTGAGGAGAGAATGAACCCAGAAAAGCTGTAACAGGTAAAATAATCTTGAAACTAAAGGCAGAAGGAAAGAGCTTTGAATAAAAGAGTCTTGGGTGGGAGATTGGAGGTATGGCTAACCTAAGACCAAAGATGGGAAGCAATAAAAGAAGACTAATCTTGAAAAGGGTGAGGAGATAATTAAATCTTTTCATGTGTAGGCACTAGTTATATCATCCTTAATTACATACTGCTTCTCTACTAGAGGCAAAAACCACAGTGGTTTGTAGATGGATGCTATTGCATAATTAAGAGCAGACAAATCTGACATTTCCTTACTTTAGTTGCAACAGTAATAACTTCTCTAATGTAATGCATAAAATTTATATACAACATTTAAGCCATGATTCTGCACATTATGTCCTCTTGCTAATTACTTAAATAACTCCATTCATTTTAATGTAACTTCCTTATACTTGAAATCAGTCCTATGTACATGCTGAAAGTTGCATTGGTCCTCATCTTAGTCCAGAGACATTCATAATTCTGTTTGCTTGTCCACAGTTAAAACTTTGTGCACCTTCTTATCTGCAATCTTATTTGACTATACAGTTCACCTCACATCTACATAATTTCATTATTATTTTTTCTTTCATTATATCAGGTAAAATCTCAGCGTCTAGCAAGAGAAGAACACCAACTGGTTATTGACAATAGCAGAGTACATTTGGAGTGCTATTTCTCTCAACAGAAGATTTAGTAGTAGAGTTCAGTAGAACTCCCCCGACTAAGAAAAAGTCCTCTTGCAACTGAAAGCATATGACCTCAGTCCTCTGCTCCATGGACTGGCTCTCCAAAGAATACAAAATCAAGTTCAAGATCTTAAGCCTGATAGTCACTGCTCTCCATGGCTTCTGCGTGGGTTATCTGAGAAATCACATCTTCCTGTGCAGCACTGACTGTCCATAACAAAAGACAGTAACTCCTACACTGGGAGCGAGACCTGAAAGTGCTGGGGGTATGTGTGCAGAGAGTCCCAAAACACATCACTGATCCCAAGAAATGCAACTCTTCCAGCAAATGTGTAAAGGAAGAAAAGCAAACCCCCGGTCAGACTCACTGGTTTTATTCAGTTTAGTTCTCTTATCTTTGGCAGGGAAAAATCTGCAAAGCATCTGAGACACTGGAATGAGACTGGAACTTGCAGAATTTCACATTTTGTGTAGGTTTTCCACCAAGGATTTTCATCTCTTTAAATTAAGTTGCCTGTTCAGATCACCCATTTGAAAGAGGAGTTGGTCATTCAGTGCAAATGCCAATTCACCCTCGTTGGGTAGTGGGAAGCTGTGTTTTTGTGGAAACCATAGGTTATCTCATTTTCTTGCACATGTTCTCTGTGTGCTGTTGGTGGACTCTGATGCCATGGACCCCAGGGACCTACATGTGGAAACCCTTAGATATCATTAAGACCATTTTTATGTATTTCTCATATATTTTTACATCTTGAATTGGCCTGCAAATCCACACTGCATTCACAGTCATTAAATATCATGCATCTTATGCATCTGATAAGTTATTTAGTGCCTTTGTTCATTTTTGAAATATGATTTGGCATATAACAGCACATCCTTTTAGGGAAAAATATTTTCCACAGGATGAAAGAAAAAACTAAAAGAACATTTCACACTTTTTATTTATAACTTGTTTTATAGTTTGGGTAGAAAACTTGAAGAGCTTCTTTTTATACAAGAAAAAATTTTTTAAAATAGTTATTGAAAAATAATAATAAAATACTAAGAAAAGACAGCCAAAATATGTCAATAAAAATGGATGTTTTTTTAAAAAAGAAATTATATTTTCAATTGTTGATTCTATCAGAAGGTAGAATTTTCAGGATTTTTTTTCCTGCTAGATAGAGGTTCATTTTCTTGTTCTATACAGGTTTTGTAGGAATAATTTNTATTGGTATATTATACTGAATATAATATATTCAAAACTGAAGAAGTGCTTTTTCAGGAATCATGGCCTCATATCTTGCATGATATGCATTTATATTTTCTATAGTTACAATTAGGATTTAATGGTGATTATCTTCTTTGAACATTGCAATTGATAAAGGAAAAGATGTTTTGGTGTTAGAATGTTTGATGGAAAGCCAATGCTGAGATCTGCCATCAGAGATGGTGCTTTCATTGCTCCTGAAATGTTCCCTAAGGTGTCCCTGAGCTATGAAAAAATAGGTTTGAAAAACAATGAGTCCCTTTTAAATCTTCCTCCTTTGGGATTGGCTCACCATCAGGAAATAGGGTTTAATTTCAACAGCAGTACTAATGGAATTAGGTAATTTTGATTTCATTCCCCACTTTTACAAAAAAAAAAAGATAACATCTTCTGAAAGATTATGAAACATCAGATTTTCACTGTAAATCTTCTTACAGACAAAGGAAAAATGATTATGAAATGTCAATGAAAAAATATTTTTGTTTATTTTTAGTTTAACTTTTTTTTTCTTTTCATATTTTCAGTTTTATTCATATAATGCTGCACGCGTTGGTTTCAGGTTCAATGTCTCATGGTTTAAGTAAAAAAACCCACTGTGTTTTATATTTGAAATTAGACTTAAAATTACACAGTGAATAAATCTTTTTAATGTCTTCATTGCCAGTTTTGACTCATTCTCTCTTTAAAATTACTGCAAGATTTTCCCAATCCCCATATCATCTAGAAATCATCAGTCACATTGAAATGACCCAAATCTCAGCCCATTTTTTTGACATGATGTTATCTGATGTGTCCTCCCCGTGGAGTTGTGACAGTGATAAGCACCCCTTACCCTCAAGGGCTCACTTGAACCACAGAGCATTTGCCCATCAGTGTTGGCTTGGGTTTCAGGGATGTGATGGCTCACGTTGTGTCTGACAGGGGAGAAGAAATCTGAAGAGAAGAGAGGATTCTGGTGGAAATCATTTAGAAAGTCCTTGTGGAGCAAGCCACACAGAAGATGTTGGGTTTTATGTGGTAGCCGGCTGATTTTACTGCTCCCTTCGCACATAAATAGATGAAGCCTCTGCTTAAAAAAGGGAAAGAAGAGTGGAAAAAAGGCCATTTGGCTTCTCAACATGAGGCAAGACTTCTCTTTCACAGCATTTGTATGTCCTGCTATGAGAATGAAGAGAAAATAAAACCACTAANTTGTAGGAATAATTTTGTGAAAGCAGTTCAGAAGCCCAGAGTGTACCAAATCTGTTTTTCAGGTTGCAATAAAAGTAATAAGCAACCTTGGGTTATCCATGAATGTCACAAAACCCAAAGTCAAAGGAGAGAAAATGTGAAATATAATCAGACCTTTGACCATTGATGGTGACTTTTAAATGATTCAGGTTTTGGAAAGTCAGTTTGATATACAGTGTACAACCATGTATTTGTAAAATACAAAAGGTCCACTCACTGAAAAACTGCCCTTCCTGCCCCTAAATGTGCATCAAATTATATTGTATTGTGTGGATGGTTANATTTTTGTTTATTTTTAGTTTAACTTTTTTTTTCTTTTCATATTTTCAGTTTTATTCATATAATGCTGCACGCGTTGGTTTCAGGTTCAATGTCTCATGGTTTAAGTAAAAAAACCCACTGTGTTTTATATTTGAAATTAGACTTAAAATTACACAGTGAATAAATCTTTTTAATGTCTTCATTGCCAGTTTTGACTCATTCTCTCTTTAAAATTACTGCAAGATTTTCCCAATCCCCATATCATCTAGAAATCATCAGTCACATTGAAATGACCCAAATCTCAGCCCATTTTTTTGACATGATGTTATCTGATGTGTCCTCCCCGTGGAGTTGTGACAGTGATAAGCACCCCTTACCCTCAAGGGCTCACTTGAACCACAGAGCATTTGCCCATCAGTGTTGGCTTGGGTTTCAGGGATGTGATGGCTCACGTTGTGTCTGACAGGGGAGAAGAAATCTGAAGAGAAGAGAGGATTCTGGTGGAAATCATTTAGAAAGTCCTTGTGGAGCAAGCCACACAGAAGATGTTGGGTTTTATGTGGTAGCCGGCTGATTTTACTGCTCCCTTCGCACATAAATAGATGAAGCCTCTGCTTAAAAAAGGGAAAGAAGAGTGGAAAAAAGGCCATTTGGCTTCTCAACATGAGGCAAGACTTCTCTTTCACAGCATTTGTATGTCCTGCTATGAGAATGAAGAGAAAATAAAACCACTAAGACCAGATGCAATCACCATGACAGGTAGCTTGTACAGTGGTAAGGAGTGATTCTTTCCAATATTTAACAAATTTTTCCATGACACTGATGCCTGTTGTATTGTGTTTGTATTTGTTACATTCTGGAATGATTGTCCTGTTTTATATATGAATGGTTTATAGACGGACTGAAATTTTACATAAATTCTGTTTTTTGGAAAGCTGCAGATGAAAGGGAGAAGAGGGAATGAGCAACATTATTGAGGTGTTTTAAAACCTTTAAAAACATGTATAAAAATTATTTAGACTCTAATATTGATCACAGAATATATGCACAGATTTTAAATTAAAACCACAAAGGAACAGGGATTCAAGGTAGAAATAATTAGATCTTTTTTACTGGCCTTTCTTTTCAGACACATCCTTTGAAATAAGTGACAGCCAAGGTGGTCCTAGAGCTGTATGAGTCAGGACGACTTCAGACCTGCAGAGAGAGAATAACACCACAGTCTTGCACCAGCTGTTCAACCAGAGGTGCAGCACAGTGGGATGTATTCAAGGAAAAATTTAACCAGAAGGGGTATTGTGTTTACACCTCTTGGATTGGTGGAATTGTTGGCTATTATATCAAAACCTGAAGGGATTATTTCTGCAGAGTGTTTTTGAGGGTCAAATGACAGTCTGGCCATGATATCTACCTCTATGATTTTGCCAGTGTTGACTTCAGGAGAGGATGTGTGGCACCGAAATGGCAGTGAGACAGAGCAGGTCAGCCTTTGGTTGTTAATGGGCCCAAAATATCTAAATGTGGACCAAGAACACAAGATTTTAAACAGAATGCTGGTGAAAGGCACTGCTTTACAAATAATCTTATTTACCTTGAATCTTATTCCTAGCATAATACATACCAAATATTATATCTAATTTTTTTCTTTTTTCTTTTTTTTTTTTTTTTTAATATGAATTGAACCTTAGGGTTCATATCTGTTTTTATGTTATTGACATCCAGAGGCAGGGCTGAATTTTAAAAATATTTGTAACACCTGACACCCACAGCTAAAACAAAGTTGTTTTAAAAAATATGGCCCTCAGACTGTATAAACTTCTATTAATTTTTCCCCCTCTCCCCTGTGAAGTGTGGCTTAGAAGTCACAGCTGGCACATTAGAAAAAAGAAATACAGTAAAATGAATAAAATATTCTCTCATTCACAATTTCCTAGAGGCTCCTTGGTTGTTAATTGAAACTTTTGTCTACTTTATTGAACAATAAAAGTGACAGAAACTACTCTCAGGTGTCCTTCAGTATTAAAAAGAGGATAAAGGGTTCCTAGCAAAGGTGACAGAAATTAATGTGGTGAGCCCAGCTATCAAACATTTTGATATGTGAATTGCCTGATATTTCTATAATGCGTTCTTATGATTGGAAATGTTATCGCTTCTATTGAATCAATAGAAAATGTTAAAGCTCCGTGGTACCCCAATTACAAAATAAAGCTAGAAGGTTAACATCTGGGACCAGCAGAGATAGAAACAATTTCTATTGTCATACCTTTCTGACAAGTAAATGTCAGAAACATAACACCTTCCGCCAGTCTCAGTACCGAGCACATGTAAAAGAGTGATTGCAAGGCAGTCTCAAGTCAAATCACCTGTCATCTCAGTTTTGACATGGAATTACTTTTGTTTTATGCATCTATTAACCTTGAACTATCAGCATTTGTTTTAATGTTCTGGTCTGAAGTGACCTAAATGTACTTCTTTAATGCACTTACTGCTGTAGCTAAAAGGAGGAAAGAACAAGGAGGGGGGAAACCTATTAAGAGGGGGTGGGTGAAGCTGGCTGTGGCTTCTGTGGTATCACTGGGAGTGCAGCACCCTATTTCCCAGCTCCTTCCTAGGGGTAGAAATCTCAGGAATTCACCTGGAAAAATATGTGGGGAGCCCAGAAACATCAGTAGCATCTTGGACAACATTTCTTGCCTACAATCTGATGCTGTACATCCCAGTTTTTCTCACACCAGGGCCTGAGGGAAGGAAGAAGGAAGGCTGGAGGATGCAGAACTCTCCACAAGTTGCAAGATGATCAGAGATCTCCATGTTCACAGGTGTGGTGATGGCTGAGACATCACGTCACTGTCAAAAAACTATGTCTGAAAAATTACATGTCCAATCTAAATTCTGGAGTCACATAATAATATAGAGATGGTGGTGGACTTCTCCAACAAGGGCAGACCACAGGAGTCCAGTGTTACCTGGATATTACAATATGAGATTTTAAAAATTACACTAGATAAGCTACGTAAGATTGTCCCAAATTTCCACTAACATAAAGATAATCCAATAAAAAATAATTTAAAAAATAAAGATAAATAAAAAATAAAGTTTTCCACTACCATAAAGATAATCTAATAAAAAATTACAATGTTTGACATTACCCATGTCAACTATCCCTAAGCAAAGAAGACAAAACTTTTTCCACTTTTAAGTTTTACACTGTACCTCCCAACTTAATTTCCTCGTAGTGCAAAGAAAGGAGGCTGTCCTTTAACCACCAACTGAACAAGTTGTGAACAAATTATGTCCCAATTACAAAGTGTTTTTTGGTTGAAACAATTTGTTCTTAAGGAAACACATAGCTTTAAGTACAGCTTTAAGTACAGGAAACTGACTGCATAGAGAAATCCTTTCTGTTGGAAGATGCAGCCTTTTGATCCTAAATTTTATCTGGACATATTACATACTTTTAGGCAAGTTTAAGTTATTCTTAGAGTTCTTATTGCCACTGTGCTTGGACATCATATATGGTAATCCTCAAATCTTTCTAAAGGACAATTTTTATTATAGGAATCTAAATTCCACAGATCTGGTCTGCATAATAGCAGGAAGATCCTACTGCTTGACAATGACTTTTGGGTGTATAAATTTGGAAACCTAGCTTAGGCAGAAAGGACCAAATATTTGTACAGGACAAATATACAGGGAAGAGTGTAAGACAGCTTCAGAAATATTCAAACTTTAAGAGGTTAAAATCACTTCTTTTTATAGGATTTGTCTCTTCTGAACATAAAAAAGAAAAAAGAGAAAAGAAAGAAGAAATAAAATTGTTTGGACACCATTCTTCTAAACAGTAGGGGATAAGAATCAACAAGAATGTGGTCTCAAGATATAATTTAGTCTCCCAATTATCTAATAACTTAATAGGAAATTAGGCAAAGAAAACACTGGCTTATTTTCATTATTGCAGGGTTATCTTAATGAATTCAATAAATTTGTACAAGCATTTAAGGATCCACAGACAACATTTGGACAACAAAAAATATGGAAATATGTAAACTTGCTGCAAACTGACACCATTGTATATTTCTAACCAGTTGCTTTTAAGGCCTCAGAACTCCATTCTCCAGTGGATAATTTCTATGTAGATTGATTTGTCTTCTGAAGAGATAGTCAGGGAGCAGATATATTCCTGTATTTAAGTATGTGTCTTTTGGAGAACTCTGCCACTGTAGCACACATGAAGTGGAAAACTCACTTATTCTGTGATAAAACATAATATTTTCTAATATTCACCATACTTATAAATCCAGCCTATTGAAACATTGGTTTATCCTTATTCTTATTGAAATATTCTGGCATATACAGTGTACAAGGATGAAGAATAAGCCCATTAATATAGTTGAAGTTGTAATTGCATTTTTTATTCATACACGGCTCCACAATGTGAAATTACCAGCTTGTTATGTGGGTGTACATTAATAAGCACAATGGGGGTTCATAATAGAGCTTCGAGGTGCTAATGCAGCATGAATTAATGAATTAATAATTGCTATTAATTAAAAATAGAGCAGGATACTAGCCACAATGCCTGACAAAATTCTTAGCAGTCTCTCTGTCACACCTCAATTGTGGCTGTTTTTAGGGCTGTTGTACAGACTATGGGAATAAAGTTTGTTTTGGGAAGAAGGAAGAGGAGAGATGTGGAAAAGCAGAACCCTCAGAAAAGAAAGAGTTGTTGAAATGGGACAGAAGTAGAAGCAAATATAAGATAAAGTCGCTGTGAAAACTCCAACAGGGAAAAGGCCCAGATGGCCTATGGAAATGATAAAATTAAGCTTCAAATTGATGGTGATACTAAACTTGGGACTTGATTATCCTGACAGATGTGCACGCGACTCCCATTGACTTCAATAGGAAGAGTACGTGTGACGCTGGTGGGAAAACCAGACCTTAGAACCACTGAGCTGTGATCAGAGAAGGAGAGTGAACAACAGGAATGAAACTCTCGTGGTAAAAACAATGGCTTCAGCTCTGTGCAACAACACATGGTCGAAAAATGTCGGCGAGCAAGATGTTTTTGCTAAGAAAAAGAAATCCCTTTCAAATTTAAAACAGAAAAAGTTCATTGCCAAGTGAAAAACTGCAGGAGTCCCATGGAATCCATTCCCTCTTCTACCTTCTCAGTCTCCTTCCCCCACAAAGTGCTACCAGTGCCCAGATGAGTTTCAATCATTTATTCTGGTGCAAGTCTGGAGTAACTTTACAAAAAACAGTGGTTTCACACCAGTTTGCTCCAGCTTTATCGACATGCAGATCCAGTTTGAGGGGTGTAAAGAAATACAAGATAATAACCTAAAATGGCTAAAAAGGGTCTTGTCTGAAAACATGAACAATAATTCTATGATTGAAAGGATGTGAACATTATAGTAACTTTAAGGGCTATTAAGCCAGTTCCTATGTGAATCTGTAGAGTGAATTGTATAAGCATTTGGAATGTGTTGATGATAAAGGGATTCATAAAAGTTGTTATGCTGATTTTATGTTGATGGATGTTAGAATATAAGGTGAGTTATTAACCAAAGGAAAGTGAGACTAATGTTTAAGTGCTGTGATATATGTGTAATTGAAAGCAATTTCTTCTATAGAACAAGGAGATTGTGGGCATAAGTGAAACAAACTTTGAATTAAATGCAGGTGAAGTGGAATCTGTTGGGTTTTCAGAGCCAGGAAACAAAGGGAAAATAAACTTGCCTGAAAAACAAATATTACTACTAGAAATAAATAATTTGCATTTATATAGAAACTTCTATTCAGAAAAAGCCCAAAGCAAGTTACCCACTTGCTAAGCATTTATAAATAATGCTGTATACACAGACAGGCATATACAATACCTTTTTTCTAGGGATCATATGCCTTTCTTGCAGAAATGTTTTCAGTCACATAGCACTTCAATAAGAACAATAAAAAGACTATTTGCATCTTAAGAGGGAAAAGCTGAAGAAGACAGAGGTTAACCAGATTTAACTTGATTCTGCTGAAGCAAAGAGCACAACTTTGCTAAGAGTCCTGTAAGCAGAGTGTGGTGAGAGTAGCATCTCTGAAACCAGTGGGAATACCCGTGTCCCCTCTTTTGGCACTAACTGATGAGCCTAAGGTATTCACCAGAAGAAAACGTGAGTTCTGCCCTTCAGCTGTCGATGTGCCCATGGAAAATTCTGTTCCTGATTTTCTGCCCCTCACAGCAGTGATCCTGGCTGGGAGCAGGGAGGGCTCGTTCCTTAAGGAAGGCCAGGTGACCGGGATGCAGTTCTTTGAGGCTGCACCAATGGGAATGCCATGGGTGTTGGGGCTAAGCATTGCGTGTGTTCCTGTCTGGCTGACAACCAGCTGAGGCTGCTTTAGCTACGGACAGCAGGGACAGTATTTCAGTCAGCTGATCAGCAGCTATGGATTTTTATTCCCCCTGAATAAATGACGGTGTTGCCGCAATATTTTAATCAGTAAGAATTTGAAGTGACTGGCATAATCATGTCTCGTGAGCCCTGTAAACATCATTTGTTAATGCGGGTAAATAGTTTGCATACCACCATGTGTTCTGTACCAAAATGAATGGGACCAATTCAAATTATCATATTATCTGTGAAATCTAAACAGAGCTTAAACAAGAATTGAATGGAGTTGCAGAGATTTAGCCAAGGCTCTAACCTAAAATCTTCATATATAATGATGATACACTATTTTTTGATTGAAGAAAAATCCATGAATTGCTGCCCCTATTGTTTGCCATTATTTAGTAAAGGTGATTTTCCTAAAATTTTGGATCCAATTGACATAGATATAGTTATTCTTATATAGAAAACTAGGTTCTGGTAGAACATATATCAAGAAAATGTGGGGGGAAATAGTCTAAGTAAAAATTTATTCTATATATAGAGAACAGAAGAAAAAAAAAAAGAAAAGAAGATATGTAAATAGTTTTTTTAAAATCTTATTTAAGTGCTTCTGTAACAAAATAAGTAGTCTCTTCATTCCACTTTAGAATAGATTCATAAAGTTCTCCGTAGTTTTGGCATTTACTTGAAATAAAATTTTCCAAGGATTTACCTTTATAGTAAAGTGGTGACTTAGTGGATGGTCCAGTTAATAATAAACATTCAACTTCTGTCTTCAGGTCCATTAACAATCAATCATTATATGCTGCAAATGTAACTACTGGAAATTTTCTATATATTAAGCTTTCATCTTTAACTTTTGTTCTAAGCATGAATTTATTTGTGAATAAAGGGTTAACCTCATTTTTTATCTTTTTTCTGCTTTCTTTCCTTTTTCCTTCTTCCTATTAAAA
>VXBS01003900.1:124469-137298 GCA_013400255.1 Sitta europaea | reverse complement strand
AAAAAAAAAAGGAGAAAAGAAAAAAGAAAATCATAAAGATGCCCCAAAGCCATTGATATTTGGATTAAAGCCTCTGGGACTTTTCGTACTTCACTGAGCAACACTAACAGTTTCTGCTTTTTTTTACAAACACCTAATTTTTTCCCCATTAATTATTATGACAGTGAAATAGAAGATATTGCACTCTGAAATGCTGCCTACAGTGAGTGGAATAAACCTTTCACAGGGTGACACTAGTCAGTGTTCAAACTCCAGCCTTTCCCATAACATTCACTTGTCATGGGAATATCTGCCAGTTAAACTGCACAGTTCTGATCTGTCCTCCTGTCACAGCTACCACTGTGTTTGGACATCATGGATCACACTGCCCATGGCTCCACAGAAAACCACACTGCCAGGAGAGTCCTTCCATCACCTGCAAACTTTGTGCATTCTAGTTTCCCTTAGAGGTTCTTCTTATGGTCTGATGACTTTGGCGTAGGATAATATTGATGAAAATGTCTTTCTTTGGTCCACACTTTCTTTGTGGATTATCTGGCATTTAGTTAGGCTCACACATAGCAGCTTTATCTTTGTTAAGGCACTTTTCACAAGTCCGTGTTTTTGTATATGTATCTACTTTCATGAAGTTTGCTGGGAATTAGTTACATTCAAAACAGTGCTTATTCTGCATTTGTCTTAGTTTCCCCAAAGGTCTTAGAGTCAACAGGAAGAGAAATATATACACGCATTTAGAAAAAAAAATATTGAACAAAAACCACAGATAAGTTGAATTATTGATCAGACAAATTTTTGTTAACATTTGAAATTATTCCACATCCTTTGTAGCTCTGTGTTTTGTTAGGTTTGGTTTTGGCCAGTTCTCAATAACAGTTGCATTTCAGAGATGTGGAGCTAAATCATAGAGGTTCCAGAGGGTCAACCAGGAAGGACATATGAAACATCCCATTCCTGACCCTAGAGCACATGAATTCCATTGATTAAATGTGACAGAGAAAATTATCATAAGCAATGGATGATCTTTGTTGCACCGTTTTTACTCCTTCCAATAGACCATGTCTACTGCCTGATCGTTAGGACTGTCTAATGGAGATTCATAGTATGGGGGGCTAATCTAGTTTTCCAACTTAATAAATCCTGTGTCTCCTCAGCAGCTACATTCTGATTTCTAAAAGAAAAATTTTAGTTATGTGAAAGCTGACCACTGAGTTCCTGAAATCTGTGTGTTTTGCTGTTATACTGCTATACCATGACCAAGGTATGTTTTTTTTTTTTTTTTTTTTTTCCTTTTTTTTTTTTTTTTTTCTTTTAATCTACAGAGATAAGTATTATTAGCCATGGTGAAAGCTTTTCTCTTGCTGTCTCAAATGAAAATTGCTTTTTCTTGCTTGCTCTCCCTCCTTGTATGAGCACGTACCATGCTGGACTGAAATGGCAGGAGCAGTTGTGTCAGAAGGTTTTTAGTCATAACAGGGAGAACCAGGGTCCCTCACAGATTACAGTGCTGATATCCTGGTATCCTGAGCTGGAAGTCATCTGCACAAAAACTTCCATAAACCATAGGTTAAAATCTGGAAAGGGTCAGAAGAGTGACAACAGAAAGAGGTGTTTTAATCCAATTTGCAGTTCATTCTACAAAAAGATAACACCTCACAAAAAAAACCCAAAGAAGCAAATCAACAAATAAACGTACAAGACAGCAGCCAAAACCAAAAGTCTAGTTGCAGACCTTGGGTGAAATGAGAAATGCCTCAAGAAATGTTATGGAAAAGAAAAACCTTCTCTATTTATAGTCAGCTCAAGGCAAGTTAGTTTTAGGAGACTTCGACATGTTTTTTCCTTTTCCAATACACAAAATTACACACTGTAGTTTCCTCTTTTTCCTCTCCCATATTTTTCATTCTCCTTTTTTTTATGGTGCAGGGGGATGGTTGGGAGGGAGGGTTCTTGGTTGGTTTGATTTTGGAGGGGTTTGCTCATTTGGGATTTTTTTTGTTTGTAATGAATGCTTCTTTACATAAAAATAAATGCAGGGTTTCTATGAGCATTTTGAAAATAGAATCAGTCCATCCAGGCTAAGTAAAAGCATTTTAGACTTGGGACCAGAAAGAATCATGGCAATCAGGTATCCAATTTCTATTCTCCTATCTGGTACAAATATGTGATGTCTTAGTGGAGGTTGTGATGACATTTAGAGAATTTCTGCAATCCCTTTAAAGGAAACCTCAAACCTACTGCTGCTTACACACAGAGACATAGTACTAGAAAAAAGTCATTTAGTGTGCTGAAATATTCTGGGATTTGGTAGATTTATTTTCTTACAAGAATGAGCTGGTTGCACTCATTCCCTTCTTTATTGCTTTTTTGATATTCTGTCTTAGATTCACCTTCTACACTGTGAAAGTATTTGTTGACACAATGTAAAAGGGGACTTGTGTACATTTCTTTAACTTAAAATTAAGTATGTTTTGTAACTATTACTTTTTCCCATGCTGAAAATTGAAGTTGTTTTTCTTTTTTTAACAAACCGGACAGGTCTGATTTACTGCAAAAAAGTTACTCTTTTCATCTGAGTATTAATTTCATTCACAATACACCTACGCAAACTATTTTGGTTGTACTGTATAGGTAGTTTAGTTTAGTTTAGTTTAATTTCCAAGTGGGAACAATACTTTTTGTCACTCTTAACTAAGTTATTGACTACAAATACAGGCAGGAGTGCTGAAGATGAAAAATCCTTCTAGACACTACTGTTTCAAATGATGGATGGAACTATCCAGGGAAGAGGCAGTCCAGCTGGCCCAGGAGTCACAGCCAGGAGCAAGGAAGGTGGAGACAAACACTGGAGATGAGATGGAGATAAATAAACCTCACTTATTTTCTCTGTGTCTCTGGATCTGTGCCAACCACAATTTCAACACTGTGCCTTAGAGGTATGTTCTGAGAAACACTCAGGTAAATTATTTTTCAAATATGACTGACATTTGGCCTTGAATCATCCCTCTTAGGCTTAAGGCACCTCAGAAACACGGAAGCCCTAAAAATCGTGAGGAACTGTAGAGTTTTGAAATGAACGTAGTGAGCATGGTCTTGAGATTTTGTTCATCAATCAAAAGTAGTCAAAATGTCACCATACAAACCCTAACAATAGCAGCAGTAACCACACAAATTAACACCTGAACAGAAGGCCAGACCAGAAGTCCAATCCTGATTAACTCATTATTAGTGTTTTACTCTTCAATGTGTTTCTATTTTTTAAATAATTTTCAAACTAAATATATATATATATATATTTTGTGAATATCAACAGAAATTACCCCAGATTGGAAAATTCATTGGAACTTTCACTTTCCTAGTAAAAAATATTGGCTTAGATGGAATTTTCATTCCTCAATGACTTTTTTTTTCTGGAAATTCCCAAGCTGTTCTAGGTCTAGAGTCCAATGATGGACTCCTGTGTGTCAAGGCTGTCTGTTCTGGAATGCCCTTCTCACTGTCTGGATTCTCTGCTATGAGGCAGGTGTTTCAGAGAACAAAGGAGGTATTCTGTTGGGCAGTCCTCAGTGAATATGAGTGGATCCAATGTGCTCTGCAGCAATGCAAATACACTGACAGAAGGAAAATATACCAAGAATTTAAGAAATATCCTTTTGTCTGCTAATACAGAGACCACCTTTGTGTGACTGGAGATACGGAATGGAGAGCATTTCTCATTCAATTCATTAGCATGACACCCAGTGTCTAAAAAAAACACCAAACTCCTCAGGACTGGACTAGACACTTCATGGGTTTTCCATCTATTGAAAAGAAATCAGCATGGCAAATGAATTATCACTCTGGTCTGCCTTTGGATACCTATCTTATGAGAGAATGAATAATCTTCCTCTATAAAAATAGAGAGGATATTTGACAGTTTATTCAAACATATCCCAAAAGGGATTAATTTCTGTATTTCACCAAGTGAATAAACTTTTAGATTTCATTAAATATAATGACTTCTTCCTCATTGACTATAGTGGGAGCTTAGACTCCCTTCACTTCAGCTGTAGATACCTCCTTATGAAAATCTATGTTTAAGTGCCTTAATCTGTGAGCTGAATGCAAGAAAGCATTTCTGGATGCTGTAATTGAAGTAGGTAAACATTTCCACTCCTCTCAAATCTTTACCACCCCAATAAGTAAAGCTTTTTCGATCATGTTGCTGTTCTGATCTCGTCAAAAGGAAAAAAGCTAACAAAAAACAAATGGAAAAACAGTCTGTTGTTCATCTTACTACAGTTTTCATTGAACAAGAGTTCCCAAAACTCTCTTTGAACAGAAGTTTTGTGCTGGTTTAGTCTCAGGAGAAAAACTGTCAAGAGAATAGCCAAGAATTGAATAGGCCTTGGTTGTGACTTAAGGTTTGACTTGCAGGCCATGGCTGGGGCAGTTTGGAAGGCAAGACTTTGCCATTAATATACTTGTTCACTGAATAAAATACCCGCAATTGTTTTCAAAGCTAACCAGATTGTGGCTTTCATAAGCCCTAAACTTACTCATAATTCTACAAGAAGAACCTAACAGAGTATTGCAGTCTCCGAGAGTATTGCCATAATACATCAAGAATGATCTTTTCTGGTCTTAAAGATGTTCATTTGCTTACATTCAGTGACCAGGTTTCATCTTCAACAACAACACCACAACTCAAGTTTCATTTAAAGTTTACTCTCATGTATACAATAGCACTCGTGCCTTTTGCAGGCTCCTTTACACAGAGTGTCCTGTTTGTGGCATAGTAAACACTGTCCATCCCATCTCACAAAAAATCACATTTCTTTACATTAGTATTTTCATTACTGAAATCCCATGCAGATAGCACACTCACCTGGCCTCGTGAGAAAACTGCAAGGCATTAAATACATGTATGTGGACGTGAAACTGTGAACTCTACATTTTTTCTGACCATGGGGAGAGGAAAGCTTACTTAAGACAGGTATAATACTGCTGCAGAACCTGACTGAAATGGGAAAAGTCCTGAGAGAAAGAATTAATGACAGGTAGTTTAGACTATGGCTGGTCCTGTTGTTGAGTGATCAGTTGAAGACATGGAGTCTCTCAAACCAATATGACACAAAATGGGCTGGCTTGCAGCCTCTTGCCCTCTGCTCTTGCAAAGTCTCCCAAGGGATCAGTTCAACCCCTTTGGGATTTTGTGTGAAAGTGCAGAATGGGTTTGAACAAAGCTAAAACTAGAGAATTGTTCAAATTTCTTATAATGATGGAGGAGAGCTGCATTGTCTGTCCTATATGGAAAAAATTACCAGTGATAGAGATTATTCCTCACACTCCCAGCAGCTTCAGGCATGCAGTCCTGCTTGGAAATCCTCAGAGGAGCTGTGAGTGAAAACGAAAACTAGCACAAAATCTCAGAGGCATGTGGCATACTGCTTAACACAGCTTCTGCCACTTTCAGCTCAAGGAAATTATTCAGAAAAAAAAGCTTAAAATACTTAGAAAATGAGCGATGTCCATTCACCACTGGGGCTAATGTAACAACATTTGCTGCAGCACAGCCAAAATATCTTCTCACACCAGGGCAGGTTACTGTGATTTGCATAATTTCCCCACTGCTGTGAAATGCAGGGGGTTGCTTCAGTTCTCTGATGCCTGTGGACCTCTCCTTTCCTCCAGTGGAAAATGTGTGTGAAGTTTGGGAAACAATATTGATAGATAGTGGTTATTGTTGTTTCAGATTAGCAAATCTGGCATCAGAAAATGATTTCTTACTTCCAGATTATGATAAAGAAGCCTAACTCTATAGCATTATCCACTGTAAATAGATATTTGTGTACCATGGATAAGATGATATGGGGGATGGCATACCAGAGCTGAAACTCCTTGCATACCAACCATAAGCAGCATTTATCATTCACCCAGAATATTTGTGCTGTTACAGTGATGCATATTTACTGTGTTGCAACAGACAGACAAATGGATGGAATAAATGCACTTGCATGATCATCTAGAAATAAATTAACAGTATCTGGTTAATGGGGCACAAATTTGAACTGCCAGAAATACCTTTATGTATGAAAGAGGGTAGAAGAAAAAGCAAACTGTGTTTAAGAAATACCTGACTCAGTTTTCCGTTGGGAGCAGGAAAAACTGGCATAGTTTATTTTTCCAGTGGAGCAAACCCATTCACAATGGGAGACTTTAGCATAGTCAACACCACCCCATTTCCTTGAAAGCTGCCCCTGGATGAGGTTTCTTCCTCTGCTGACAGAAACCTCTAACCCCTTCTGCTGAACAGAAGCAAGTAGCAAGTCTGCAGCAGCAAGTGGTGTGGCTGGAGCACACTGACCCCATTTTGATCAGTATACTTTTATATATTTTTGGGGTGAGGTTTCCCCCCGGTTCACCCTTCGTAGAACCCTGGAAGGTTTGGGCTCTGATCTGTTCTGCACACCACTGCACACTGCCCCAGGTAGCTCATGTCTGCAGTGATTTCTTTGGCTTCCCATACACTCTTTTTTGCTTACTTATTTTGTCGTAATAGCGTGTTCAGGCATCAGGCCACCCAGAGCTCCAGCATGAGCTGAGTCCAGCTGGTGCTGACTGGCCTCGTCTGAGGTGCCCTGGTGATTGTTGCATTGGTGAGAAAGGAAAATATATCTGGCCAAATAATAAGTCTCACTTTTTACAGCATCCGATATTTTGTATCAGTGTCATTTGAAAGGATATCCCTTTGCGAGATTGATCCAAGGCTGGCATGAAGAATATGCACTCAAATCTCTTTTAGAAAGATTTATAATATTAACCTCAGGCTATTTTTAAGTCACCGTCGATCTTTATAGAACCAGTGCTGAGATTCATTTGTTTTCCAACTGGCAGAAAGTCTCTTTTACCTTTTGTAAGCCGGCATTGAACAATTTGGCTTTGGGTCAAACTGGTTTAATGAACTGTCTGGGGTTCAAACTTCATGCTCCCATTTGCAGATGTTCAATAGTCAGTCTGTTTTAGCAAAGGGAGTTCATTAATATTTGCAGCTAAAAAGCCTTCATAACATTGATGTGTGAGTGTCTGCTGTAAATCTCTTAAGTAGCTTAAATCTTTTTTATGTAGAGGCATAAGGTCTGATTCGCTTCTTGCTTACACTACTAGTTTTATGTGAAGTTTCTTCTGGGTTTTTTTGGGTTTTTTGTTTTTTTTCCTCCCCTGGCATGTCTGAGGACAGAATCAAGCCCACAGATTAAAGTACCTTTTTCTAAACTCTGTGCAAATACTTTACAGACTGTAACACACATAAACCTGTTTTTATTTTCTATAGACATAAATTACTCAACTGCAAGTCTTGTAAGCCTTTATAATTTTAATTGAGAAGTGTAGCCAGCATGTAGAGAGAGGTGATTCTGCCCTCTGCTTTGCTCTGGTGAGAACCCACCTGGAACACTGTATCCAGCTCTGGGGCCCCAGTACAGGAAGGACAGGGTCCTGCTGGAGTGAAGCCAGAGGAGGGACAACAAAATGACTATTAGGAAAGGCTGAGAAAATTTGGATTGTTCAGCCTAGAAAGAGAAAGCTTTGTTGTAAACACAGCCTTCAAGCTGGAGGGAACCTATAAGACAATGGAGAGGGACTATTTACAACTGTTTGGGGTGCCAGAACCAAGGAGAATGGCTTCAAAGTGAAATAAAGTAGTATTAGATTGGATATTAGGAAGAAATTCTTCCCTGTGAGGGTGGTGAGGCACTGGTGAAATAATACCCAGAGAAACTGTGGATACTCCATCCCTGGAATGGAGTCTGGGTGGGGTTTGAAGCAATCTGGTCTGGTGGAAGATGTCCCTGCTCATATCAGGGGGTTGATAGCAAGTGATTTTTAACGTCCCTTCCAAACCAGACCATTCTGTGATCTTCAAAAAACATTGCAGAAGTTGTTTTAGGACTACTGTAATAAAATTATCTCACTGAGAAGTGGTTACTTTTTCATGACTAATTATCATTCCATTTCTTTGAAGCACCCTTTGGTTTTCTTCAGCCTGAACCACCAGAAAAGACTTAGGAATAACTCTTCTGCTATGGTAACCTTAGGTCATCCAAATATGTTGAAAGTTGTTTTAATACAGAAAAATAAAATTTTCTCATCTTGTTTATAGAAAGTAAGAAAAAAAAAAACAAAACAGGAGGGTTTCAGCTGTAGCAAGAGAAAGGATAAGAAAAAGGATATAAAAATTAAAAATAGGGGTTTTGGAGAGTGTTTAAACTGTGAGGGCAAAACCATGTTTGGATGGACATGGTTTTTCCATGACTAGGAATGTCATGGACACTCAAGCACAAGAGGTTTTCCTGAACAATTGTGTCATAGAACTGCCAACAATAGTTCAGACATAGCTGTTCTAGCTTTGGGATAAGAAAATGGTTTAGTGACTTGATAATCTCTTGGGTTTTTGTCCCAGAAATCTATGAATACATAGCTTGAGTGAACTTTTTTGTGGAAAAGTAAATAGAATTTAATAAAGAGGAAACAAATCAAGATCTATTGATAATTTGACCCGATCTTCCTTTCACCATGGGGGAAAAAAACCAAGGAAATGGAAAGAAATCAAGTGAAAAATCTCACCCACACATATCTAATTGAAGAATATTTTTTTGAGTCCGAGAACCTATCATATCAGCTTTTCTAACTCAAGAAAAAATACTTTTCTCCAAGTCTACCTTATATATGTATACAGAATATACTTTTTATTGACTTTTATTTTGAACAGTGGAAAAAACCGTTAAAGAAAATTTCAGTCTGTTCTAGACCTCTTTTCCTTTTTTAATGAACATTCTTCAGTTGTACAGCTAATTACAACAATTGAACACAATGAGTAACCAGAATGGCGATGGCATAATAAGACGTTCCATGGAAAGAAACCTCTTTTAACAAATTCAAATTTCCAGCACTGCTTGCTTGGATCTGAAAAGAACCTTTATAGAGAAAAAGAACCTGTTTATTTGAGAAAATGTTTTTTTTTCTCTATAGTGTCTCTTGAAAATGTGAAGTGTTTAGGCAGTTATTTCTATGACCTTAAATTAGCCTTTACTGTCTTGGAAATGCAGGCTACTCAGCACATCTTGGCTACTGGCTTGCTCTTTAGTCGCTCCAATGATACCACATATGCCTGTCCAGCTACTTCTTGCTGAGCTCCCCTTCTTTATTTTCTTCTTTCTTCGTGGTTTCTTTTTTTTTTTTTTTTTTTTTTGGCTGGCTGCAAACGCTATATAATTTAGTTTCCCTACCAAGACTTTGAAATGACTAATTCCTGCAACATATTTCAACACATCCTTAACTGCTAATTGAAGTCTGTGCACAAGTGGGTGAATGGTACGCACCGATGGGAACCTCTCTTGCAATACTGTGCCGAATCCGCTCTTTATCTCATTCATTGCCAGCGTCTCGTCTGTTGCAAGTCCAATCAATTTCTGTAGCTTTAAAAGATATGTCCTCTGTTAACTTTCTATGTGCCAAAAAAAATGACGATGGAAAATTAAGCATTACCTTTGCGGCAGTGAAACTTGATTGCTTCCAGAAGACTCAGGGAAAAAATGTTGTTGACATTTTTTTTTACTTCCAGTCTCTGCATGGCAATAAGGTATGATGGCTGATTTATCAAAGAGAGTGTTCTCATCAAGCAGGAGAGCGAGAGAGAAAGTTCACGTCGCACAAAATGAGCTGCTAATTTCTTTTCCATTTCACTGACAATATGGTATTGGAGCAGCTGTGATTAGAACAATGGATGTTCCCAAACTGTGCTCCATTTAACTCCTACAACTCTGCAAGGTCACACAGTGGGAAAAGGAATTAAAGGCCTTTTTTTTTTTTTTTTTTTTGTCTGTTCCTCTTTTACTATTTTTTTTTCTTTCTCTTGAGGGGAGAGAGGGGAAAGGCAGAGTTAATGGAGACTGGGACCTGGTGGTGTAGTCTCTAAGGATATTTTGGACACATCTATTGTCAAGTCAATCAGGAAACTTGAAGCTACCCATGAGCTAATCTTCATTAATTGAAGAATTTGGAAACCCCACTGTTTCCTGGTCAAGGCAACAAATGTTGTGTTATGTCTGTATGCATCTGCATAATCCACTGGTTTCATCCACTGGGTCACAGCAATGCCGTGCAACACCAGAGGCTGGAAAGGTGCAGCTGGGAAAGGATCTAGGGATGCTGGTTAGAGCAGCTGAACCTGAGCAAGCTGTGCCCAGGTGGGCAAGAAGGCAAGAATATCCTGGCATGTGTCAGCAGTAACGTGGCCAGCAGGACCAGGGCAGTGGCTGTCCCTCACGTGCTGAGCACTTGAGAATCTGTGCCTCAAATCCTGTGCTCATTTTTAGGTCCCTAAAAACCTGACTCACAGGTGCTGGATCATGGCCAATGAAGGACAACACTGCTGGAAAATTTTCTAGAGCACAATACAAGGAGAGCTGGGTGAGCTGGGCAGGGGCTCAGGCTGGAGCAGAGGAGGCTCAGGGGGGCCCTGGTGGCTCTGCACAACTCCCTGAGAGGAGGGGACAGCCGGGGGGTCAGGCTGTGCTCCAGGGCACAGGGAGAGCAGGAGTTGCAAGTAGAGAAGTTTTGATTGGATAAATAGGGGAAATTTCTTCAGTCAGAGATTTACCAGTCATTGGAATAGGCTGCACAGGGAAGCGATATAATCACCATTTCTGGAAATATTTCAAACACATGTATGGCACTTAGGGACAAGACTTTGCAGTGGGTTTGACAGTACTTTATTAACAATTGGACTTTATCCTCAAAGCATTTTTCAACTTAAATAATTCTATGATTTTACAAAAATTTACATCCAGACCCCAAGTCTGACAGTCAGTAACTAAAGAATAATGACTTATGATACATTTCTAGGACTTTGGAGACTTCAGTTTCATCTTTTCTGGTATATTCTGAAATGCCTTTGCCTCAGTTTCTCAGGTCTCAATGGAGTGATAAGATTTCCCTCCTCCAGATTTTGTGGGCTTTAAAATATTAAAGATTGTGTGATATTTAGATAATTAATGGGTCTATGTAGGTATTTGTGATAAAGTCCTTTACAGAACCATTCTTCTGTTACAACCAAATCAGCAGACAGGTGATAAATAATCTACCTCCTTGGTTTTGCTCCTTTCATTGTATCTTGCTATCACTTGCTATCAAGCCCATTTTTAGGAATCTTTCCTTTCAGTGCTGATTTTATATCAGCATTGTCTTGGGTGGAATTGCATTCCTGATCTGTTGGAGTAAAAGAAGGGACACCTTTCCTACTCTTACTACTCTGAACTTTGTTTTGTTTTTGCCATAGCACTAATCTGGGAAAGATGAGAAATATATTCCAGACTATTCATCATGCACTGTTTATATTTGTAAATAGACTGCATTCCAAAAACAACCATCTTAGCAATTAGCAATGGACATTGGAGTTTCTACAGTCATTATGCTGTATTAAAACACAGACAGCAACAATGTCAGACTCTGCTGGGATATGTCTTTCATTTTCATCTATTTTGATGGATTCCTCAACATCATTCTGATCTGTAATCATTCTGATGTAAGCTTGGATCATAATTAGCAGGAAATTTGGCAGCAGTTTGGTTCTAGAGCTGCAGAGATATTGGTAGCTCATTCTCCAGGACCCTCACAATATAAGCATTTGTAGTTTGGAAAATACACTGCTGAGACACCATTGCCATGCAACAGTTTTAAAGACAGACTTAGCGTCATTTAAAAATAGGCAGGGAAAGAATTGTTTCATTGCAAGTAGCTGAAAAGCACTGTTGTTGTGTTTATCTGGATATAAATTCCCTAAGATGACAGACATTTTACACACATATATATACATGTATATATATGTATGCATACACTCACACACACACACACACATATGTAACAATTAAATGTGCAGTATTTTAGTATGGGGATAGCACTGCTTTATTTTCTAAATTCCATCGGCCTCCCCAGCTGACACAGAGTCGTTTTGTGCTATTCCCTAAACAGTCCCTAGGCCTCTAGCAAAGTAGCAAAAATTACACATTTGGAAAGACAGAAGTTAAGCTAGTTTTGTTGCCCACATTAGTCTGTTAAACTAGTCCTATGGGCTTCTTAACCAAGCCCTTAGCTGGAGACTAGATGAATATATGAATTTTATGGAACCACTGTAATACACCAGTGACATGCCCTTTTTCATAAACATTATCTTCTCCTTTACTCATTTTTAATAAATTTTTTATTCTTGTTCCTCTCTAGGTACAAAGATTTGGCAGATAGAGTGTAAGTAACATAGTTTCTGCTAAAAAGCAAGTCACTGTTGGGTAAAACAACACAGTTCCAAGGGTGTGATGACAATGATTGCATGTGCTCCTGATGCAGTAGGAAGAGTTCCTTCCCCTTTCCACTTTTCTCCATATTTGCCTGCAGGCAGAACCAATTTATTTCCTCACAATCAGATTTAATGCAGACATGTTTTTTTCCTGAACCAAGCAAGTTCAGTAACCTTCTGACTTTGCATGTGGACCTTATACAGTATACATTCAGTATAAGGTATATTTTCAGTATATACCTTACACATTCAGTACAGGCAGAATTGTTCTTTACTCTCTTCATTCAGCTATTCATATTTTCCACAAAGATTCATAATAATTACTGTATACCACTTATCTGTGAAATTATTAGATCAGCAAAATCTGAAAAAGTAGTAATCTTCGTTCTGTGCTGGTTTCTCTCTGATTTCTCTGCATCTCCTCTAGGGAGAAACTAGCACTGATTACTAGTGGTTCTAATGATTACTAGAATGTGGAGCTACAGCACTGGACTGTTTTCC
>VXBS01003900.1:98304-115638 GCA_013400255.1 Sitta europaea | reverse complement strand
CTGGAGAGAGGATGGAATTTTTTCCAGGTCCCAGGTGTGCAGGGATGCACTGGAAGAGTGAACAGGAGACAGTGTGCAGCCTGGCCATGGCTGCTGGAGCTGTGCCAGGATCTCAGCCGGGCTGTGTCAGTCCCTGGTGTCACATTTCACAGCCGTGCTGGGGGGCAGAGCTCACAGGGTCCAGGCCCAAAGGCAGCCAGGGGGAAGAGCGGCACAGATCCCAGATTCCTTTGGCAGGCCTGGGTGTCTCTGCTGAGGGGCTGTGTGCCGCCTCCTGTGCCTCCCGCTGTGTGCCCAGAGCCAGCAGAGCCCGGGCTCAGCCGGGCAGCAGCAGAGCAGCCTCTGTGCCCGCAGCTGTTCCCAAATCCCGGAGCCTGCCCGGCCCGCGGGGCTCCCCCTGCCCACACTCACCCCGGGCCGGCAGGGCAGAGCTGTGTGCTCGGACAGCCGCCAGCACAGACACTGCCCGGGCTGCTGCCAAAGGCACTGAGCGATAGAAAATGCTTTCCACTGGCCCAGGAAAATGCCAACCTCAAACCCGGCCAGCTCACTTCCCGGGGCTGGCCGAACCAGGACAGGGATTCATTCCTGGCTGTCCCCATCCTGGATGTGGCTTACCCTCGGCGGGAGGAAGAGATGTGAGCGCCCCTCTCTATTTCAGATGAGTGCTCTGAGCGATGTAATGCGAGAAAGAACTGCCTCTCCTTGTTTCTAGATAAAAATAAAGGTGTTTTCAGTGCCTGGGAGGTGAACACAGCCTTGTCAATACATGCTGTACCTATCCAACCATTATTCTCAAGGACTGCAAAACTTTTTGGTGAAAGGCATGTTAGTTGTTGAATCTCAAAGACAGAGAAAGTCTCAATGACAGAGAAGGAAGGACCCCAGGGCATTAAAACCAGCCATGACCATGGTGCACCTGTACAGTGAGTGCAAAACAAGTATGTAAATATTTAAACATTTTATTGGTTAAAGGTTGCGAGCTTGGAGATAACTACACTGTAATTCCTTTCAGCTAATTTTAGCCATGCAGAAGTTGCTATCTATTTTATGAAGTTATTTGTATGGATTCTAAATTCAGTGGGGAGCTACCAGGAGAATTTTATATATTAGATTATTATCTTTCCCTGGCTTAAGTACTTCAATTTTAGCTAAATAAAATCAGGGGAATGTATTACATTTCAAATGTATATAAACAAATGTAAGGTTTTAATTATTAGCTGACATGTCCTATTTCTAACCTCTGCCTCCAGTGAAACTGAAATGTTGATTTTGTTTAAAAATTTACAGTTTAACTTCTAATCTCACGTGTCCAGTTCTTTATAAAATCAGTGGGAGACAGGAATCCAAATACAGTTTCCTAGATTTTCAGGCTTCCAATTTTTTTTTTTTGTTTGTTTGTTTTTTTTTTTTTTTTTTTTTGTTTTGTTTTTTTGTATTATACAGCCCTCAAAAAACCACGTATAAGCTGATCATTCTAGGATCCATAGGATCTATGATTCTAGGATCCATAAAAAATCAAGAAGGTTCTATAGGTCTACTGAAATAGTGAATTAGCTGCAGAGTAGTTAGCTCCAAACACAGAACTGAGAAATGTTTTTGGAGAAAAATAGGAAGAAAAAGAAAGCATTAATTGACTTTGACATTCAGAGTCAGTAAAGCATAAATATACTCTCTCATCTGTCTTGCTTCTTTTATTTGATTTTGATTTCTGCTCAGCTGACTAAAAAGAAGACTCTAAGCACAGTGCAAACTTTGTCCAAACAGTAAAAGTTATGGAGCAATGAGCAAAAAATCAAAAGTTTGGGCAAATGTTCAACTGCAAATGCAAAATCTTTTCCTCAAAGGATAAGTAAATTTGATGCAATTGCTTTTATTACTAATTTACTTCACTGCTCTTCAATGTAGACCTAAAATAACTCCATTGAAAATTTAGCCCATATGCACCGCAACCAAAAACGATCTCTAGGGAAACATGTTCATATGCTGTGATGACTTTCTAGGGGTGCAGCAAAAACAAAGGAAAAATATCTACTACTATTTCCAGATAGAAACGCCAAATTTGAGGAGAAAAAAAGAAAAAAAATAGAAATTTACAGCAAATGTCCTTATGAAGATAAAAATTATCCTGTAAAATGACCTTAAAATGACCTGGACACTATTATGTCTTTGCAGCAGACTCAGCAAAATATTTTAGGAAATTTTGCACTTTTATAGTTAGTAGAATTTTCCATTGAAATCTTTTATTTCCCCATTGTTTTTCAAGAAACTTACTTGTAATAGTTTAAATTGCTACATAGTCAACTTTCACACCAGAGTTATATAACTCTGCCATACTGCCAGTGACAGTGGCAAATTTTCAGAAACTCACAAAGTGGGCAGGAAGTGATTTGTCCTATATGAGGATGTAAGGAATTTGCAAAAAAAATATTAAATGAAAATTGGGATTTCTCATTAACAAATATTTTTTTTTGTAACAGTAGATTTGTGCATAACATCTGCATTTTATTTTTGGCCACTAAAATGACCTACCTTTGAGAACATGCTTGTAAAACAAACAAAGGAAGTATATGGGAATGAATGCAAAAGATCTCTTGTATGTAGAGAAGATACGGAAGAATTAAAATGAGAGAAATACAGAGGAAGCAATGAAGAAAACGTTAGTCTTTTTTTATATATATTATTTCTACATCCCCTATATCAGTTTTGGATACTTCCCTGAGGGACTAATGAGCCCTGGGAACAGCTAGCTGAGTTTATCCAGCAAGTAGAAGCATTTGGAATTGAACATATGCTTCAAGGCCAGCAGCTGCTCCTCTCTTTCTAAATTAACATAGCTTTTTGAGAGGTTGCAATAAGTCCAAAAAAGGGGGCAAAATAGAAGGTACATCTAGACAAGGAGAATGAAAATACATAGAGTCAAACCTGCTTTTAAAGCTTTGCTGAAAGTTGTAAGTTTTTAGCCTGGGAGAGGCAGGGAGGCATATCCACTGTCCCAGCATAAACAGGTATTTTTTCCTTCATGTGACAAGACCCAATACATTCAGTCCTTGGATCCTTCGCTGATTTTGTCAAAGGATGTTTTTGTTAGCAGCAATCTTGGAAACAGTGAAGACAAGGGAACTAAGGCATTTCAGGACATCTTATGGAGTCCCATGATAATAAGGCTTCAGTATTACAGTTCTCATTGACTAGCCAAGGGTTTGAAGCTGGTGCCCTGGAGGTGAAGAGAACATTTGCTCAGTCTAAATTTCTTGAATGCAACTGGTAAAACAACATATGTCATAACAATATGATGCTCAGTTCTGGATCTGAGTACAAGGATTTATTATAAAATTGAGGAAGCTTATGCATTCACATAGTCGGGCACACCCAACTGGAGTTTATTCATGAATAAGTACCTCCCACAAGTTTATTACCCTCAGTCCCGTGACTCCAGCACTGAATGTGGATAGGTATTCTGTTGTTGAAATAAAACATTTAGAGAGCCAAGAAAACAGACCATAAGATTTCATAATTATTGCATCAATTCACCTAGTCTGGCTACCACAGTTTTATCCTGTCACCTCTAACTAGAAGCCCAAAAATAAAGGATAGGTACAAATCATGAGTATCCAAATAATCTATGCATTTCAGACAATCATTTGATACTTAAAAGTACTTGATTTTTTTTCCCCAATATGCTTTGCTAGGCACTTATTAAAGTCTTCCTTGATCCTTCTTTTTTTTATTTTTTTTTTTATTTTTATTTTTATTTTGCTAACATGCTTCTTTTAAAGGTGTTTAGGCACATGAAAGACTGAGTGTCCAAAACCCAGGCCTAAGAGTCCTTGAGTTTGGCACAAGGCAGCTTGTCTCAGTCTGTCATTTGTCTTTTATGTATGAAAACACAGGCATTTACATGCTAATTTATAGAACACTTGTTACATCCCAAAAAGGAACATTTCTTTTTGCTCTTTGTATGTTTTTCATAAACAGGGGTTTAAAGCACCTCTTTCTTCTTGTTTTGCTTGTGTATAAACCGATATCAGTCCTTCCATTTGTGGCAGAAATATTGGAGATTTCTAACACGTCTGGATTTTATCTCTGTCAGCAATACTCTGGTGGTAGTCTTTTCAGCTTCACTTCACTGGAGGTTAACCCATCCTTCAAATTAAATACTCTGAGCCTAATTTGGCCCTATGGGGAATTCAGAATGATTCACTTGGCACCGTCATCTTCTTTTTACCCTCAAAGTAGAAAATAAAGCCTGAAAGAAAGTCAAATCTTAATGATACTCCTCACTGTCACCTAACCTGAATGAATCCTTTCTTCCTAAAGCTTCTAGATGATGGTTATTTGCATCTCTGTCAGAAAGTTAGCGATTCTGAGCTTTTCTGGAGCAAGGGACTTTTTCTGACTCAGGAACCAACCCAACGTCTCAACTCCCATCCTGCGCTGCCTCCTGCATCCTGTGAAATCCTACAAAAGTAAGACTATCCATGCCCCCAGGCAGAGGAAGGCCAGATTTCCACTGCCACCCCAACCATTTTCAATTGCTGACTGAAGAAGTCTGAGTTAACTTCTCAATTAATTAAAAATGTAGTTGTTTGATGATGGTAAGTGGCAAACAATGATAATTTTCTCCCACTTTCCATCCATCTCCTTTCAAACTAAGTATGTTGGAGAAGCAAAGATTATTGTCAGAGGTCCTGTGCATGATATTTTAGGTCCCTGAGTGTGATGTACAGTGTCAAACTGGATCAAAAATAAAAATAAAGTGGACTTCTGGATTAATAGGTTTAGTTTATGTCCATGAGAAAAATTAGTGAGTGTAGCTCTCAGAAGGACGTTATTGATAGGAACCAAACAAACAATTTATAAAACAGAAGTTGAGTATGTACAACCTACAGTTCCACATTTTGAATATCACACATCTTATTCCCTGGATGCTTGCAGGAAATAAATCTGTGAACTAAGAGAGCTTAGATCTAAGGGCCATCTCTAGGCTTGGAACATTGTATGAAGCAAGTACACTGCCAAAAAAAAGCCCATAGAAATGAAAAAAGAGGATATAAATGTGATATTATTTGCAATGGAATAATAACAGGGAACATAAACATGAGTTTGGGATGTAGTGAAACCTCAGCTCAAGTTTTTGCAGCTTGCCACACAACCTTACCATTATCTTAACACATTTAATTATTAAAACCTCCATGGTGATGAATCAAAAGTACTGCATTTGACTGGCACAGGATGGTAAGTGCTTTGAAAGTCATTATCCTAAACACAAAAAGATTTTGAATAATCCTTCAAAATGTCAAGGCACACATCACATCAGCAATTGTTAAATATTTCTTCTGAGGAAGAAGTTAATTTAAAGCACTTTTGATGTTTAATGCCACTCATGATGGCAGCTGAAAATTAACCCTCTGCATTTCCCTCCCCCAGACCTCAGAAGCCTCGGTAAAATGTTCTAGGGTGTTAGGATATTTTCAATGCATCTTATTAAAAAGAAATCAAGGGCAGCTTTAGGAAGCAAAAGGATGAAAAACTCAATGAAACTTCTAAATCAATCCACGGGAAGCAAGGAACTGGGAATATTTTCCTGTCAAATCTATCTATAAAATGGGTCCATTAAAATTCTCCTTTTACTGCAGATGATTCTCCTCCCTGCTGAGTGAATTTCATAGAGGAAATATCAAGTTCCTGGGCAGGATGATGCCCCTTCTTGTGGAAGGGATAAAGCTGTGTTTGGCAATTTTTGTAACAATTTCCCCCCTTTTTAAGTGGGTGGGAAGGAGGAGAATATGTGAAGACTGCAATAAACCTGTATACACAGGTATGCATTGTTGCTAAGAGAAGAAAGTGCTTGAATTTTATGATAAATACCAAGATGGCCATGAAATTGTGAGTTGACCATGAGACTAAAATTTCTTTTTTTAAAAAAGACTCAGTAAAGCTGTGAATCACAAAATTTCCTTCTTTATTTCAACATTATGGTCCTTACTCATTTCTCATTAACATGGATGAAAATTTTTTAGTCTTTGGAATGAAATTAGTTCTCAGAGTTAAATGTAAGGGGGTACTTGTCTGTGTGTTGCTCAGGGTTTGCCTTATCTAGCAAAATCAACACTTTTTAAAATTGTCACCAAATGTTAAATCAGAAAATGTGCATTTTTGGGATTTCCAGAGATATAAAATGGATCGTTGGCATGAATAATCTTTTCTGCGGTTTTATACTCCATTCTTTAAAAATGTTTTCTTATTTTCCCTTCTATTTATCTAATTTCTTCATGCCAAGACTTATCAGTGGTCAAAATATTTAGAAACACTGTCAAGAGCAGAATATTTTTCCATGATGCCTGAAACTTCTCCTCACCTTAACCTTAATATATCCTCTAAGGAGGTATTTGGGAGACACTGTAAATAAGAGCAAAAAGAGCAAGCAAGTAAATAAATAAACAAACCTTTAAAATTGTATGGTTAGAGATGTATGAGAAAAGAAAAACAAAAAATATAGCCATTTTTTTTTTTCTATTTCAAGAAAATATGTTGTCCTCAAATTATGAGAGTAAGTCACTTGCTGAAGCCAGACATAATTAATCAAGTATGAAGTCCCAGAAACATAGTGAGATTCATTGTGACCCAAACGCCAGAACAATATTCAGAAATCCTAAATCCTTTTGCATGAGTAAAATGTGATTGGAAGTCTTTGCTTCTTAGCAAAATTACTAGTCTGGTTGAGTTCTTGGAGTGGCCAGAAGCTACTGACTAGGGCAAATCATCTTTGATAGCTACCAAGAAAAAAACCCAAAAATTCAAGGATAAGTCTCAGACTGCCTGGTCCAATGTGGAGGAATTATTGTTAGACTGCTCATTTGTCAGAAACAGAAGACAGGGAGGGGTCTGTGCACTGGGGGAGAGCATGGTGAAGAACCACAGTGAGATAGCTGAAGCTCTGTAATGACCTTCTCACCTATGATATGATGTTTTCTACTGCAGTGTGAAGCCTCTATCTTTATATAATCAGCATTTTATGTCAGTGTCAGTCTTTCAAGACTGATTTACTTGGTAACTGAGTGAAACCATCCACCAGGCAGGTCTCAGCTGGGCCCTCTTGCTTACTGCCCTGAAGTCCCTGTTATGAAGTGTTAAGACATGAAAATTAAATCTGTATCTTCTTGCTGCTGCTCTCTGCTCTTAACATACACAACTAAATGAGCCCAATCAGGCTGCAGAATTTGCATTTTCTTTCTTTTCAGGATGACATCAATATGCCCCTCTAATCCTGCCTCCTGACTTGTTAGTTGTGGCTTCTCTATGGGAAGGGAATCAACCCCTGGAGCAGCCTCAAAGCTGTGGACCTCCAGACTGTCACAAGCACAGGTAGAATATATCTCTGGTTGTCCAGACTGGGTTTCTGTGCATAAAAGATACAAAAAATTTTCCTCTCCAGATTACTTGGTTTATATAAGGAATACAAGTGAAGTCTCCAGTGTGGACAGCAGCATGCACCTTCAGTGGTAAACTGCACTGAATTTATCTCACAAAGTTACATGTGTTGCACGTAGAAGCTTGGAAATATAGAGAAAAAAAAGATAGCACTTTGTGTTATATCATTACCAGATAAAATATTTATGTCAGGCATTATTAGGCCTTTACCTCACCTGTCAGGAAATACAGAGGGAAACACATATAAAGCTAGGAAATTATTTCATAAGGAAGTCTTTGAGGATTTTATAAAATATGAAAGTTAAATAGATACATAATATATTTGAATATGCAAGGAAAATCAACAAAGGCTTGTATCTCTGGGAGTTGTACCAGTGTCCTTGTTATTAATTTATTTAGCTTTTACTTACCTTTCAGAGATATTAAAATATTATTTACACACTTTTAGAAGTCCTCAATGGTAATTTAATTGGCTTAATGAAGTCACAGATGGAGTGGGTGACAAAGGAAAAAAATAATATAAGGGGTCCTAACTCTTGGCTTAATATTCCTACATTAATCAGTACCATCAAAATGGATACATTACCTGGAACTCTATGGAAAACAAAAGTGTGAAGCAGCATTTATATTTTATGGGTTTTGGAGAGTTTTTTGCAGTGGAAAGGCACTCAGTTTTTAAAGAGACAGTTTAGGGAGATACTTTATAATTAACAAAGGAAAAAGAATTAAAAAAAAAAACAAAACAAAACCCAGCATTGATAATCTTGAATAGTGAAATCTTGCTAAGTTAAAGAAATAGAAAACCCCAAGTACAAATTCTTAAACATAAACTCAATGTTTTCTAATTAAACTGCCAGTGATGAACAAAGCCATACTGGTGAATATACTGAATTAAGTTTTTGAACTCTGTAGAATAGATCTCATTATTTTTCACCTCCAAGCCATTGCAAACCAAACAAGATTCTAAGAGAATTGGGTAGGAGCATTTAAGAAACAGTCCAGCTTGTAAATACGTGACTGGTGTATTTCCCAATAGCTCCTACTGAATTATGTACTAAATTTATTTAATTATGATGGAAGGCTTCAGAAGTGTCTCCTAATGTTCTGTGGCACAGACAACAGTAGTATTAAGTAGCTAAGTAACATTCTTCATGATAATGTGTCCTTTTTCTGCTTAGAAAAAAAAAAAATACATCAGTGTTTTGCAGTTAGTTTGGTATCTGTTCAGTCTTTGGCCTGGCAAAATTAGCATTGAGTGACAGGGGTTATGGATTTAAGGACTTGAATTTGGTTACCCTGAGAAAGGCCACCATGGGTTTGTCCATTTAAAGGTGAGGATAGCTCAGTGCAGTGATGTAAATGAAAACTGTGTGTGATGCAATTCACAGATTCAAACATTTCCTTCCCTCCTACCTTCAATATCTTCAAAGCCCGTTCATGATGTCACCAAGGAGACAGACTAGAAGACAGCCCTATCTAAGTGTGCCATGTCTGAACCAGCACAACAGCTTTTTGGTGAGTAAATACACAGCACCCTAAAGGATACAGCACTTCCACCAAAACAGAAGTGGCTTGCCCAGATCAGATCATCCCTTACACCTCAGGATCCCCTGTAACAACCTGGGTGCAATCACACAGGAACAAAGCAGGCAAATGTGGAAGAAGTGCATGTGCACAACCCACCAAGAAAATTCTAATCTCACCTGTCATTCACAAGGAGCCTGTAATATCCATGGAAATGCATTGTAGACTTTGCTGCTTTTATTCTGGAACTGTTTAGTGCATTTAGATTTTCTATGAAACTCAATCATCTTTCCAGCTTTTCTTTTTGAACCTTTTATTTTTCCCATTAGTCTGTTAATAATTGTTGCTCTCCTGGCATTCTTGTTCTGTTAGGTTATTATGCATTCCTCAGCATTCTGAAAAATGAAAAATGGAAAAAATCACATGCTTTTCAGCTGACTTAACACTGCGTAAAATGCTGAAATTATTAATTGAACATCTTGATTATAAATTAGGTGGAAATAATGTTGAAGAAGCAGCCCCTAGTCATATAGGTTTATTATTAGGGCTACATACTGAATGATTTGAATTCTGTTCTAGTAGTGGTAAATATAGTTATTATGGAAGAATGTGAGCTCGTGGATTTTGGCTGAATGTCAGCTGAATCAAGCAGGGTATTTCATCCATAATTTAAAATTGCATGTCCTAAAACAATGTCTGTGTTATCTCCGGCTTCCACATTTCCAAGAGTAACGTGGTTATGATCTTACATAAGATAAGGAAATTATTTCAGCCACTACAGAATAACTAATTGCCAATAATACTGTTGTCAGCTGTCCCTGTGTGCAGCAGCACCCTACTGTGCTAAGCTCAATAGACTCACAACACAAAGTTTACAGTGCATTTATATGATGACTGAGGAATTGCAGCTGTTATGGCAGATTTCATCATTAATGCTGGTGATGTTAGATGACCTTATATAGTTTGTTTGGATGCCAGACTCATTAAGTGGAAAGATATTATCCAGACTTCATGGGTGCAGCTTTTACTTCCCCCGGGCATTTAGCAGGGCCAAGGTTTCATGATAGCAGTCACTCAGTCGGATGCCACACAGTTTAATGCTGCCTCATAAGTCATAATTTCTTATCCTCCTGATTTAGCTTAGTGTTACAGATTGTATATCTGTTGGACTATTATTTGTGCTTTAGTCTGTGCAACACTGACCTTGGTAGAGTCCCAGGCTGTCCAAGCCATTTAGGCACTACCATAATAGATATGTTAAGCAACAGCTACAATTGTTCTCGTCCATCCAGGTGGGCTTGGAGCTCAAAATCTGCTGCTTGACAAATGTGCTGCCTCACCACTGCCGCAGCACCTCGAGGGAATCCTATTCATCTTAACAAATAATGCAAAAGTGAAGGTGTATCTGATTTGAGGGAACTGAAAGGTCCATCTATGTTTGTTTGGGGGCTCTAGAGGGTTAGGGGAAAGGTTTGTCTGAGAGGTTAAGAGCTTATCTCTGTCCTAGATTGAAGAAAACTCTTAAATCTGAGCAGTTTTTTCCTTGAGGGTGCAGATGAGACCTTCATTATTTCAAATTTCAGATAACTCTATTTCTCACTATTTTCTTTATCTCCTTTCAACTGTAACCTGTTTCTTCTCTCAAGTAAGAAAAACATCCAGTGGTGGGTGGCAATCCTGGGCTGTCACCTGATAATCTGTTTTAATTTCCTGGCTCTTGTTGTTCATCTGAGAGTTCCAGACTCAGTTCTGTAAGTTTACTGGAAGCAAGTCATGGGGAGAGGAGGGTTTCTTATACCAGTGAAGGATACTCTGTACCCCCCAGGATTGCTCCTTGTAGCTTAGAATCTCCTTCTGAACACAGTGAGTTGTGAGAATCCTCAGGAAAGCAGGCTTGTGGTATATTCCTCTGTGCAGAAATAACATTTGTACATAAAAAAAGCTGACAATTTCTACATTTTCTGCTCATTCAAGCCTTTCTCCATATCTGTATGAAGTAAGTTATACTTTAGCTGCCTGTACATTAATAGCTAGATGAAAGAATAAGGGAACATTGCTCTGAATGGACTAAAATAGAAAAAAAAAAAAAAAAAAACCCACCAAAAAATTCCAGGCAAAATATATATCTGTTAAAAGAGCCTTCCTTAATTCCCATGTGAGAAAATTTAGGCAGCTGTAGATTAGAGAAGATTCAGACTTTTAACAAGAACCCCAAACTGGAAGAGCAACTTGACAAGTCATAAAACCTTAAGAGATTTCTGTGGTGATTCCTCTGAAATGCAATCAAAGAATGATTTTACCTAAGAGCATTCAATACTGCTGACACAAAAGGGTCCAGGACAATGTCAGGGCAGATTTTTTTATGGGAATTTCACCCACACTGTCTCAGTAGGGATGACAGGAAGTGTGTGTTTAAATTATTCTGTTAGGGAGGAGGATGGGCTCTTTTCCATGTATTTAAATGCTGACTTTGGATGTTGACTGAACAAACCATGAAGACCAGCAGATTGCTTTCTGAGGCACCATTCCACAAATTTTAGGTGAAGTAGAAAAAAAAATTCACTTGAATAACCCAGGCAGATTGCCATGTATCTGTTTTACATCATGGGTTGTCAAAGTGGTGCAAAAAATGTTACATGAAAGTTGCTGAATAGTGGATTATTTTCCTGGGCTACCCCTTCAGATATTACAGATGGTTGTGGGGTTTATCCATGCACCCTAGAGTTCTAACTTCCAAGAAAAATGTGCAAGGAGGTCTGCTGAAGTCAGAAACAGCAAACTTTTCTGGAAGGTACAAAATCATAGAATTGTTTAGGTAAGGAAAGACCTCCAAGTTCACTGAGTTGAACCATTAAACCAGCATCACTCTGTTCACCACCAGCCCATGTCTTCAAGGGCCACATCCACAATGTGCCTGCTTGAAGAGATTCTATTGTACCACTTCTTTGGACAGCTTGTTCCAATGTCTGGACATCCTTTCAGTGAAAAACTTTTTTTCACAACAACCAAACTAAACCTCCATTGTGCAATTTGTGTCCCTTTCCTCTTGTCCTGACAAATATAGGAACTACAACAAGTTGCTTTCTTATTCTTTATATTCCTTTATCTTCTCACCTTGGCTGTCACAGGCATATGATGTCTGTGTTGACAGTTCAGGCATTTGACACCCCATTCATGGAATATTTTGTATTAGTAATAAATATTAAAATTTTATTTAATTTAATATTATNAAATTAGTAATAAATAACGCAAAATTCTCCACTAGATTAAGGAAGGCATGCAGGATGTGCTCATTATCAGCTTCTCTTTATGTGTGTGTGCTTTTCCAAATGTACAGTTAAATATATAAGCTTTCCCTTACTTATCAAACTTTATTCTGGACTTACAAGCTTCCCAGGCACTTGGTTTATGGCTATTTCTTTGGTTCTCAGTGTTAAATCAATTGACAGCCTTGGGGTAGGAAGGAATTGTGCTAAAGAAGAGGTCACTGCTGAGCTATTTTTGTTGTGTTTGCACTGTTTTCCTACTTAGTGTGAGGAGATACCAATTTTTTTTTCTTGCTTTAAAAAGCAAGAGTAAGCTAGTAGATAAATATATGCATTAGAAATCTTCAAAGAGCTGCTGATGAAAAAGAATTGATATATTTCAAATATTTTTTAAGAAATTGAAGATTTTTAACATAGAATTGCCCACAATAATTTCTGTTGGCTGTCTGTTCATATGCAATATTTTTTTGGCCATATTCAAACCCCAAATTTTGAGGTACCAAAAAATGAGGTTTCTGCCACAAAGAGTCAGGACCGGTATGGAGTTATTAATCAACCAACAACTAATGTGTTTGTAGCTCTCTGTCTCTTTCTGACACCACCAATTCTGCAGATTTATAGCACAATTTTTTTAGTATAATTATGCATTAGGAAATCAACAAGATAACATTCCCCTGTATTGGCATCTATATCTGGTGCTACAAAACATTTATATGGACAAACAAGTAGCCGGAGGATTTCTAAATACTAAAGACCTTCTTGTGAAATGCAAGAAGTTTTTCGGCGGACTGGGACTTTTTTTTTTTTTTTAATGTTGTTATTCATCTTTTTGAATGTAGATTCTCTGTTGTAACTTGAAAAGTGTTCTGAAAATATTCTAGAAATTTGAAGTTATACTAAATGCCTCATCCATCCGGTTCCTTCATCAGCCTGTGTTAGCTCCAAATGCTCCAGAGGAAAATGAAAAAAGACCAAAATTATCAGATGCAGTATGTTCCAAGATACACATCATAAAACACAAGTGGATAAAATGATGCTCCAATATGTAGCTGTTGTTTTTTAGCATGAATAGCAATATTTTATTTCCTCAGCTGTCTCCTTTTTTTTTTTCTTTTTGCACTTAATACTTAAGGCGTAAAAAACTTGGCATAATGATTTCCACTTATTGTCCATTTTTGCATTTAAAACTTTTTTGTTTTTTTAAATATTCTAGACCATGTAGCTTGTATTTAGCATCTAGCAATGGCTGGCATAACGTATTTGTGAAAATGGTCTATGAAATCAGGGCATGTAAAACGTGTTCCAGATTCTAACAAAGTGTTTGTATACCTAGAATCATTGAATCATAGAATTTTTTAGGTTGGAATAAAGCTTTAAGACCATTGAGTCCATTGGGATCACCACTTCCTTCTGCAGCCTGCCCCTATGCTGAATAACCCCCTCCATGGATAGATTTTCCTTAATATCCAGTCTAAAATTTGGTGCAGGTTGGTGCCATTTCCTCCTCTTTAAATTTTTTCTTACTTTGGAGAGGAAACTGACTTCCACATTGCTACAACTTCCTTCCAGATGGTGGGAGATGGAGGTGCACTCACTCCTGAGCCTCCTTTGCTCCAGAGTAGACACCCCATCTCCCTCAGCTGTTACTCATAATGACTCATTTTCCAGACTCTTCTACTGCTCCATTGCCCTGCTCTGGACATTCTCCAGCCCCTCATCATCCCCTCTGCCATAAGGAGCCCAAAACTGGCTCCAGGATTCAAAATGGCAATGTGCAGGACAGGGGTGTGCTTGCTGCCCTGGTTCTGCTGCCAGGCCATTGCTGCCAGGTGCCACTGGCCTTCTTGGCCACCTGGGCACACACTGGCTCCTGTTCAGCTGCTGTCAAACAATATTTCCAGGTCCCTTCCTCTCTGGGCATCTTTCCAGCCACTCTGGGGCTGCAGAGGGGTGTTGTGACCCAAGGGCAGGACCCAGCACTTGGCCTGGTTGAACATTACAAAGTCGGTCTCAGCCCATCTATCCCATTTGCCCAAGGTCCTCCGGATTTAATGAGATGTAGGCTGCATTCCTATTTTCTTATTCAACATCAGGGAACTCTTGTTATATTTATTTCACCAACAGTATCTTCTATTTGTAGTGGGAATTTGATGTAAAGAAAAATCAGAACAGGAAGTAGAAAATTTTTTTCAGTCTGGGATTCCTTTTGTATAGCTGTGTATGTTAATCTTCAAATCACTGGCAAGGAAGGAATCTGGAATATAACAGGAAGTCAAACTTTGCATTATGAAATAGAACCAAATCTTCTTTGACACTTGAAGAATATAGATTAAATGGACAGATTTATTAAACAAAACACATACTGGAGTGTTGGGGAAGCTCCAAAAGTCACACCTGGGAATTCAGCTAATTTGGTGTTTGAAATGGTAAGTTAGATGTGCTTTTAAACAAAGGAAAAAGCATCTAGGTTAAACACTATATCAAATAAAAAGCAAACTGTATGGTATTCACTCCCTTCAGTTTTGTCTATCTAAATGTGAGGCACGCATTTTAAGTTGAGCGTCAAGGCACCTTTTGTGCTCAGCACAGAAAGGATATCACTTCCAGATGAACAACAAAATTCATGAACTACTAATGCATCAACAAAAAGATATGTAAGGTGGGAGTGAGGAGATCAATCACCCTCTTCCAACGACTGTTTTTCTCCATTGACTATGAAGAAAGTCTGGAATCACAGTGTAAATTTGATGCCTAATGCTGAGACAGATAAAATTAAGTGAGATGAGTCCTACCCTAAATACCTACGACGCCATCACATTTTCTCATGGTTGGATTCATTGTTGTTAATGGTTGATTTCACTTTCAGCTCTTGTATACTGGCAAATTGCTCTTGCTCTCTGCTTTTTTATACATCAGGGGAATATTTATAGAAAGTAAATAAACATTTCCCAAATTGCAGGAGAATAATTTTCTTGTATATTTCTAAAAGAGCTTACATAAAGCTCATGTACTAAACTTAATCTCTCAGTTGTTGTTGAAATGTTAAAGGAAATATGGAAAAGGTGGATTTTTCCTCCTAACCTGTTTAAAACTTGTTTAAAACTGTAAATTTGCCAAGCTTCTTTATTCCTTATTCACAGATATAAAACAGAGTTTTCAAAGATTTGCTTTTCTGAGATTATTTCTGCCCCCCCCCCAAAAAAAAAAGAAAAAAAAAAAAAGTCCTGTAAACAACAACCTAGAGTAAATCAACATACTCTTTGGATTTTTGATTTATAGCAATGAACTGTTTTGTGCAAATCAACCAATGATCCTCAAAGAAAGGTGCCCTGAGGCTTTCAGGCAACTGAGACTCTGCTCAGAAACTGACTTCAAGTGAAGCAACCTGGTTGAAATATCATCTTCCCAGTTTGAGCAAGCTTTTCATTTTTAATTGAAAGTAGGAGCACTGGGCTAGAATATAAAAGGCCTCTCAGTTCTCTGCCAAAGCCCCATGACACCACACATCAACACCTTTTTTTTTATTTATCAATGAGTTAATTTACAGTTTTGGAGGGGAAATGTATAGCTGGATGTATGCCACAGTGTTCTGATGTAAAATAACCCCTGGTAGCTCCCTTAGCCAGTGGTTGGACTCATGCTGCTCAGTTCATGATTAAAGTTCAACTTCAGCACGTTAGTATGGTGCAGGTGGACATACGTGAACAGTGGAGAGGATTACAGAGCAATTTCAAATGTGAATTTATATATTTATATATATGTGTGTCAAAATATCTTTTTTTATACATATTTTCTTTCTAGTGAAAGTTTGGGAATTCTTACTTTCACTGGAACCCAAACAAAGTTTTTGCTGTTGTGCATATTTTCTGTAAGATTTCATGCTGGGCAAAATTATATCCACAGCAGTAGATCTTCAGTGAGAGGCAGGGAAGCAAACAATTTTATCACAGAAAGAATTCAGAGCAGGTATATAACCTTGTGCATTTTTTCATCCCACCAGCCTGAAGGTCTCATCTGTGAAGATCAAAAGAAACTGAGGACAGACACAGAGTTACAGAATCATTAAGGCTGGAAAAGACCTCCAAGATCACTGAGCAATCACTCATTAAGCATTCACCAAAATCACCACTAAACCATGTCCCTAATTGCCACTCCCACCTGCTTTTGAACACACTTCAGGCATGGTGGCTCCAGGAATGATCCAGGCTGATTACACCTGGTTCCCTCAACTTCTCCCGTTGCATGGTAACAAATATCACCCTTAAAAGCTTTTCTTGAGCAAGTACTGCCAGAAAAAATAAAACAAACATAAAAAAACCCAGACAAAACACAACCAGATAAAAACCCAAAATATCAGAAACCCAGTAGTTATTCCAGATTTTGGAATATCACTTTCCTTTGTCCTGCTATTGAAAAAAAGCCTTAAATACCTTGAATACAGATTTGCAGAAGTATATCTTTGATGAAGTTTATCTCAAAGAATCAGACCTTCAATGACTTTTTAAAATTACTGTCTGAGAAGTTCTGGGAAGTATGGAACTGGGGTTTTTTGTTTGTTTTTCTTTTTTTCCTGCTTGATATTAAACAATTCTAGTTGCAACAGCTAACTACATTTTTCTCAAATACATGATTCAAGTGGCCAAGACTTGCACTCCAACACCAAAATCCTCAGATACTTTGTGTGGCTGTCATGGTTTGATGCTGGCACAAAGCCAGTGCCTCCATGAAAATACACTGTCCCTGGTATCTGTTGTGAGATGTGACCAAAACCACAACAAAGCAGGTTCTAACTTCAGAACAAAAAAAGGAAAAAAACTTTATTACCTACAATATATAAAGAAAACACATACAGAAGGGGATGAAAACCTTAAAAACACTCCTCCTCTCCCCACCCAAAATCTCAGTACAACACAGTAAGACAAAAAAATTCTCAATCATGTTACCATCTTTTAAATAATTCATCTTCAGTCTATTACCACCCTTCTGATAATCAGCACTCAGTTCTTTAAGGAGATATAGGAGTCCTTCTTGCACTATATCGTGACCTCCCCATCCATGTCCAGTGCTCTCACCACTGTCGCATGGACCAGAACTGTTTCTAGGGTTTCTT
>VXBS01003900.1:86413-98042 GCA_013400255.1 Sitta europaea | reverse complement strand
AGTTCTCCTGGGAGCCCTCTGCTTTAACCCCTGTGTTCAGTTCTCCTGGGAGCCTCTGCTTTAACCCCTGTGTTCAGTTCTCTGGGAGCCCTCTGCTTTAACCCCTGTGTTCTCAGAGGCGGATCTTGTCCTCAGTGGCCAAAGCAGATGCCAATATTCAAACCTGAGCACTCATTGGTTTGACCACTGAATCCGGAAAAAAAACCTCACTTCCGTTTCAAACCACCACAGTGGCCAATCCTGTTTAAGTAGTAAAGGATATTTTTTTGTTTGAGAAGGAAAAGTTAAAATGTATTACCAAACATTATATTTTAAAAAAAGAAAAATTTTCCCCTGTAAAAGAATATATCAGTCATCTTATCAAAGAATTTGCAGAACCAGAGATTTCAGTGGTTTCCTACCGTATGCTAAAAATTGAAGTGTATTCTGAAGTCTGTAGTAATAAAATGAAAATAAAAGAAACAGGCTTCCTCCTGAAGCTTTTCCAAACAGTAAATACATTTATTTATCAACCTGCAATATCAGATATACCACTGCTCCCAGTGGACTCACTTAGTACCAGGAATTATTGCTGAACAGAAAGCTTATTTAATCTATTATGGGTCAGAATTTTTATCAAGCTGCTTAATTAGAGTTCTCTCCCTCCCCCTCCCCCTTTTTTTTTTTTTTTTTTTTTAAACAGCTTAATGAGGAGTTTCATCACTCCTGCCAAGATGAGTTGGATGTTTTCAAGCAGATGAGTGTGATGTAAGTAAATATGCAATATGATGTATCTTTCTTGTATTTTCCATTCAGAAGTAGGGTCAAAAGCTTCATTAGTTTAATATTTTAGGGAACAGTTTAAAACTTTTAGTAAGGGCATGATAAGATGTGCCTGATCTTTTCGAAGCTAGAGACTCCTAAAAGTTAAATTAGATGTTTAATGAAACATCTAGTCATCTAGGCTCCTTATAAAACTTTCAGGTAGTTTTATATGAAATAAACCCCATTTATGAAGTGTCTTCCATGAGGGAACTACTTCCACAAACATTTTAATTGAAATTATTTCATATCAAATGGAAGAGGGAATTGGGAATAGCATCTCAGTTGTTCCAATGACCTCATTTGTTGTATGGGAAACATCCCTTGATGAAAATACATGAAGAAATAGGAATATATTAGGGCAAACAAGTAAGTCAGCAAGTTTTAAAGAATTACTCCCCCAGTGTAAAAAAACCCAAAACAACCTGTAATCCTGAGACAGCTATCTAGCATGAATAGACTCCACCTAAACTATGGAAGTCTGAAAAATAATTGAAGAGGATCTAACTTAATGGAAAGTGTCATCTGTGATTTGTGCAATAACTGTGACTATTACTTGCAGCACAGTTTCTGCCTCTCTAGCCTGGATTTGCTGAAGTTTTTGTGGTCCTGCATGGTATGTGATCCTGCTCAGCATTGTACCAAGCAGTAAAAATACAGCTTTGCAGGGCAGGTTATATTTCAAGGCTCTGGGAAGATAAGCCACTACAACCTCACAATTGTACTGCAACAACTTACCTCAGCTGAAGCTGTTGGAAGATTTCCTTCACCAGACTTCAGCGTTTCTACTCATTTCCTGTAGTGCTTTTTTATTAAAACACCAGAAGACTTAAATCCACAGAGGCCTATTTATTTTATATTTTGGTGGTGTAACCCCATTGTACACTCATTTGTTCCCGAATAATTTCTATTAACTACAATCACACAAGCAGTGGGATGAGATCACGCTTTCGATTAAGTCAATACAAATATTATTGTTGACTTCAACACTGCCAGCATTTTAATCACAGAAGGTTTTTAACTCAGAGTTTCTGACCATTTTCGGAGAAGTACTCAAGTGAAAAAAGATGGTAAAGTGAACAAACTTTGCAAAATCATTCACTACTTAAAAGATCAAGTATCTTAAGAGAACAAGTATAATGTGCAAATTGGAACTATAACATCTGTAAACAAAGTAAAACATTCTAAATATTTATTGTAAATAAATACTAATTTATTGGTTATTTATTTATTTATTTATTTTAAGTAAATACTCTCAAGATAATAGTAATACAACTTTCTGATTAAATAGTCAAGGAATACAGATTAAAAATTAAAAAAAAAACCAAAACTGCATTATCCACATTTGATTTCATAGATTATCTGTAAAAAGACAGGTTGCTTTATGGGAAAGCAAAATAAGTCTTACATTTACATCATTGTTTTCTTGCTTTTTTGTGGAAATCATTAAAATGAAAAGCTTTTTAGAAAGGAGAAGGAAGACATAGATGTGAAAAACACGTATTCTCTTACAGGCAATCACATTCTTTTTATAAAAGTTTCTTTTGCAGCTGGAAAAATATTGAGCTAAACCCCCAACCTTATTGAAACAGAGTCAAGAGATTATGAATTACCAATCTCTAAGGAATCAGCAAGCATACATGGGATTTCTGTTTGAACAATGATCTAATCTATGCTTTTATTACTTACTGTTGGTAAAATCCTGGCTCTGTTAAAGTCACACTGACAAAACAGTGTGATTTTGCTCCACTTGAATTATATTTCCCTTTCAAAATATACATGATCATTCTGGTTTTCTGGAGATGACAAAGTTTTGCTCATTTTCCCTAAATAATACTAGCCTGAATTAGTAACAGTAAAATGTCCCCCTCATTTATTTTTACTTATTCTGTAACAAAGGGCCAGAAGAAAATAGAATGCATCTTGTTTGGGAGATGACTGTCATGATCTCTTAAGGTAGAGACTACACTTTATTTCATGAAAAATATCCTGAACTCTCTGCAAATCAGCATAATCCAAAAAGGCAGTGTATTTTTAGTCTTTATGCTTCATTTTACTATTTTCAGATTACCAAAAATATCTAGAAGAATGAAATTATAAGACCTATAAAAAGACCTATATACAAAGATCTATATAATTGGGATAAGCAGAGAGAAACCCTGAGGTGTCACATTCTGAGGGACATAAATAATTAAAAGACCACAAAAATAATTTTAAAATCTCTAAAATATGTAAATATCCCCATCTGTCTCTCCATCAATCCATTCCTCTCCCTCAAAGAAAAAAAAATTCTCACTGTCTACACAGAATTTATTTGGTTTGAAAATTTATTACTCTGGTATGATTTGAAATGTCAAAAAAGGTATTTCCTCCCCAGCTATGTGTATGACAGAAAGTGCTTTAGAGTGTATGAATATATGCTTTAAATGTTCAGGATGCAGGTATCCATTGATCAAATGAAGTCTTACCAGCAGCTGTGTTCTTTCACAGAGATGACAATTTCCTGATAAATTCAAATTACACAGCATTTTGAAGTCTTTTTGAGATGAAGAGTTCCATAAAAATGTAAGGCAATCTCAGACCACTGGTCAGCCACAATGTGTTACATAAAGTCACCACCCGTATGGCAAATGCCTGTAAAAATAACACAGGTCACATCAAAGTCTTCAGTAGCTTGTGACTTTGTTTGCTCCATTTCAGGTGCCAGGGTGGATCCAGTCCAGCCCAGGAAGAATGAACTGGCATAGATGGAATGACAGACATTAGGCATAAGTACTTTTTATATCAAGCCTTTGGCAAGTTACTTGCTGGAAAAATCTGTTCTCATGAACACAATCCAAAATCTGCAAGTTGTGCTACTAAGGCATATGATAACTTCTAATATCCAGGGATATGCTAATACATACCATCCTGGGATATGCCAAACCATTGCCAGGATAATGGCTCATTCCAGATGCCAGTCAAGGTCCTTTTGACAGCCTTAGGGCATTTCAGTATAAAAGCAGCTTTGACTGGGTTGTTCAGAGCAGCAGATCTTTTATCTTCCCCAAGCCCCCCCCCCAACAGAAACTGTAAATAAACTTTGAATGAAAAGAGGATGGATGCATTTACTGTTCTGGTTTTGTTTATCAGTTTTTCTGTGGGTTTGTAAGGATTTTCTTTGTTTGTATTTTTAATCTCTCCACATGTTGCATCTAACAAAAAGAACTCTTCTTTACTATTATTTATAGACCATGTACAGCAGAAAACAATAACAAAAACAAACATAACAAGTAGAAACATAGTGAAAAAAAAATGGTAGAAATAAGGCTTTATAGTTTGGGATGTTTCAGAACTCTAAAGGAAGAAGGTTACTAGAGATGAAAACAACAGATTCCATGTGATTAGTTGCTACACTTGGGCAATTTTTCAATGAAATCTTAAGGCTGGTAGAGTGCTCTATTCACAAAGTATTAGCAAGTTCCCAATTATTACTTTATGTGCTAGATAAATTGTTTAATGTGTGCCTAAAGGTTCTGGAATTTTAATTTCTAATAGTGAAACTTTACTTATTTCTTTGAATATGAAATTTATAGAAACAATTAAAAAAATGTGCAAATACCTAAGAACATGGGTGATCAATGAATTGCATGTTTTTCATAGAAGAGTAAGTAGAAAATATGCACATGTGAGATGGGATAAGTGATCCTCCATTGCATGTTTTTCATAGAAGAGTAAGTAGAAAATATGCACATGTGAGATGGGATAAGTGATCCTCCAGAACACAACTGATAGAATTTCGATCATGTTCAAAAGAAATTTGGGGGAAAAAAAAAGAAAAAAAAAAAAGTAAGCACAAAACACAAAGTTAGTGCAGGAGATTTTACCAGTCCATTAACTAGAAGTTAACCTTAATTAAATTTCATTAATATAATTTACTATTAATCAGATATTATTAAGTATTAGGGTAATAATTCATCCTATAAATTAGGATGAATTATTGAAAATTGAAATAACTTAAAAGAATACTAAGCTTATTTATTCTTTATTTAAAGATTTAGCATCAAAACTATATATTTTCCTGAAGTACATAATAGTTCTGGTCTGCTGTGAGCGACCTTTATGGTCCTCCTCTTATAGCTTACCAGATGTATTAATATTTAATAAGAAGTTCAGTTGTGTACTCATACAAGTTAACCAGCTGCAGATAAGCTGGTTTAGCCTCTGAACATATTCACTTGCATTCTGAAAGCGTGCAGTCTACCCAAACTGAGAAGTCACCTTTTTTTTCAAGTCTAATTAAACTGATTGCAGGGACGGGCTAATGAGACTGGGATTAGGTTACCTCTTCTGAGTAATGTACTCCATAAAAAATCAATTTACCTCACAATCAGCAGCACCTTTTGTATATAACTTTAGTATACATTTCTCAAGGAATGCAGCTTGGAACGTCTGCATAATGCAAACAAGGACCTTAGGCGGTGAGTGGTGGAATGACCTTCACCAGGAGGTCTAGGGAGAAGCAAGGACCAGAACAACTTTCCCAAGTTTGACACTAGCACCTCACTCCTTGGTCATTTTTCTTCTACTTAATTTGTTCAGATTGGCACAAAGGTCTGTAGGAGAAACTTTATTACCCACGTGGTACGAGGTTTCAGACTCGATGGCCTTTTTGTCCTTGACAGCAAGGAATGTCAAGGCAGCTATGAAAATATAGTGCAGGCTTGGTACTAGGGTTTCTGTGCAAAGATTTTAGTACCCATACACTCGTCAGGAGGTGAAAAACAAAATAGTAGGAAAAAACCAACCAGTCACACAAAGTTCCTCAGATCATTCTATTGACCTTGTTCTTCCTTCTTGTCAGTTCCCCACATTATACAGTGAATTCTTCCATATATCTCTGGGAAATAGAAATCTTCACAGAGATACAGCATAAAGGAGAAACACTTAATAGGCCACATTACAGCAAAATCTATTGATCTGCTTTCTTTTACTTGTAGGCATGATTGAGAGCTCAAGTAATTGAATTTTCTTCTTGTAGTCTGACATTTTATTTTCTATTTTTTTTTTCTTTGTTCTTGAGACATGCTAAGCAAACAGAGATGAGACTGAAGCAGGGACAGCCTAGGCAAGGAGAATAGTCTAGGGAAGGAGACCTGAACTTCTTCCATTTTCCTTTCTGCTAATTTGGACCACCATTGGGACCAAATTGGACATTGACACCTTCCGAATCTTTCCTGGAGTTGGCAAATGGAGAAAACAGTGATTTCTTTAAAACAGAATTTAATCCTGATGATCACATCACTCTTAGCCAATTTCCATTATGCTTATAGAGCCAAAATTGCACTTAAACCTTAGTACAGTAAATGTAGACATCCAGCAGAAATTACATAAAGACAATTTTCTATGACCAGGCATCACTTATCATCCTGTTACAAAGACCTTAGGCCAGAAATCTCAGACAGTTTAATGAAGTCATTTTGGGACAATCACAATATTTCAGAGTATCTTACTCTCCTTGTAATCCATTGTCAGAGGACATGATTGAAGGTCCAGAGATAGGTCAGTTATTAGCTTATCAAAAATCCCTTTCATTGCTGCTGAGGATTTATAATCAACCAAGAGACATGCAGCTGTCAGGATGTGGCCAGGAACACATGCAATGCTAGGCTGGGCAGAATACAAATGATCACATAAGATCGATCAGATGATTTTTATAAGATCAATCAGGTGATTTGTCCTTGCACTTGGCTGTTTAGGGAGTGTATCTACAGCCTTTGATGATGCTACCAAAGTCCTTGGTTTGTTTCTTTTTCTTGCTCTATCCCTTCTCAAAATTTTAGGTCCCAAGACACAAAATTCATGGTCATTGTGAATCTTGTAAATCATTGTTCACATATAAAAGAGTCTACAAAGTCAGTGATGAGTAACTGAAATAACTGGCAGTCACAGAATCATATAGTATCCTGAATTGAAAGGGATCCACAAGAATTGTCAAAGTCCAGCTCCAGGTCCTGCACAGGACCACAGAAATAATAAATATACCTTATTTCTTCCATTTCTCTTTTACTTTCTTTTACTTTTTATCTTTTCTATTTTCTTCCCTTTTCATCCTGTTTTCCTTCCTATTTTGATGTAGTTATGAGGCAATATTTAACAGTGAATAACAATGAAAAGCTAGAGACAAGACAAGAAATACCTTTAAAGTTATAATGGAAGTATTTTAGATAATCCAAGGATAAAGTAAGTTGGCTTGATTCCTTGGTGGCTTGTTTTTTTAAATTTGGTTTTGGGTTTGGTTTTTTTTGATTTTGGGGGTATTTTTGGTGGTTTTTTTTGTTTGTTTGTTTGTTTTTCTTTTTGTGGATTTTTTTTTCCCCGTTGAATTTTGTGTGCTCCAGGACAAGCCTCTGATCTTATGATGACCTCAGGTATCTTAGGGAATTGTATTTGAAATAATCTAGGAAGAACTCTTTGTGAAATTCTTGTTGCAGTGATCACAGGTGGTGATGGTAAAGGGTTGTGTGTTATTGTCTGGGCTACATTCTTCCAATATCTTCAAAACTCATCCTTTGCAACAGATTGAGGTAAAATGATCTTCTTGCAAGCCTCTTTTTCACTTTTCATTTCAGTCCATAAATATAAATAATATGCTTGGTAGAATAAATAAGTGGGTAAAATATTTTTATTTTTTTTTTACAAAACACCAATTAATTTAAAAAGTCCTTGTAAGGATTTTTTCAGGATCAGATGTTGTTCTGATTGGTTTACTCCAATGAACATGAACAAAAAAATAAAACATATCCAGTCACTTGTATGACCAGTTTATTAAAGATTTTCATTAGAAACAGAAGAAAGAAAAGTATAACTTGATTTCTGTACTGTATCCCAACAGTCAAATTGTGCAGAGGAACACTGACAGAAACCTATTTGCTTGGCCAACAATTCTACATCACTCTACCTCTCTCAAAATACAACAAAAAGCTAAACTATGTTATAGAGTATGGTAAATTAACTGTTTTATATAAAGGCTTTACTGTATTGGGAAATATATTAATAGATCCCATTTCTTCTGTGACTTGCAGCCTCCTTAGCTCTTTTGAGCTTAACAAGAAAAATTCTGTAACCTGGCTAAATTTCTTACAGAAATAATTGTGTAAAGTGACTGTAGATCAGAAAACAAATAATTTTTTTTTGCAGTTAAAGTGCATTGCATAACATATCTTCTGAGTCTTTCTTTCTTTCTTTCTCTTTCTTTCTTTCCTTCTTTCCTTCTTTCTTTCTTTCTCCAGATTTTAATGTTGTGATTATTATTCTATTATAAATTGTGTGTAATGAAAATAACAATAAAAATTTTAAATTTTGCAACATTCCTAATCCAGGAGACTACAAAAACAATTGAATATATAGTTAAACTCACACATGAGCGATTTCAGGAGTTAGCAGCATGCTAGGGTAGCAGTTTGAATTTCATTTTCAAACATTTCCACAGGTAAATGGCTCAGAAGAAGATGTTACAGGATATTAGATATATTTAAATCAGAAACTGCTTCCTTTTCATTTTGGTGGAAAGACTTATGACAATATTGAAAATGAAATTGTATCCTCTTTATTTATTTAATCCAAAAGCTAATAAAGGAACTAATTTCCTAAACTAATAAGATTGAGAGTAGATAAAGTCTTTTAACCAGCCAGCACATCTCTCTCCAGTGGAGGATGGGCATGTTTTAGGCAAGGTCCTGATAAGAGGCTTTGTTAGTATGGTGAACCTTCTCTATCAGTCTCCAGATTTATAAGCCTTACTTTGTTGGTTAAGAGCATGTGTATGCACAAGGGCAATAGCGTGACATTGATTTCTTTAGGAGCTCCTCTTCAAAATCAATGGAAAACTGTGTTTAAAAATTGAAGGTACGTTATGGTGTTAGAATGCAATATCTTATGACCTGATCCACAAGACCCTTAGGTTAAGTTTCATCATCAGGAGTTTAGACATCTAGCCAAACTAGCTATTTTAACTCCTCTCCGTGATCAATGTAGAGAAATAGGTGCCTTTTTTTTACATGAAGTGTGATTTATCCTTTGTATTCAGTCTGAGAGTAGTGAGGGGAACAGTTAACCTTTTCCTCTCATTTTCTGTAAACATTTTAGTCTTCAAGTTGTTCCCTTTTCTCAGCTTCTCAGCAGGTACTCTAATCCCCACAAAATCCAAATCTCTTCCTGTTTTCAAGTTTCCTTTTAAAGTATTTCTGCACACCAAAACTAGTGTTGACATAAGCCAGAAGAACAAATGAAGCAAAAAGTGAATCAAAATCGGTCCTAAAAATTATTTCTACAGAAAGCTAATGCAAATTCCCATTTTCCAGTATCTTCTATTATATAAAAATAGTGCCTGAAATTCCAGCCAGTTATTTCAGCCTTGGTACATTAACTTCAGTAGACAGAGATAGCAGAAGGTAGTCTCTGCCCTTAAGAATTTATAATCCAAGAAGACAAGAAAACAAAGTCTGGAAGGAAGGGACAGGGGTACAAAAACATTAAGTGTGAGATTCCAGTCTTAGTAAAAGAAATGGAAGATTTGCAAACATAGGTATTCAAGGTAGATAGTTTTCCAAAGACACACAGAACAGGCTGTTCAGAGAAGCTGAGGCTGCCCTGTTTCTGGAAGTGTTGGAGGACGTGTGCAGTGCCTTGCACAAGTGATTGAGGAGCCAACGATGAGAGCTGCCACACGGGACCTTGTGCTCACCCACAGCGAGGGGCTGGTGGGGAATCTGATGCTCCAAGGCAACCTTGGTTGTAGTGACCTCAAGAAAGTGGAGTTGGAGATCCTCAGGGCAGAAGTGAGGGCATTCAGCAAAATCACTGCCCTGGACTGCAGGGAGCACAATTTGGTATCTTCAAGGACCTTCTCTATCCCATAGAATAGAGCCCTGGAGGGCAGAGGGGACCAAGAATGAGGCTGAATTTAAAGGGACACCAAGTCAAAGCTCAAGAGTGATGTAATCCTGGGCACAGGTACAGGTGGGGTGGGGAAGTGATTGAGAGCAGCCCTGAGGAGATCAGCTTGGTGGGTGATGGCTGATGAAAAACAACTGGAGTGCTTGCAGCCCAAAAAGCCAAAAGTATCCTGGGCTGCATCCAAAGGACTGTGGCCAGCAGTTCAAGGGAAGGGATTGTCCCCGCTGCTCTGCTCTTGAGGGAGTTGGAGAGGGACTCTTCATCAGGAGCTGCAGTGACAGGACAAGGAGTAATGGGCAAAAAAAGCAGAAGAGGAGAAATTTAGGTTAATTATTAGGAATAAATTCTTTACTGTGGAGGTGGTGGGCACTGGCACAAGTTGTCCAGGGATGCTGTGGATGCACCATCCCTGGAAGTGTTCAAGGCCAGGTTGGATGGAGCTTGGAGCAGCCTGTTCTAAGCAGAGGTGTTCCAGCTTCTGGCAGGGGTTTTGGAACTAGATAATCTTGAATGTTCCTTCCAGCTCAAACTATTGTGTGATTCTATGAAACCTGTGTCTGACCCTGGAAGAGCACTGCAAGACCCTCTTGGATTTCAAAGGAATATAATTTGTTGTAACATAAGTACATAAGTACTTATAAGTATTATAAATAATATAATGCAACTTTTTGACTTCTGAACTAATTAGAGAGGGTAATTCTCTTGAAACAACATAAAAAAGTAAAAAAATAATAGCAATACTAAAAAATCAAAACCACATGCAGAAATTAGCTTATCAGCTTCAGAAATATATTTAATGATTTTCATGCCATACTAATTTGTTGATTGTGAGACTCCTAATTTTCTATGTTATTTAAATAAGAAGGGATGTGGGAATTTTGTAAGCAGTTGACCAGCACAATGAAACAAACTTGCAGATTTGTCAACTTGATCACTGGTCTCTTTTTCTTTCCTCATTGTACTTCTCTCACTATAAGGAAAAAATAGCATCTTATCAGTTCAGCAAATGGAGAAAAGAACTCCTTTCTTCCACTCTTTCAGCCCCACACACACTGGACAGAGGGCAGAAATTAGCAGCATCCCTTTAAATTTCTTTTATTCCTGCATATAACTCTTCTCCCGGGTTTTAGTGCCATATTGTAATGTTAAAGTGTAAAACTCTGCATCTGCTGAGGCATTTGGCTGGAAAAGCAAGTATGTCAATGGCTGTCCCTAGCTGCCATCACACATATGGATTTTCTGTGTTCAGCTCTGCCATCTGGTAGTTAGACCTAAATTCACTCCTCATTGAGTAAGGACTATCTACCATATCATACTTCATTCTATATGCTATCCCTTTTCATAGCCTTGTTTTATGAAACTTTATGTAGTGTTTGTGTGTCCCATATGTGTGAAAACGTTGAAAGTGTTCAGAAATATTGAGGAAACACTTTCTGGGCATAACCCAGCCAAACACACATACACAAACACATGCATGTGTGTGTGTACAGGCACACTCACACGCCAACAGAGAACCTTCTCCAGGGGAAGAGCAATAAGGGATCCTGCTTGAAGACACAACACTGTAAATGTGATTTTTAGTGCTGTTGATTGGAACTTGGAAATGAACTTAACAATCTATAAACAGAAACTAGTGTCATTTGAGAAGGACCACTTAACAGAGTAATGAGGATGTGGGTTAATATCCTTTCCAGTCTCTTTTCCCTACTTGTGACATCTTTGGTAGCAGCTTAATCTGGTGACATTTCCTTCTCTCATTACTATTTTGTCACAGGAATAAAGCACTGGGGTTTTATGGCTTCTTACCAGAGCAGGTGCAGCTGTATTGGATTGACTTTTTCATTCCTTAAGTGCCTTAACCATCTTTCCTTCTCCTTGCCAGGCTCTGCTT